>CM059186.1:74432842-74803050 GCA_030323885.1 Branchipolynoe longqiensis | reverse complement strand
ATTTCACAATTTCAAATTTAAAGCAGCTGTCACACATCACTGGATTGAGAAACGGACAGAATTTTCTAGTCCGGTGGTGTTCGGGCGTGATAAGTATCAAAATGTATTAAAATGTGTCAAAATGTTGTGATATTAGGTCAAAGGCCCCTGGACAAACGGACATGAAACGGACATGAAATGGACATGAAATGGACATGAAATGGACATGAATGGCTAGCCAACGGACAAAACAAACTCAAACCAGACAAGAACCATAGACATCAATCCAGCGACATCCGTTCCAAGTTTGCTGTTCTGATAGACTGTGAATAATTCAAGCCTGTCCACTGTGAAATATTTGTAAACCATGATGTTCTTGGTCTCCCCCTCCCTCTGCTGCCATTCACCTTCCCTTCCAACAATGTACGATATATTGAACTCTGACGAATGATGTGGCCAAAATAAATAAGTTTCTTTGTCTGTATAGTGGCAAACAAGCTTTTCTTATTTTTAATTTTTCTGAGAACTTCTTTGTTGGTGATCTTCTTTGTCCATGATATTTTCATCATCCTTCGATAAGTCCACATCTCAAATGCTGCTAAACGTTTGTACATTTTCTTAGAGATTGTCCATGTCTCTGCCCCATACATTAGAGTAGACCACACATAACACTGAAGAATACGCTTCCTTGTTTGTATTAATATCTTACTTGATGTTAACACTCTATACATTTTGGAGAATGTTGTTCGGGCTATTGTTATCCTTCTTTTAATTTCTTCCTCACATCTCCCATCATTTGTAATCTTTTGTCCGAGATATATGAATTCGGATACTTGTTCTATGTTTGTGCCATCTATGGTTATATTGACATTTGGTTTATCTGTCTTTTTACTTATAACCATTGTTTTGGTCTTCCTGGCATTCATCTTCATGTTGAATAGTATTCCAGCTTTATTGATTCTATTCACTATATCTTGTAGGTTTTTCTCACTGTCTGCTAGTATTACACTGTCATCGGCATATCTAAGATTGTTGACGTTCATGCCACCTATTGTCACTCCCTTGCAATCTTCAATGTGTCTGAAAATCATCTCTGTGTACAGGTTAAATAGACATGGTGACAATACACACCCCTGTCGAACTCCTCGTTTAATCATAACTTCATCCGATAGGCCCTGCTCCATTTTTATAAATGCACGTTGTGTCCAGTATAAGTTCACAATTAGTTTAATGTCTTTGCCATTGACACCAATATCTTGTAAACATTTGATTAACAGTTCATGATTGACTCGGTCGAAGGCCTTCTCATAGTCAATAAAGCAGGCATAAACATCCTGGTTCACTTCACAATAACGTTCACAAATCATTCTCATATTGAAAATCCCTTCACGTGTACCTCTTCCAGATATAAACCCACTTTGTACGTTACTGATTTGTTCTTCAATTTTCTGTCTGTTTCTCAGTAAAATTATTTTCAGGATCATCTTCAACATATGACTCATCAGGCTTAGTGTTCTGTACTCAGTACACAATGTTGGTTTTAGCTTCTTTGGGAGTCGTACAAATATGGATTCATTCATATTCAATGGTATAAATCCAGTCTCATAGATGTCAGTTACTAGCTTATGAATGATTTGAATCCCCACTTCATCTAGTCCTTTTATCATTTCTGATGTTATCTGGTCACTTCCAGGAGCCTTACCTGACTTTAGATCATTGATAGCCTTCTCAACCTCTGATACTAATATAATATTCCCATCTTCTTTCTCAATTGTGGGTGGGTTCCCTCTGTCATCATTGTATAGTTCGTTTACATATTCTTCCCATCTGGACTTTATTTCATCTTCTTCAAAGAGCATTTTGCCGTCTTTGTTCTTGATACATTTACTGCTTCTCTGTCTGTATCCTTGACCTGTTATCTCTTTCACTTTCTTGTGCATCTCTCTTGAACGATGTTGAGACTCAAGTTGTTCCACTACTTCACACTTCTTATTCCACCATTCATCTTTAGCTTTTTTGCATTCATCTTCTATTTCATTCTTCAGGTGTTTGTATTTAGGTGGATCAGTGGTTTTCACTTTCTTCCTTTCTGCCATCTTTTCTAGTATGGTTTGCGTCATCCATGATTGCTTTGTCTCTCGTTTTTTATTTGGTAACACCTCCTCTGCTGACTTGACCATGCTTTCTCTGAGAGCTTCCCATTCCATTTCAATGTTGTTATACTCTCTCTGAGGAGTTTCTTCATTCATCAGTACACTGAATTTGTTATGAACAGAGACATTATACTTAGTTCTGTATTTTGCATCTTTTAACATGTTCATATCCATTTGAATGTTGTTTTTAATTTTGTTCTGCTGTTTCTATTTCACTACCATACTGATTACTACTAGATTATGATCCGAACATATGTCAGCACCTGGATATGTCCTTGCCTGTTTGATACAATTTCGATATCATTGGTTGACAAGAATGTAATCGATCTGGTTCCGACATACATCACCAGATCGATTACATTCTTGTCAACGAATTCTCTTAACGAATATATAATAGAATAATACAAATCTTTTTATTACCGGAGCAAAAGAAATGGTTTGGTCACAAATGAAAGAAGTAATGACGCAGCTGTTAAATAACTACCTCGAAAAGTCCAAAATGATGGACGGGTGACTTGTAGAATTGTCAATAGAGAATATACGTTAGGTGAGAATGCTAAGAATGGTTAGGATAAGGCTAGTGTAAAAAGCAAAAGGTAAAATTTATCTTAAAAGGAAGTCACTGCTGATTAAATCCTAGTAATATTACAAGACGCAGGTAACTGCGTCCGTGACTACTTTTGCGATATAGATGCAGATCTAGAAAAGGACCCAGATAGCACACAGCCGTCAGGCCGACGTTGGCTTTTGGTCGCACCGTCGCCACATATTTGCCACCGTCGGGCCGATGGTGGTCGCCCGCCGCTGTTTTTCAATCGTTTTGCACATTTGGGCCACCGTCGAGCCAACGTCGGGCCGACGGTGGTGTCCCGCCGCTGGGTTTCAATCTTTTGCACATTTGGAGTCGAAATATAGATAGATTTGTCAGAGATGATCTGACCTGGAAACAGACAGCGTCCTCCCTGCTGTTAAAACACGTTATTGTGGTGCGCAATCATATCGCTATCCACGTCTGCTGTCAGCAGACACTTATAGCCAGGAGCTTGAACGACGCCTCTCTCTGTCTTTTGGTTATGGTGATGCCCTGTCCATGAACAATAATTGTATGAAGTTTATTCAAAGATGCAAGAGGTACTACGAAATGAAATAGCCTCCCAGCTACAATTTAAATTCATCCTGTTCTTAGACACTTCAAGGTGTTCCAAAAGCTGTCAGAAAGCCACCTTCCCTAATATATGATAGACTAGATCACCATTCCGACTGCGCATCTGCTGAAAACGGCACTGGCAGCAAAGCAAAGGCATACAGCCATTGAGTTTGGCGCGTAGGGCAAAACTTCGATTTTATTCAAAATTAATATAAAAAATACATAACAATTTGGCACAAACATGGATGGATGAATGCAATATAATAATATAATGAATATGTTTAAGACACAACTCTCCATAATTAAGCATTTTGAGCTAAGAAACTTTCAATTCAATCACTTTACAGGCTGGTGTTTACATCACCATTGATTCAACATAAGTAATTCTTGTTCTAAATATTAAAATGTCAAATGTGTCAACAGAAACTTGTTTCAAAGAAATATATAACCAATATCTGATTAACACTACTCATTTTATATTTCTACATATGTCATTAACCATAGGATATAAATAAAAACATGAATAACATAAGTAAAACTGACTCTGGCTATGGCTCTACCACTAGTCTGAGTGCCCAGATTTGTCAAATCTAAAAGCACATGGCATAAGATGTGCTGATTATATTGATGTAACTGCAATGCTGGATAAAAGATTAATATCTTAATTTATTATATATATATTTTTTAGTTAGTGTTCTATGTTTCACACAGGAGCTGAGATGAGCTGAAACTAGCACATTTCATAACTGTATTAGCATGTGCATGTGCTTCTCGTGGGTTTGTTTTGCTTTGACGCATCCCACAATGCACCATGCCTCTGGAATGGTGATGTAGTCTATTGTACCTCCCTAGTACTGATAGTGAAGCTACATGAAGATGTCATTGATGTGTTACGCTATTAAAAAGGATGGCCCCCCTGCCACGAACACACCACCTCCACAACCAACGACAGTCCGCCACCTTCTCATTAACGACAATTCTGGGATGGGATTACTACCCCAGATACATTTTGAGAAAATATTATGTTATGCAACTTGTTTTAAGCATTTGGTTATTCTCCATTAACTATTCCAATAATTAATATTAATTAATTAATCTACCGACACATTTAAAGTTTGAAATTGACAATTAACACCAATCAAAACTACATTAATGGATGCGGCATAATCCCTCAGTCTAAATCTGGCAGGATCAATATCAGGTTTAAAACTCAGTCTTGTGTCATGAGCACAATGTCCTTGTATCATAGACGCCTGTATTAGATCTTATTTAAAGGCCCTGTCACACTATGATGTAGCGACGTCAGCATAGGCACAACGTGAAAATAATTATATTGCGTCTAAGTTCTCGGAGTAGTATGCAAATTGTGGCACAAGTTGAACATTGATGCAGCGTAGTTGACGTGGGTGTGACGTCGGCCTAGCGTATTGTGTAAGCATTAGACTGGCGACACTCCAGCGCGTGTGACGCCGGGCTAGCATGACTCCAATGGTGCTCTAACATTGGCCTAGCACGATCACATTCGCTCGAATGTTGCCACATCCGACTTGACCATTATATCTCGACGTCAGTTGACGTTGGTCGATCGAGGCCTAACATCGCCCTAATGTCATGCCAACGTCATCAGCGTGATCACACCGCGTGGCTGACGCGCTCGACGTAACGGGAACGTGGGCCGATGTCAGTCAAAGCACCCGACCCACCTGTGCCTTGTGTATATATGTTCACACCACATTCAGAACATGTTCGAATGACGTCACCAACGTTACGCGTGCACTAAAGGGTCCTCAACGATGTGAATGATGTCAACTATGTCAGGACATGTTAGCGAAACGTTAGAGCGACGTTCGCCACATGCCACAGACTCGTTCGGCCGATGGCCGAACGTTCCTCCCCGACTGTGCGTCGCTCTGACGTAACGGAACGTAGATCTAACATCACCGACACAGCTGTAACGGTCGCCTAACATCGGCCTAACGTCAGCCTAACGTCATTCCGACGTAACGGCTTCACATTGAGCTACATCGAAAGTTTTGGACATGTTGAAAACCTTGACAGGCGCCAACATAACACGATGTAACATGACGTAGCTCGACATCAGTCTAACGTGATTCTAACGTCATCATAACGTAACCCAACATAGCGACATCAGCGTAGGCACAACATGAAAATAATTATATTGCGTCGAAGTTCTCGGCGTAGTATGCAAATTGTGGCACAAGTTGAACATTGATGCAGCGTAGTTGACGTGGGTGTGACGTTGGGCTAGCGTATTGTGTAAGCGTCAGACTGGCGACACTCCAGTGCGTGTGACGCCGGGCTAGCATGACTCCAACGGTGCTCTAACGTTGGCCTAGCATGATCACATTCGCTCGACGTGATCATGCTAGCCCGACGACGTAATGACGAAATGTAATGACGAAAAGTCATCTATGCCCGGCTTACGTTGGCTCTTACGTCATAGTGTGACGGCCCTTTAAGTGATATCATCACGTCGGTCTCTCCACGCATGCCAACACAAAACACATAAGGACCATGCCACAGGTAGGGCTACACCTCGAACTGACGTGAAAACATATTCATGGCATTATTTATCTTCTTAATATTAACCAATTTCATTATGTAAAAGCAATAGTCCATTCCTTTTTTTTTCATTTTAAGACGCGATTACATCGTTAATACGAAAAATAAGATCCAGATCCATGACAGATCCAGATCCATGACAGATCCAGATCCATGACAGATCCAGATCCATGACATATCCAGATCCATGACAGATCCAGATCCACGACAGATCCATATCCATGACAGATCCATATCCATGACAGATCCATATCCATGACAGATCCAGATCCATGACATATCCAGATCCATGACAAAATACAAAAGAACTGGCTACCGAGAAATGTAGTTCGCGTTAAAGCTGCATAATCCGATAAAAACATCAAATTTTCAAAACCAAAGCATTTACGTAGATTTGATCTTAGGCCTACCTACACCACTTAGATAATTATGCACTCGTTAAACATGTATTGTAGTGTTGTGCCCCTGTGTTACACTGCTCGGTGCAACCACCCAAATTAGATTTGCATGCTTTCATTTGAAATATCTCCAAAATTAACCCTTAAAACAGAAGTTATCTCAACCTAAATTAGACTAGATTGTAACGACCAGCATAACATATTTATCGAAAATATACGGCCGAAACTGAGAAACATAGAATTATGCAACCTTAATCTCAGCACGAAGAAAGCGGGCATGTCGTTTATCTGCCAACAGTAAAGGGCGCATTCCTGAATCGGTCCATGTAGCGATCAGTGCGGCATGCGAATGCGAATGCCCATAGACAACAGTGTTAGAGAAACCTGACACTATGTGTGTGTGTGGGTGTGGGTGTGGGTGAAAGGACCCAAACCATTCGTATACCGCATGCCGCATACCGCATGCCGCATACCGCATGTAAGGAATCCTAGCTTTAAGGTTCTTAAAGCTGCATAGTCCGATGAAAACATCAACATTTCAAAACCAAAACAATTAATTAGATTTGATTCTACATATTTAATTTAGAGACTGGTGCACTTACTAAACATTTATAATCACATTGAATGGAATGCTGTGGCAATTTAATAGAACTTTTTACTGCAGAAGTCTATTGTGTCAAAGTTTTGGTGTGCTTACCAAAATTAATTTCGCATGTTTGCACCTCAAATATCTGAAAGGTTATTCATTTATAATAAAAGTTGCTTCAGACTAAAGTAAGGTAGATACACATGTAATAATACTCAACCTAATACATTTATTTCAGAAAAGGACAGTAACTAAAAACCATCGGAGTATGCAACTTTAAATAATCTGTCTAATCTTCCAGTCAGCCATGATGGGACATCTGATAAAAAGCAAGTCTCGGGACTGAAGACGGAGAGAGGCCTGTAGGGGTGCGTGCCAAGGGGCAGATGCAAGCTGTGGAAAGTTGGGCTCTCTGAATGTACCTGTTAGTGGCGGGGAGGTGGAGGTACTTCAAAACTGCTTTCCTCTGTGTACTGTGAACTGGTGAGAATTAGGCCCCTACTCTTGACCACTCACCTGCATGCCACCAGACTTTTACTAAGACAAGGTCCAGGGAAGTGGAATGGGGAAGAGAACTTGTCCACAACTGAGATTTACCTGGCTTAGTCAATGAATGTAAACTAAATATATTTAAAATATCCCAATACAATATATGGTAGTTGCCATTATATATTTAGTCAGAATTCAGTCAACGACTTTGCTAGATATCTTGTTGGTGCCACATTGTGTAATTCATGTAGCAGTTCATGTATCAGCACGAAATAAATGGGTGGAGTGGTATGTTGTGGATTTAAGCAACATTGGAGTGAATTGATTTAAACAAAAATTAAGTGAATTATCGAGCAGTGTGTTGGTACACTGCACTTGAGCGACCACAGATAAACAGCGTTCAATTCTCGATGTCGGTGTGTGTGCGCCGCTCTTTACGGTGTGCACGTAATGGCGTGGCCCGGAAGTAGCGGGTAACCAGGGCGAACCGTTGAAGTGCCTCCGTTCTCCCGTCTTCGACGTTGTAACTATGCGTGACACAACACCATTGGCTGGACGTGTGTACACATGCTGGTCACGTCTGCATTGTTTACTCCGCGAAGCGCTGCATTAGGGAAACCGCGCTAAGAAGAGCATTGTAACCGGAAGTCAATCTGTTTATCGACAAGTGCGCATGGGCGCCTATAAAACAGACTGCAGTAACAGGACGGCCAGTGTTCAGCGCGTCCGCAGGACAAACAGGCTTACCCCATTTCTGTCTAAGAAACTCACAAGTTAGAATTATTTTTCACTCTGAAGTAATTGTTTACAAGTAAGCAATAAGCATAGCTTAGCTGCGCTATTTCTCACCGAGTGGTAGCAGACGACAATTAGCTGCATTAGCGTAGCTCTTTTGTGTTGCGATGAACCGGCAAATGTGGTCGATAGGCACACGTACATTGAGCGTGATGCACAGACATTCCTTAGTTGATCATTATGGCTTGTGTAAACTCATTCACATGTCATTGAGAAGCCGCAGCTTTATGCCAACCAGACACCTCCAGACATTGATGATTATCTATATAAACTCACCTAATATATAATTTAGAAGTCCAAGCTTTATGCTAACCAGATATTTATTTTTTACATTAATAATTATCTATATTAACTCATATAATTATAATTGAGAAGCCCTAGCTTTAGGCCATCCAGACACCTGCTGACCTTGCCGATTATCTGTATACATTCATATACTATATTACTGAGAAGCCCAAGCTTTATGCCAACCAGACACCTGCTGACATTGACGATTATCTGTACAAACTCACATACCATATCACTGAGAAACCCCAGCTTTATGCAAACAAGACATCTTCTGAGATTGACGATTATCTGTATAAATTCACATACTATGTCACTGGGAAACCCAAGCTTTATTCCAACCAGACACCTTCTGACATTGCTGATTATCTATATAAACATACATAATATATGATTGAGGAGCCCAAGCTTTATGCCAACCAGATACCTTCTGACATTGGCGATGATCTGTATAAACTCACTTACTATGTCACCGAGACAGGCACCTCCTAGGAAGGACAATTGTCGGTAGGTTGATGGCAATGCGCCTGTGGCGGTAACACTCGTGTTAACCTCATAGACTTATTGGACATCCCCATAGGTAGTCCCTGATAGGCGGTAGCCAGCATGTTCTTGGGTCCTGGTTGATATGACCTTACATGTTGCCAGGACATAACATTCCAACAACCGACCGGGTCCTGGTGGACATTGGGGGAAAAGCTCCATGCATGCTTACGGACAACTATCCTTAGCTGCTTGTGAGTCTGGTTCTTCTATTAGGGGCTGGCCTCACTTGTACATACCCAAGTCACTCCACTGACCTGGATTACACCAGTTTGGAAATGAATAAAGACGGGTATTCAATAGTGTTGACCGGACTTTGAGTAGGTATATATACACGACGTGCTGTTTATGCAGTTTACACAACAAAGCACGGCAGGCATGCAGGAAACCAAATATTTACCTTCCATGTAGCTTGCATAATTCACAAAGAAATTCTACGAATGGGAATAATTATTGTTTCACCGAAATAAACAAGCTACAGTTAGTTATACTGCTACACAGGTTCGTGGGGTATTTTATGGATATTAGTTGAATAATCAGGGGAATTTTCAATAGGGGACAATTGGTCTTCCTCATTCCACTGCTCCTTGCCCTATCCTAGTAATGCCAAGCACCAGGCTAGGTAGTGACAAACATCAATTTTCAAGTCATTGGTTTGATTCAACCAGGGTTAGAACCAGAGGGTTCCAATCCCCTGACCTACCAAATCGGGAGTCGGGTGCTCAACTCATTCGGCCATTCCCTTCTGGTTAGTTAGTTCACCAGGTTCATGGATTCAATGGAACGGCAAGGATACAGAAGTTAGCAAATGTCGATCGCATTGTGAGTTAGAATAATAATTAACTTCGTCAATAATCTCAGTAAATTATAGTTCCAGACTTCCAAGAAAAGCGTACATGGTTCAAGATCAAGGCCGCGTCACACTGTGTGGTTTTCTTCCTTCTCTTTCAGTTTTTTTGTGAGTTCTTCGTTGTTAGTTTCGAGAATTCCTTGTGTATTTCGATAGATAGTAATAAAGAAGACCAGGACTTTATTCGCCTAATAATTATGTGGAATCGATCAAGTTTATTTATTGGGGCTTTACGTCCTAACAACATTCAAGCTCATATGAGAATGAGTAACGTGAGTTGGGTGGTGCACACTCATAATGGCCCCACTGAGATAGCATCCCGTCACACCATGACCCGACACCCAGTTTGTGCGATTTTAATCAATACTGACATAGCCTTACCCGAAAAACACGAAAGATAACCCTAGCAGATCTAACCCTGACCAACGTCCTCACAAGGGTCACGTGATGGGACAACATGCTCGAAAATAAGGCAGTCTTTGAAATGAATCTCACAAACGCTGCACTATTCGGGCTGGTGGAGGCTGGGAACCATGTGGACTGGGACTGAGGGTGCGGTGATGGGTGTGTGCTGAAATAGGGGTGATTTAAACAATTAGGATGAATTCCTCAAAGCGGGTAGTCTAATCATCAATATTCTAACATTCTCTCGAAAAATATAACAAGAGACAGCGTATTTCTTTTCATCCCAATCTCAATTCACATGTCACAAACAGATCTAATGAGCATTTATAGTCCATTATGGGGTTTGAAGCCCTAACCACTGTGGGCTATGTGGACCGAGACGTTGTTTTCCAGACGCTCCAGGGACTGCACATTAGGACGGCGACGTGTCAATTAACTCCCAATCTACGAGGCAACTTCGTTCAAGAAGAATTTGAAATAGAAATAGTACAACACAGTGGATGTGCCTGCTGTCTGTTTTGTTTGTCTATTTGGAACCCTAACTATATGTTTCCTGTTCCTTCTTAATACATTTCCTTCTACATTTTTTATTTTATAATCTCGCGGTCCCAGTGTGTTCGTTTGCACTATCTTTCCCCGCTTCCACTTATCTTCGTGGCTTATGTACTGAACGTGGTCATTTATGTTTAATCTGCTGTGTTGCCTACCGGCGTGTTTGTCGTGATATTTCTTTTGTTTTTCCTGCAGCTTGTTGAACTCCTCCGACTTGGATTGTTGTACTATTTGTTGCAAGTGTTTTTTAGTTGCTGGTAATTTGCATCTAAGTCTTCTGCTAAGTAGCAGCTGTGCTGGGGATGCATTTATATTACTGAGGGGTGTATTTCTGTAATTTAACAGACCAATATTGTAATCTTGGTTTTCTGTCGATGATTTTTTTATGATTCGCTTAACTGTTTGCACATACCTTTCAGCTAGGCCATTACTTTGTGCATGTAGTGGATTCGAAAATACTGGCCGAAATCCGAACTCTCTGGCAAACTCTTTGTACTTTGCACTTTGGAACTGCGGACCATTGTCCGACACAACGACCTCGGGTATTCCAAAACGACAAAAAATTTGTTTTAATGCCATGATTGTGTTCTCACTGGTTGTCGAAGTTAATTCTACTACTTCTGGATATTTCGAATAATTGTCAACTGTAACCATAAAATTCTTTTCATGTATTTGAAACAGATCAACAGCTATCCGTTGGAATGGCAGTTGAGGTACTTCATGTCATATCAATGGTTCCGAATGGAGTTTGTTTCGCAATACTTGGCATTTTGTACACCGCGATATCATATCCTCTATTTGTTTTGACATTCCTGGCCAAAAGATATTATCACGTGCCAACTCCTTACACTTTACGATACCCAAGTGTGATTCGTGTAACAGTCTCAACATTTCATGTTGAAGTGTAGAAGGTATTATTATTTGGTTATCTTTAAAGAGTAAACCGTCTACATATGTTATGTTTTCTTTAAACGTGGCAAATGGTTTTGCTAATACATGCACTCTTTTATTATTGTCCGGCCAACCTTGTTGTGTGAGTCGAATAACCTCGAGTAAAGTTTCGTCGGTTTGTGTACTGTTCACAATATGCTGCATCAAGTGTGGGGCCACCTCGATTTCAGCAACCTCTAGAGTTGAGTCGAATAGATTATTCGGGTGAACGGTAGTTGAGTGAGCACACGATAGGGCATCTGCAAAATACATGTTTATGCCTTTAACATATATTACTACAATGTTATAATTTTGCAGACGAAGCCTCATTCGCTGCATCCGAGCAGATAGCATGTGAATTGGTTTAGTCATTATAGCAATTAATGGTTTATGATCGGTTTGTACCATGACTTGTTGGCCAAAAATATACTGGTGGAACTTTATACAACCGAAACATATCGCTAAGAGTTCCTTCTCAATTACTGCATAGCTCGACTCCGCTCGGTCTAACGATTTTGATGCCATGGCGACTGGGCATTTTGAAATAATACTGCTCCCAATCCTGACTTGGAAGCTTCTACTTGTAGGGTTATTGGTTTCTTTACATTATAAAACTGCAAAACTGGTGCGGTCATTAATAATTTTTTTAACAATGAAAACGCTTCTATTTGCTCATGTTGCCAGTGCCATTCGACGTTCTTTTCAAATAATGCTCGCAGTGGCTTAGCTACTTCTGACATGTTGGGAATAAATTTACCGATGTACCCTATCATTCCCAGAAACCTTTGTACCCCTGCTTTATCTGTTGGGGACGGCATGTCCATGATGGCTTGGACTCTTTCTTTGGTTGGTTTTACTCCTGACTCTGTTAATGTATGTCCTACGTATTCCACTTCTTTTCTGCATATTTTGGACTTAGTCGGGTTAAATTTTAAGTTTACTTCCCTTGCTTTTTTTAAAACCGCTTCTAAGCGGGCATTATGTTGCTCCACTGTTGCACCATACACTAATATGTCGTCTGTGACAACATTGACTCCTGGCAGACCGTATAGAATTTGGTTCATTTCATGTATGAATATGTCACCGGCTGTTTTTATGCCGAACGGCAGCCTCACGAACCGGTACCGACCCCATGGTGTATTGAATGTACACAATTTACTACCTTTGTTGTCTAGCTCTATTTGCCAATATCCGCTATTTGCGTCAATGACGGAAACAAATTTGGCTTCTGAAGTATGAGCAATAACTTCCTCTATAGTTCTCATCGGATACGGACTACTAAGTATGGCTTTATTTAATTTTGTCGGGTCTAAACAAATGCGGATTTTGTTAGGTTTTTTAACTATAGTTATTGAGTTAACCCATGGGGTGGGTTCTGTTTCTTCAATGATTACCCCTAACCGGATCATTTTCTTTAACTCGTCTTTTACTTGATCTGCTACGGCATGTGGTATTCGCCTAGGTGGGTCAATACATGGGGGTACAGTATCATCGATATGGATAACAGCGTTGCTTTTGATTTTTCCTAGCCCTTCAAAAATGTCAGAATATTTGTTTACCAGGAGTTGAGCATTGGGTCCGTCTGTCCCGGTAGTTACTGTCTGCTGCACTGGGGTCTTGTGTCTTGATAACATGTTGACGCATCGTATTAACTTCAGTTTGCTGCACGCCTCAGTTCCCAGTATCGCGCAGCCAGTTGCCGTAACTTGGTATCTCAGCTGTTCGCCGTTCGTGATGATTTGCGCCTCTCCTTCCGGATGAATTCTTTCTCCGGAGAACGTAACCAGAGTACACTTTGTCGGTTCCAGTACTACGTTCCTCAGCTTGTTATAGATGCTTTTGGGGATTATATTTGCTTGTGAACCTGTATCCAATTTAAATTTCACTTGTTCTTCACCTAGTGATACCGTGGCAAACCATAGTTTTGCCTCATTCGCCTCGGGCGTTGCTATGTATCCAACAAACAAATCATTGTCGTCGTCATCAAAGTCACTTTCGACGGATGTCGGAGGTGGATTATTTTCGTCTACTTGAAGCAAATCTAGACTTGCATAATTTGGTCTCTTCGTCTTACATACTTTAGAGAAATGCCCTAGTAGATGGCATTTCGAACATTGTTTTCCTTTTGCCGGGCACTGACCGTGTGTATGCAAGTAGCCGCATCTACCACACTGTGTGCGGCCGCTGCCTGGCCTTGACGATGCGCGTTGACCTGCCCATGCTGGTGTATGTGGCGTTACAGGGGCGGGTGTCACATGGCGCACATTGACAGCATCGACTTGCTCCATATCTGTAGTTTTTGTCGCCTCTGATAATAATCCTGAGCGGTGCTCACTTAGACGGCATGTTTCCAAACAATGTTCCAGAGACAAATTCGGTGTTTGCAACAAACGGTCTCTCAACTTGGCGTCTTTGACGCCGCACACTAACCTGTCGCATAACATTGACTCAGTCAGCTCACCGTAATTGCAGTACGCTATTCGATATTGCAGCTCTCTTATGTACGTGTCCATTGACTGTGTTGTTTGCTGCAGCGAATTGAAGTTGTATCGAATAACCGTTATGTTTGTTTTCCCTTCGCAATATTGTTTGAACGCTGCCACTAACGGTTGAATTTTGTCGATGATGCTTGTGTCTTTTTTCAGTGTTCTGTACACTTTTTGGGCCTCGGCTCCTGCTACGTGTAGGAATACCGCACACTGTGTCTTTTCCGGCTTGTTATGAACTCCAGCTGCTGCGGCATAAAAGTCGTACGAATCGTACCATGTTTCCCAATTTAGGGCCATATTATCCTCTAGGTTCAGATGGCCTGGTGGTTTCAGACCTGTGAGCGCCATCCTGAGTTCTTTGTATCTGACACCATGTAATAATGGACTCGTCTGGATAACACGAGGACTTGTTAAGAACTGGTTTATTTACGTTCCTGTCACGTGACCTTCCCAGGTTCCCAAGTCATGTGGTGGGGTATCCCCACACGATATATATACATTACAGTGTGGACAAGCCAAAGGAAAGCAATACAGGTAATGCAGGAAAATAGGTGAAGAGTGAAAGTAGGAGAGTGAGACTCATTCATTTATTGGTTTATATAGGTTTTCTAGAATCCAACATGGCAGTGGTGACATGGTTCAATCCACCAATCAGAGTACAATGTGTTGTATCCAAGGCCTTGTTATGCTGGCTACAGTGCCTTGTAGTGGCCAATGATCCATAAATAACACCATGGGGGGAGGGGGTATGTGAGGTGACTCTTCCAAAGAGTGTATCTAGCAAATCTCGGAAGTGACACTCCTCCAAAGACTATTTTACTATACAATTTCTATACCTAATGAGTAATAGTTTACCAACTTCACACATCCCTCATATGCCTTTGGTTTTTATATATTACCTTTTTATCATTATATAGACAGTTTGTAATTTATTATAGTAATTTCACATAGGTCCTAATGCATTATATCGGACAATTTTACAATAGTACACCATAGTACACCATAGTACACCATAGCACAACATAGTACAACATACTCCAGCACAGTGCACCATATCACAACATAGTACAACATAGTACACCATAGTACACCATAGTACACCATAGTACAAGATAGTACAAGATAGTACAACATAGTACACCATAGTACAACATAGTACATCATAGTACACCATGGTACAACAGCGTACAACATAGTACAACAGAGTACAACTGAGTACATCGGACAATAATGCAGGTATAAATGGAGAAGAACAAGGCAAAAACGATCACATCATACAACAAAGACTAATATATTACAACAAAGCACAGTACCAAAATGTACAGCAACAACAAACAAAGTATAGCATGTTACAGCATAATTAAACATTAGTAGAACATAGTACAACTGAGTCTAACCGAGTACAACAGAGCACAACATAGTACAACAGAGTACAACTGAGTACAACTGAGTACAACCGAGTGAAACCGAATAAAACTGAGTAAAACCGAGTACAACATGACCAACATATTCCGACCGAGTAGACCTCAGTTCAGCCTGGTACATCCTGATACCTACAAGTACAACAGAGTTCAAGAAGTCCATCAGGAATCCCACAGATTGCAGCAAAAATCGGGCTCAAAGTGGTACTAAAAGGTAATATCGCGATCGCTATGGGCCGTGATTGTATTACTGTAGAGTGTTTAGTCTGGAATTCCGGTCGTGCAATTGCTAGTCGTCACCGTGCATGTGCAATACCTGAGGGGCGTGGAAGGTCTCGGGGGCCGAACAGCTTATCACAGTGCCGAGTGTTTGATACAACAGGTCAGCACAGCGAGAGACGAGTCTGGAACCAAGCCCGGCACATGCACCGACGGACACTAAGGCTGTAATCGATTAACACGACCCGAGCGACTCCGGTCACCCGAGTCATGAGAATTTCAAATCGAACACCGCGAGTAGAGTCGACAAATACACGTGCCGTGTGCAAAGCGACCCGACCGCAGTAACCCACCTCTTGGCTGGGGTTTGCTAGGAGTGATGACGTCACATCTGTGCTGGTACCTGTAGGATAACAGCTACCAGTACAAGTCCTGCATGTTGTGTTTCGGGTGCTTTTTTTAAATAACCCAGATTGTCAGCTTATACAATCGTAAACTACTTTAAATCCAATTTTGTTGTACTTGTATCAGTTATTAAAAAAAGATATTACGTTTTAGATTAAGTCAGCATTTTTTCCACCCCGAGCGTGGATAACCGTATTCGTTTATTCAACCCGAGTGTGTAGGATGTGCGCATGCGCTAAAAAGTGGCTCGAGTGACCCGAGTTGAATAATCGATTACGCCCCAAGGTATTCTTTGTCTTGTTGTTTCGTTCATTGATTAAAGTTACATGGTCCGATAGTTTTGAATTTCGGTCATTTTCTGAGATAAAGATATTAGGTTCATTATTATAATCTACCTTCCTTTCGTTTGAAGTAACTTTACTTTAAATGACTAACTTAAGAGATATTTCAAGTGTAACTATGCCAAATTAGTTTTGGCGTGTTTGGCAAAGCTGCAACTCCTTAGGTTTCAGCAGTAACGAGTTCTATTAAGTTGACTCAGTATGCCCTTCTATGTAGCAGCAAATACATAATATGTGCACCAGTATCCAAGTTGGATATGTAGGTTAAAATCTAAATAAGTGTTTTACTTGTGAAGATTTGACGTTTTTATTGCACTAGGCAACTTTAAGCAGGAGGCATTTCCATCACAGGCAATTGGTCTTCGTCACTGCACTTTTCCCTGCTGCATTCTCCTAATGCCGAGTTTGCTTCTTTAAGTCATTGTTTTGATTCTCCTTGAGTTCAACCCGTCTTCTTAAAACTGCATAGTCCGATGGAAACATCAAATTTTCAAAACCAAAAGAATTATCTAGATTTGATTCTACATATCTAACTCAGACACTGGTGCACTTATTAAACATTTGTTGTCACATATAAGGGAATACTGGGGCAATTTAATAGAACCTGTTACTGCAGATGCGTAATAGACGTCTAGACCTGTGGGTAATATATGTTAACGATATGCAGAGTTGGGGACAAAGACATATGCAAATGAGATGACGTCATGGAAAGTTTAGCCGGCGGGTCAAGCGTGCCCTACGCCGTGAATAAACCATTCAGTAACCAGAAGTCAATAGTTGATTCAGACGTTACTAATTCACATGGTGTCAGATGAAGAAGAATGCGCCCGCAAATACTGTTGCGGGGTCTTGCGGCCGCCGGGTCCAGCTGTTCCTCAGCAACAACGCAAGCTCGAGAACTGAAAAACATGGATACAGAGCATAGTATATATACGCCCCCCCACTAAGCGCAGGTGTCATAATAAAAAGGAGAACGAGGTCAATGCTGCATCTCCTTCACGTTGCTGGCGAGAAGGAGGAAGCGCAAAAGGTATATGCCAATTGACTTTTGGCGATTCGTCGATCAGACAAGATCAAAGCCACGTATAACTGAAGCATTTCAGGTTATTGTGTCGGTAAGAGCAGTATAATTATCACACGATACAAATTCAATTTGCATAATCAAGCGTCAGAAAATATGGTGACGTACATCACAGCGTTAAGGGACAAAGTCAAGGACTGTGAATACGGTGTGGTGGAGGAGTCGCTTTTGCACGATCGAATTGTGGCTGGCGTGAAAAATGTGAATTTGCGGAACAGATTGCTTCAAACTACTGAGTTAACATTGACAAAGTGCATAAGTATGTGCGAAATGAGTGAGTTCAGTTCAAATCTGTTGGAGGACACCAAATCAGACGTGGAAAGTAAAGACATAGATTTCATTCGGAATTATGCTAATGTGCGTACCGGTGCACCGGCGGTCCGGTCAGCGGCGACGCCATCTTGGAAATCGCCATCTTGGATTGCCGGCGGCGCCGGTGCAGGAGATGTCAAGATCCGCTGCCAGGGGAGTCTGCCCAGCGAAAGGGAAGGTGTGCATTGCCTGCAAGAAGATCGGGCACTTCGGGAAGGTCTGTAGGAGCAGGCTCGGGAGAGTCAATGAGCTTCACGTCGAAGCGCCCGACCCTCACAATGCTGAGCAAGACCCGGATCCGGCGGAAGTCAATGTACTGGCAACGGATCTGTTTGTGGGCGCCGTCGATCGTGGTGCTGGTCGGGATGCTGAGCTGTGGCATGCAATCGTTCGGGTGAACGGTTGTCCTGTCAAGTTTAAGCTTGACACTGGGTCGGAGGCAAACGTGCTTCCGAGGTTCGTCTTCGACAGAGTCGCTCCGGGGAGGCTGGCGAACTCCAGATGTTCGTTGGTGACGTTCTCCGGTCACCAGATCACGCCGGATGGAGAGGCACTGCTCGACGTCAACGACAGTGTGCTTCGGTTCCAGGTGGTACCGGATTGCCAGCCCATCCTAGGCAAGCAGGCTTGTGTGACGTTGAACCTGCTGGCATGTGTGGATGAGGTGCACAGCTCTGTGCCGACGAACATGGCCAAACCGACGAACATTGGCAAACCGACGAACATTGGCAAACCGGCGAACATTTCCACACCGACGAACAGTTCCAGCGCAGGGGCAGAGAAGCTGGTAAGCGAATACAAAGACGTATTTCAGGGTTTGGGGTTGATCAAAGCAAAGGCTGTCATTCATGTCGATAAGTCTATTCAACCTGTCATAGATCCGCCTAGACGGATTCCGTTTGCCATTCAGGGTAAAGTACGTAGTGAGCTTGATCGTATGGTAGAATTAGGTGTCATAGTGGAACAGGATGAGCCTACTGAGTGGGTTAATTCTATTATGATCGTAAAAAAAACTAATAAAATTACAATTTGTCTGGATCCGACTAAGTTGAACAAAGCGATAAAAAGAGGGCCATTCCCAACCAAAACTATTGATGAGATTATTGCCAAAACGGCTGATGCAAAGTATTTTTCAGTTTTGGATGCAAAGACAGGGTATTGGCAGATAGAATTGGATGAGGAAAGTTCACGTTTGTGCACGTTCAATACTCCGTGGGGCCGGTACAGGTACACACGCTTGCCTTTTGGCATCAAAACAGCCGGGGACATTTTTATTCAGGAGATGCACCGTGTCATGGGCGACATACCCGGTATCGGGATAGTCACGGACGATATTTTGGTATATGGGTCATCGGTTGAGGAGCATAACGAGCGTCTCCGAGCTGTTTTGGACCGAGCTAGGTCGGTTAATCTAAAGTTAGATGATGCTAAGTCATTGCTATGTAAGACTACAGTAAAGTATGTAGGTCATTAACTTACCCAGCAGGGTGTAAAGCCTGATCCAGACAGAATACAAGCAATAGTAGACATGCCAGAGCCGCGTGACAAGCAAAGCATCCAAAGGTTACTGGGCATGGTGGGATATGTGCACAAGTTCATACCCAACATGTCCGAGATAGCCAAACCACTACGCATGCTCCTAGCCAAGGACGTGGCGTGGTACTGGCAAGCCAAACAGCAAGGTGCGTTCGATAAATTGAAAGAGAAGTTAAGAACTGCTCCTGTATTGACATATTACAATGTTAAGAAACCCATTGTGATTCAGGTAGATGCTTGTCAGTCAGGTTTGGGAGCCGTGTTGATGCAAGATGGTAAACCAATCGCACTCGCATCTCATGCGCTTAATGCAGCGCAGTGTGGATATGCCACTATTGAAAAAGAAATACTCGCCATATGTTTCGGATGCGAACGGTTTCATGAGTATATATTTGGCAAGGAAGTTCAAATTCAGACAGACCACAAGCCGTTGGTAGCCATAATGCAAAAACCAATAAATAAGCTGTCGGCTAAAATGCAAAGAATGCGAATGCGATTGCAGAATTACAATATTCAGTTATGTCATGTGAAGGGCTCTTTGATGTTTTTTGCAGACACGTTGTCCAGGGCGCATACCGCCAAAGTAGGTCAGGATAGCCTGTTCGATGACACGTTCTGCGTTGCTGCAGTGGACATGCAGTCGTCGAGTCTGTTGAGTAAAATTGTAGCTGAATATGAAAAAGATGCATCTATGTCTATGTTGATCTCTCACATTGAAGATGGGTGGGACACTACACGTATACAGACACCACCGTGTCTGAGACAGTACATTCCGTACAAGCATGAGTTGACAGTTGAAAATAATCTTGTAATGAACGGCAATCGGGTGGTGGTTCCTCCAGCTCTTCGTGGTGAAATGATCGAGGCGTTGCATGAGACGCATTTGGGGGTGACTAAGTCCAAGCAGTTGGCGCGGGACTGTATGTTTTGGCCAAATATTAACAAGCAAATCGAGGATAAAGTCAGTCGGTGTGACACTTGTCAAAACAACCGAAAAAATTTGCATAACGAGCCATTGATAAATCACACGATCGCCTGTCAGCCATACGACAAAGTGGGGGCCGATTTATTTGAGTTAAATCATAAGAATTACCTGATAACTGTAGATTACTACACCAAGTTTCCAGAGGTAACGCTTTTGGGCGATACGTCGTCTGTCACTGTTATTGAAGCGTTAAAAGACAACTTTGCAAGGCACGGTATTCCTAGTCAGGTAATGTCGGATAATGGTCCACAGTTTAAGAGCCATGAGTACAGGGAGTTTGCACTGCATTACGGGTTCAAGGCCGTGTATTCCAAGCCTGCACTGGCCACAGCTCGATTATAGTCTCGCCCACTTCATATGTATATACATATACGTACCTCTGGCAGTCGGCGAACTCCAGTCCTGTCCACTACTTGATGTTGTCTTCTCACCTTGTTCTCTGTTCTCTTCTCTACCGCTTCTCTCCTCTCTTGCGGTGCCTCGCAAGATGGCCCTTGCAGATGATCACGTGATATGGCCGCACTACTTCGGTTTTCGCAGTCGCAAACATCACAATTGCACAAATGTCATGGTGACTCCGACAGGCACAGCGGGTAAAATACTTTATTATTTGCAGTGCTGTCATTCACGTAAGCCTGCAGGATTCAACGCTGTCCTAGTTCTTGAACTGTCCATCCTTAAACACTTACATGCCTTTCTTCTCTTCTGTATAAGTACTCACTTTGTTTCCGTCACAATATGATAAGTACCCAATCGACACAATATCATATGAGTCAAACAGTGTATTCCAAGCTTTAGATATAGAGGTAATCCAAATGTGACATATCTTGCATGCGCAGGACCTTTGTAGCATCAGCTTTAGCTATTTTGCGAAAATCAGCCTAATTGCCATATCTAAAATGACAAGTATTCGCTGTCAGATTGGCCTTATTTCCATCCATCACCTGCCCCCCCCCCCTCGCCCCCACTCCTTTCCTTATTGCATCTGATAAACCATCGAGGAGGCGAGTCGGCGCGATAAAAATTAGGTCACCTGCCGTCTGTATTGTTGGAGAACTCCAGTGCGCACTGAAATTACCTCTTGTCAGAAACTAGTCCACATGACCTGGTTGGTTGGTTGTTGGAGTTTTACACCCTGGCAACATCTAAGGCTATATCAGAACGGGTACCGACTTGTAACAGTGTGCACTCATGGCGACTTTATAGTGCTGCCCCACTGGGAAATCAGGCCGCCAGCACCATGACCTGATATCCCACTCAGTCACATTATCCTGACACTAAGCTAACCAGTCCTTGCCCTATCATTTCAATGCTGAGCGCCAGGCTTGGAAGTGACAATATCAATTTTATAAGTCATTGGATTGACTCAACCGGGAACCGAACTTTCGATCTCCCGGACGCGAGTCCCGCGCTCTACCGATTCGAACACCGCGCCTGGTACCACGTGACCTGGTGTTTCCCTGTTGAATTACTGACGTCAGAATTGACCAGCCAAACCACAAGGAGACCTCCTAACAGAAGCGTCAAAGACGTGTTGCTTTGACTAGTTTAACTAGATTGTTTCGTTAACTTACTTGATTAATGCTGGTTGTCGACGACTGTTTGACAAAGCACGCTTTTCGGTGCAGCAGGAGGCAGTCAGGTGATAACTAGCTAATATTTTTCGTGACACTTCACAAAGTCAGGCCCTTTAAACCAAGGCCTGCCTTGTGGGTTTTCTCCACTCAAAACTCAGTGATTTGCAGATATTTCCATTTTAAGACATGGCATCTTAAAGGTGCTTAGATTGGCAGACCGAGCGTCCAATGGTGTAATATAAAGTATACATACACTGAATTTACGTAATGTGGTTCTACTATTGTATTATAATAAATGAGTAAAAGAAAAGTACTGATGATAGTACTGACACTAATTGACATCGTAAGACAAGCAACAATAGGAGCAGCTACAATGTTTTTTATACATATGCAACATAGACAGTGGTAACCAAATTGATGGCATTAATGAGTACTGAAATAATAAAATCAGTGCTGGTTTTTAGACATGCAAAGTGCTTTCTTTTAAGGCCATGTCACATTACGACACATCTCGCAAGCGTGCTGCCAATGCGTAAAATAACTTTTTTACGTCGAGATGTGTCAAACTTTTCGACGCAAGAGAAAAAAACACAAAAAAAGTTTGGCACAATGTGTGGCTAATGTCTCTCGCATGGGCGGCGTTTACCTAGCATTGGCATAACGCGCTCCCAACGTTCCGCTAGCGACCGTTAAACGTGTTGCACAATGTATGAGCGCATAGTGCCAGCGCATGAGTGATGCATGTCCAATGACAGTCCAGCGCATTTCGGCAGAACTGTAAGTACTATATAGTTTACTGACATTGTAGCTTGCAATGAAGGGGATTTGATTCATTTTGGCCAATCAATTTGTATTTGTGTTTCTTATGGTGCTTTATTATTGTGTCTTGCAGGTGCTTGCCACCATAAACACAGCTCAGGGCGATCTGGAGGCTGCAAAGTCAGCCTGCACTGAGCTGCAGAGGGCTGGATGAGCAGTCGGGCAGACCCCGACCCCCAGCCAGGGCCCGAGGCAGAGCGAAGGAGGAGAGCAGTCTGCTGACAACTCTCCAGCAGCGCGTTGATGAGTCGGGGGAGCTGCTGGAGACCCTGAAGCCGGTTGCAGCACGAGCCATGACAGTGGGGGCAGCCTTTGGTAATTTTGTCAGGTACGCGATGAAGACTATGTCCAAGGCCCAAGCAAAGAAGGTGTGGGCCGGGATTTATCGCATCCTAACAGAGGTGCTGGATGAAGAGGTAGACATCGAAGAGCAAGTCATGAAGGTGGACCCGGCCAGGTCCAACCCCTCCATGGCATGTCCTGTGCGACCCCCATCTGCGATGTCGTGGCAGTCGATGTCATCACACGCATCCTCCTGTTCGTCACTGAGCGAGATGTACCAGCCGTATCCCCACCAGTGGAGCCACCAACCACCACCAGGATCCCCATGGGAATCACAGAGCCAGGACTATGTGCAGCAGTACATGATGCAGTTGGTGCTGCCTGTGCCGGCGGTGGCGATGCACCAGCCGATGGAACCGAGGCAGCACCAGCTGATGGCACAGGTACTGCAGCCCCAGGCTCTGTTTGCCCAGCAGCCCATGGGTCCGTCTCCACCAGTGGGGATGGCTTCACCACCGAGAGCATGTCCAGCACCTTCACCAGCATCACCTCTGGCAATACATGCAGCACCAGTCAGTGTAAAAGTAATCTTCCCCTCCCAATTTAATAACTGACATCTAAATTTGTCAGTGTATATAATTGGGCCCAGAAAAAATTAACGATACCTACCCCATCCAATTTAATAACTGACATGTAAAGTGTTCAGTCTATATAATTGGGCCCAGACAAAATTTATGATACCTACCCCACCCAATTTAATAAAACTGACATGTAAATTTGTCACTGTATATAATTGGGCCCAGAAAAAATTAATGATACCTACCCGACCCAATTTAATAACTGACATGTAAATTTTTCAGTCTTTATAATTGGGCCCAGACAAAATTTATGATACCTACCCCACCCAATTTAATCAAACTGACATGTAAATTTGTCAATGTATATAATTGGGCCCAAAAAGAATTAACGATACCTACCCGACCCAATTTAATAACTGACATGTAAATTTGTCAGTGTATATAATTGGGGCCAGAAAAAATTAAAGGAACCTACCCCACCCAAATTAATAACTGACATGTTAAGTTTGGTTCGGTATCAACAACAGATATTGATAGCTTTTATTTAAACCCATAGAACTATCACATTATTTACATACAAATAGCACAGTAAATGATAGAAATCATGGTACAATAACATCACAGTACAAAGACATAACTAGATCATATTGTCCTGCCATTCAAATGAACCGGCTGGGGAGTTGGTCCAGTCCTTGAGGAGATTCCACTGCTCGTTTGCTGCCCTGGAGCCAGTCTTCATGCCAGGTACTTGAGCAGCTAGGTCTGGCAGGTTTAGACCCTCTTTCCATGCTCTGGGGATGACATTGGGGTTGGCATTCTCTTCATGGTCTAGCTGCTGATTCTGGAGCATGGTATATCACATCCTCATCATGTCGTGTAGGATCATGCATGTGGTGACAGCTTCACAGTGGAGGGGGGGGGGGGGTGCTGCATTGTGGTGAGCAGAACTTGGAATCAGTTTGTCAGGATGCCAAATGCATTCTCCATGACTCTCCTAGCTCAGGATATCCTGTAGTTGAAGATGCTTTCCTCATGCATCATACCCCTCCGGCTGTACGGCTTCATCATTGTCGGGCATAGGGCGAAGGCATCGTCACCGATCAGGAAGTAGGGTACAGCGTCCTGGCCGTTCATGATAGGCTCGCTGGCAGGGAGACCGAAAGTACCATCTTCAATACCAGCCTTCAGCTCAGAGTCATTGAAAACCTGCATGTCTGATGCCGAACCCATTCCACCGACATCCGCCCAGATGAACTTGTAGTCTGCATCAACGAACGCCAGGAGAACTATGGAGTAGAATGCCTTATAGTTGTAGTAGAGGGATCCACTCTTTGGGGGACACCGGCAGGCAATATGCTTCCCATCTAGTGCTCCGCATCTGTGGGGGAAGTTCCACCTCCCCATGAACTTTTCTGAAATGGCACGCCATCCATCAGGAGTATTGGGGCAGGTCATCATCTCGTTAATGTATTTGGCGATGACTGCTTTACACACCTCTCTCATGATGATTGATTGCGTGTTGTGGGGGACCCTCCACCCAAACTTCATGGAGTCCTACCTGCTCCCAGAAGCTAGGTGACGCAGAGTGAGGGCAAGCTTCAGGCCAGGCTCGATCGGCTCTCGAAAGGTTGTGTACTTTTTAGTTATCCGAAGGACCCACTCTGTCTAGAATCTCATCAAACACCTGGGGTGGCATCCGCATGAAGTTGATGAAAGAAGCTGTGTCCTCATTACGGAGTTCCACCAGAAGCTGGTCATACAAACCAAACTGTCGCTGCCCCCTGATTCACGCTCTCATCCACATTCTCCTCAGTCGACATCGTCTCCTTCGTCTGAGATGGTGAAGTATTAATTGTTTAACATTATGGTGATGTTGGAGAATGGCTAGTCAGTATTCCTGCAGGAGCCTTGCAGGGACATCGATCATCTCCGAAGAAATCTGATCCCTTTATATACTACTACCCAAAACGCTCACAATATGTTCGCTAAATGCTCACGGGTCGTTCGCAGAATGCCGGCCAACGTTAAGCGAGCGCCAGACATGTGACCTATACATCAAATACGTCGAGACACGGAGAAAGGCCAACCGCACGTCGGCCATACATTATGCCTATGTTAGAACAACCTCAATATACGTTGGCGTTACGTTGCCAATGCGCTGACTGAATGCTATCCGTCAGAGGAACGAAAGTCAACATAGGACAACGTAAGAACAACGTTCCTTCAATGCGCATCTAACATATCTCGACATACGCCTAACGTAGGCGTAACATAAGCACCCACGTGTTGTCGTATGCCGGAAGTTTTATGCATGCACAAAACTTCACCGACCCCCTGACGCGCGGTGCCGTATGTCAACGTACATTGATGTATACTAATGCGCGCCTGATGCGTGCGTAACACATAATTACATATCCCGACGTAGCGGCAAAAAATCAGATATGTCGCTGTACATTTGAGCAAGGCGTCATAATGTGACAGCCCCATTAAACATTGTGCATCAACAAAACCTCCATTTGTCAACCTAACGACTGGACACCTTGGCCGAATCGGTAGAGCTCAGGCTTCCCATGTGGAAGGTCAGGAGTTTGAACCCGGGTCGATTCAAACCACAGACAAATTGGCAAGTGTTGCTACCTAGCTTGGTGTTGGCATTACTAGGTATGGGCAAGGAATGTTAGCTCAGTCATCCTGTAATGGTCAGCAGTCAACTGCAGCAACATAGTGTGGACTCTGGAAGATAGACAAACAAGGTTAGTGAGATAACGCCAGGGTCACAGGTCAAGGCCAACAAATGACAGGGAAGAGTTAATTTGAGATCTGAGAATTGTATGTCATTGGCTACGGTTATTACTTTGGCTTAAGCTTGTTTGTGTGTTGTAGTTGTGTGTCCTGGCACCATCTAAGATCATATCAGGACGGATTGGCTTCAGGCGTTCCTGTCTTCTAGCATCTGCTAGGACTAGTAAGTACGGACAAATAAAAATTAATTACGGCAGTAAGAGCTAAAACTGCATTGAATGAGGATAGGGCTTAGGAGAGGTAGCTGGAAGGTAAGAGCAGCAACAGGTTCAATACTACACGTAATGTGCATTGTTAAATGTGTTGGTGAGCTGAAGAGGGTATGTTCCTATGTAAAGGTTATGTATCTGTTTGCATATTCATAGTTTGATTTGGGATTTTGTGGACACAAACGTTGGTCTAAACTGCCGCAGTGGTAGTTAGTTCTTACAAGAACAAACTATGATGCATCGAATCGGACAACTCGACTGTTGGTTTTCAGGATGGCAAGTTATAAGCCCTGTTCACACGGACAAAATGTGAGGCGTATCACACAAATCGAATCAGGTGAGGCGAATTAGCCATCCGTTCACACGGGCAGTACTTGGGCTGGAAATCGAAATCTGCGCATGAACAAGTCCAGGCTAACCAGCGCCATTTTGGGTTCGACAATGCTGGCACCAGAGAGTGTGGGTTCGACCTAGATATGTAATGACTGAATCGTATTGGTTTGGAACGGTCAAAACTTCTGCTGGGCAGTGAAACCCTAAAAATAAATCATGAAAAAAATATCTGTGCATAGATAGCGGTTTCATTAATTAAATTATATAATATGCGCTTTTGATCGACCGGAAAGTCAACAACCTGAGGTGTCGACTGCGCATGCGTGTGAGGTGCTTAATCCGCCTCAGAGTGTCCACACGGGCAAAATTATCCGCATCACAGGAATCGATTCACGTAGACTACCTCGCTTAGGTGGTTTACAGGATCCGCATCACGTGAGTCGAATCAGCCCTAATCCGCCTCAGACACTCTATACATTTTGGAGAATGTTGTTCGGGCTATTGTTATCCTTCTTTTAATTTCTTCCTCACATCTCCCATCATTTGTAATCTTTTGTCCGAGATATATGAATTCGGATACTTGTTCTATGTTTGTGCCATCTATGGTTATATTGACATTTGGTTTATCTGTCTTTTTACTTATAACCATTGTTTTGGTCTTCCTGGCATTCATCTTCATGTTGAATAGTATTCCAGCTTTATTGATTCTATTCACTATATCTTGTAGGTTTTTCTCACTGTCTGCTAGTATTACACTGTCATCGGCATATCTAAGATTGTTGACGTTCATGCCACCTATTGTCACTCCCTTGCAATCTTCAATGTGTCTGAAAATCATCTCTGTGTACAGGTTAAATAGACATGGTGACAATACACACCCCTGTCGAACTCCTCGTTTAATCATAACTTCATCCGATAGGCCCTGCTCCATTTTTATAAATGCACGTTGTGTCCAGTATAAGTTCACAATTAGTTTAATGTCTTTGCCATTGACACCAATATCTTGTAAACATTTGATTAACAGTTCATGATTGACTCGGTCGAAGGCCTTCTCATAGTCAATAAAGCAGGCATAAACATCCTGGTTCACTTCACAATAACGTTCACAAATCAATCAATGGATATCACATGGGAAATTGTCATATTGAATGTGATAAAACATTTAACGCTGACCTTTAGTGCTGGCTTGGCTTCAGTTAGTAACATTGTTTCTTAATGACATTGCACATTACACTAATAATGCTTCCTAGAAACCTACTAAGGCTTTCCCGACTTCTTTCCTGACCCTGTATCTGGTTGCGCTTTATTTAGCTCGGTTGGTTTAATCGTCATAACTAATTAAGACCCATCCATAATTATGTACGAACAAATAACCGGATGCCTCCTCATCTAAGCAGTCTAGGGATTGGTGCCTGTTTCCCGGTGGGCAACACTATAAAAATCGGCATTAAGCGCCAGTCACAACTCACCGGACTGAGCACTGGACACCGCCGGACAAAGAATTTTCTAGTCCGGTGGTGTCCGGTGACAAAATGTATCGAAATGTATCGAAATGGAGCATAATTGGGTCAATTGCCACCGACCGAGAACCGGACGAGAACCGGACGAGAACCGGACGAGAACCGGACAACACCAGACAGCACCGGACAAGCACCGGAGAACCTCCGGACGAAAACCGAATGTCAAACGGACGGACCATACATCAACTGAACACCTACCAGATGAGAACCGGACGGACCGAACAACAACCGGACAACTACCGGACTGTTTACGACACGCCGAAAACGTATAAAGCCGACGGACCGAATATCGGCAAGTCACAACGTCTTCAAATTTTAACGTGTGTACATCGATACTTCTCGAAGAAAACAAAACGTTGACACACACACACACACAGACACACACACGATGGTGCATAGTAAACAGACAGGGAAGGAATGCAAGAAGGGGAAGAAGAAGCTGTCACCTTCACCATCACCCAGCTCTTGGGCGTGGAGCAAGGAAGAGTTGGCTTCTGCTCGTCCACCTCCTCCTCCTCCTCCTCCTCCCCCTCCTCGTCCGGCGCCGGCACCAGGTCCAGCAGAAACAGCAGCAGTGGCAGTGACTGCACCATGGGCTGCGGGTGTCGAGGTGCGACCCCGGGTGAGGAAGACGTGCTGGCTGCGGGACAAGGAAGAGGAGGGGCATATCCTCGAGTGGGTGTCCGAGAACGATCTTCTTTGGAATTCCAAGGCCCCGGATTTTAAGAACAAAGCCAAAAAAGACCGTCTGTGGGCCGAGAAGGCCGAGGAGCTGGGCTATGATGGTAAATATATATATATATATATATTGTTATAATATTTGTGGTTTGTTTCATAATAATATTAATATGTTTTTTAATATTAATATTATTTTTAATATTAATATTACTTGTACTCACTGTACCTTTGCTGTCATTGATTATTAATTACGAGTGGTTTGCTTTAATATAAATATTATTTTTCATATTAATATTATTTTGACTCACTGTAGCTGTACTGCTACCTGGCCAGTGTCTGTCCATTTAGTGACGGCTCACTACAATAAATCAGATCTATAGCATATTCCTACAATTTTTTTAATATTGTTCTTTTTATTAATAATATTATATTTGTATCTGATATCTGTATTCTGTGCCTCAGTGACGTGACAACTTATTTATGTTCGGCTTTGTTGTATTTTTCAGTGGTGCTCTTGAAGACATGGTACGCAGACTTGCAGGACTGGAATACCAAACTGGTATGTCAACGATCGGGGGATGCGGCCCGGGTGTTGACCAACAGGGAGGCCTGGGTGGTCACCAGGTTTGCCTTCCTGCGGGCAGTGGTCCATCACAAGCGTGGACTGGTGAAGAGTGTAAGTAATCCTTCACATCCAAACTACCATTTATCATAACAGTTGGTTAATAACCAAAATCAGTTAATCCAAACTATCGGTTAATGCAACAAAATTGTCGGAGTTGCCTCACTATACCACCTGTTTAGAGTATATCAGCAAGACATATTTTTGGATTATTTTACAGTGTATCTACAATATGACATACTACTGCCATGCTATACTTTATCTGTAGTAATACATTTTATTGCGTTATTTAAAATGTAATATTACATATTACTGCCATATTTAATACAAAATCTGTAATGTTACACTTTGTTGTACCTGTAATATTACATACTACCGCCACATTTAAAACTCCCTGGAAAGCTACAGTTTAGTGCGTTTGTTAACTGAATAACAGACCCTTTTGTTTAACGGAGTTACACTGTATTTTTCTTGTATCTCCTTTTTTCCCCATGTCCCCTTGTTCCTGATGTCCACTTTTTCCACAGTGATGCGCAAGAGCGACAAACATAATATTTCCAAGTTATTTAGTTTATTTGTTTGGCCTTTGCAGGTGAGAGAGGCCATGGCGTGTGCTGCTGGGAACTTGGAGGAGGCTGAGCATGTGGCTGTGGATGACCAGCAACTACTGCGCCTCATCGATGAGGAACCAACCACCTCCACTACCCCAGCAGCAAAATCAACCAACCCTTCGAAGCGCCCCAGAAGGGAGGAGGATGCCGTGGCTATGGTGGCCATCCAAGAAAAATGTGTGGTTGCTGCTGCGGTGCTGTCAGAAATCAAGGACGCTCTAACCAACAAGGAGCCCACAACAGAACGGACCACTTTCCTCGGGTGGGTCAAGTCTGTGTGCCTCGGAGCTACTGACGACCACTGGTCAGAGTTCTGAGGCACGTTCATGGCCATGTCCACCCGGTGGATGACCCTGGACCAGCAGCTCGTCCAGCACCAGCAGCAGCAGCACCAGCAGCAGCAGCTGCAGCAGCACCAGCAGCAGCAACAGCTGTCTCCCACAGCAGCAGCCACAACTGCTCCTGCAGCCACCACCACCTCCAGCCACACCTCCAGCTGCACCCACAGACAGCAGTTCACCTCCAGCCACAGCCACAACAACAGCAGGCATCCACATCATCGTGTGGTGGGTTCACCTCTGGACCAACACCCGCACCAGCAGCAGCCCGCTACAACCCGCTACAACCCGCTGTGGTCCCCATCTGTGCTCGTCGGGGGCTTTGGCAAGCAGGCTGGAGTCCAGCAGTTCCTGCAGCAGCATCACCTTCACGAGGCGAGTGTTGGTGGTGCCTTATTGTAAATAAGGGTATAATGTTGTAAATATTGTCGTTCATTTATTTCTCTTGTTCATATATATATTTACTACAAGTCAGGTGTCCGGGCAGGGTAATAAAGGGGAGGGGAATACTGTAAATAATGTAGTGTAAATAAGGGAGTACATTTATTTCAAGTTATTGTAAATATGGTGTCAATCTAATAGTTATGTTTCAATAAAAATGTTATGACTTAAAAATTTCCAAACTTGTGTTCTCTCTGTAATACATTTGTAATTGTTGTAGCTATCAATATATACAAATACAGTTTGTATTGTTTGTTGTTGTATGTCCTACCAACATATTAGGTCATAGCAGGACAGTACAAACACAGTAGTGTGAGTGATATAACAAACAACAATATTGAGATAAAAACAGTCAGAATGTAGAACATAATAGGCATTTATTGGTTATTTAAGTCAGGTTACAAATATTTGAAATATCACTCATTATCAGAGTGCTTTTCTCCACCATCAACTATACACAATGTCACACCAGTCCTTATTATACATTATCCGTTAATTTGTTGTTGTACATCCTAGCAACATCTATGGTCATATCAGGATGGGACAAACACAGTAGTTACAACAACAGTACTGAGTTAAAAACAGTCAGAACATAGAACCTACATAGGCATTTATAGGTTAGTTAAATCATATTACAAATATGACGGGATGGCCGAATGAGTTAGAGCGTCCGTCTCCCGTGCTGGTAGATCGAGGGGTCGTGGGTTCGAGTCCCGGTCGAGTCAAACCAATGACTTTAAAATTGATACTTGTCGCTTCCTAGCCAGGCGCTCGGCATTATTAGGATAGGGCAAGGACTGGTGTGCTCAGTGTCAGGATAATGTGACTGAGTGGGATACCAGGTCATGGTGCCGGCGCCTGGTTTCCCAGTGGGACAGCACTATAAAGTCGCCATGAGTGCGCACTGTCACAAGTCGGTACCCGTCCTGATATGACCTTAGATGTTGCTAGGACGTAAAACAACAACAAACAAACAAACAAACAAATATTTGAAATATCACTCATTATCAGAGTGCTTTTCTCCACCATCAACTATACACAATGTCACACCAGTCATTATCATATATCTTTAAATCATCCGCTCCTGTCATGGAACCGAACCGGCAGGGGAGTTTACCCAATGCTTCAGAGTGTTCCTGACCTTCTTGCCCTCACGATTGTCTCAGTTAGGGCCTTGAACAAACTGGCAATCTCGCAGGTTGCCAATCTCCACGCACCAGGAATGATATCACAGTTATCATCTTCCTGGTCGACCAAGTTGTTCTGCATGAGGGGATTCCTGATGCGCATCAAATTGTGCAGCACAACACATGAAGTTGTTATTAAGCGATTTGTTGCCGGGCTGTGCTGCATTGTACTCATCAGAACTTGAAAGCGATTGGCCAGAATGCCAATTTCCTACCACCCGGCGAGCCCTCGACAGATGATAATTGAAGATGCGCTCCTCATGTTCCAGGCCACGATGGCCGAAGGGCTTCTGTATGAAGTTCCGCAGGGCAAACGCAATATCGCCAATAAAAAAATATGGCATATCCTGGTCGTCATGTGGAAGGGAGTCTGGGTCTGGTAACTGTATGTCCCCCTCTTCCATGGCCTGCTTCAGGTCGGACTCGCATCAGACGCAGCTCCACGCCCACCTATGTCCACCCAGATGAATTTATAGTCAGAATCCACCAAAGCGATCAGGACGACAGAGAAAAACTGTTTGTAGTTGTAATAGGTGGACCCCGACCTAGGTGGACACTTGCAGGCTATGTGTTTCCCATCGATAGCCCCACAGGTGTGCGGGAAATTCCATTTCTGCATGAAACCCTCTGCTATCATACGCCAGGCAGCAGGTTCGGTCGGCATCAGCATAACCTCATCAACATACTCATCTACAATAGCCTGGCACACCTGAAATGACATAAAAAGAACAGAATGGTTAGTGTGAAATTAATGTAAAACATATAAGTACATTATGTATATTTACTATAAGATATTACAAAACCACCACACCTGAAATGATGTATACTACACAGACATGGTCTCAATAAAAATATTAAGCAAATACAAGTGCATGAATGGATATCACAAAATACCACATCTGACATGACAATAAATACACAGTATGGTTAATAATATCTACAAAATACTGTTACATCTGTTGTATTACATACAATTTACAAGACAACATTCCAAGACAATTACCTCTCTGACTAGGATGGAGATGGTGTTATGTGGCACCCACCGTGCGAACCGCATGTCGCTGTATTTGGCCCTAGATGCCAAATGACGAAGCGTTATGGCCAGCTTCATGCCTGGCTCAATGGGCGCCCTGTAGAATGTATGCTGCTTCGTGATCTGCAGACCAACATGTCGCAGAAGTTTGTCGAACATCTCTGGAGGCATCCGCAGGAAGTTTGTGAATGACTGGGAATCTTCTCTGCGGAGCTCCACCATCAGTTGGTCATACAGACCAAACTCCCAACGACGTTGAGGACTGAGCCAGGCCCTACACCACCACCTTCTTGCCCTCCTTCTCCCTCTTCTGGCAGTCATGAGGACCTGCAGCTCAAACTGTAATTGCAGCAGTTGCATCTCCACTTCCAGAACTGAAACTCTAAGCCTAAGAAGTTCAGGGGAATCCATGGTTGAGACATCGACGAGAGCATGAGAAAGCCTGATGTCAGGACTTGTTTGTCACGTTCTTTATACCCTACTGTGTGCTTTCATTGTCCGGTACATGTCCAGTGCGTCTCCAGTACTGTCCGGCCTTTCTCCGGTACTTGTACAGTAAATCCGTTTAGTGTCCGGTTCAAGTCCGGTTGCGTCCAGTACATCTCTGGTAGCTGTCTGGTTTGTCTGGTGACGTTCTCGCCACCGGACAATTCCGGAAGCCAACTGGACACGTACCGGATGGGTACCAGACATGAACCGGACAAACCGGACAAACCAGACAAACCGGACACCAACCGGACACCAACCAGAGACGTCAGTCTGGTGGTGTCCGGTAGAAGTTTTGTGCATGCTCAAAAATTGTACTGGACACCACCGGACACCAACGGACGAGAACCGGATGAGAACTGAACATCGCCGTACACCACCGGACAGTGTCCGGTTCATGTCCGGTTCCCCAGTCCGGTAAGGTGTGACTGTGCCTTTACTGTTGATGGTGGGGAGACGTGGTTTGTTTGTTTGTTGTTGTTTTACATCCTAGCAACATCTAAGGTCATATTAGGATGGGTACCGACTTGTGACAGTACACACTCGTTGTTATTTTATAGTGCTGCCCCACTGGGAAATCAGGCCGCCGGCACCAAGACCTGTTATCCCACTCAGTCACATTATCCTGACACCGAGCTAACCAGTCCTTGCCCTATCCTAATAATGACGAGCACCAGGCTAGGAAACGACAAGTATCAAATTTTAAGTCATTGGTTTGACTCGATCGGGAACTCCCGATCTTCCGCAAACGTGGCCTGTGCTCTGCCGATTCGCCCGCCGCGCTTGGTGGGAGACGTGGTAATAACAGGCGGTGGCTCTAAGGGTATGGATCTGCTGTTGCTCTGTTGCTATATTCTTATCTTGCTATCTTGATGTCTTGCTATCTTACTATCTTGATATCTTGCTTTGTTGCCAGCCGCTCTGTAAAATTGAATCTAACAGCGAATGTTTTTATTATATGTATAGGCCTTCAGACAAGCAAAGCCACTATACACCACGGGCATGGGCTATCAGTGCCAGCCTGCACCGTCCATGTGGTACACACATAAATTCCTCGGTGCGAATGAACATAGAAGCGGGTCCGTAAAGGCCCAGTCACACCTTACCGGACTGGGGAACCGGACATGGACCGGACACTGCCCGGTGAAATACGGCAATTTCCGGTACATGTGCGGTACCTATCCGATGGTGTCCGGTGGTGTCCGGTGGTGTCCGGCGGTGTCCGGTACAAGTTTTGAACATGCACTAACCTTGAACCAGACACCAGCGGACTGAAGTGTATGGTTGGTATCCGTTTTAAGTCCGTTTCGTCCGTTTCGTCCGGTTCATGTCCGTTAATCATCCGTTAGGTGTCCGTTTTGTATCCTGAAGAGTCCATTGACGGTGTTGCGGGAATTCGGTCCGTCGGTTTTTGGCGTGTCCGTGAACAGTCCGGTAGGTGTCCCGTAGGTGTCCGGTTGATGTCCGGTTGGTGTCCGGTCCGTCCGTTTGACGTCCGTTTAGCGTCCGTTTAGCATCCGTTTAGCGTCCGTTTAGCGTCCGTTTCGTCCGGCGGCCATTGCAACAGTTTGACACCGAACACCACCGGACTAGACAATTATTTGTCCTGTGGTGTTCGGTGGTGTCCGGTACTCAGTCCGGTAAGGTCTGACTGGGCCTTTAGGGACGAGGAAGACCGGTGGTGGCGCCACCGGTCGGAGCATGGTGGTCAGGATGCACAGAGTAGCAAATGAGTATACAAATTAATAATAATAATGGATTACCTTCCGTGCCTTTATGCTCGCATAATACATCACATAATAAATAATCACACACCACCATTGCAGGTTGTATCATCTTCTTTCCGTAAACAAGCTTTCCGTAGATCTATTTGTATTTGTTTTAGTTGGGTGCAAAGATCTCAGGAAATGTGACGACACCATGCAGATCTACATCCCCTTCACCAGAGGAGATGCTATTAGATGGGATGCTATTAGAGATTAATTCATTAGTGAATAAACCAATACAAACATAAATAACAATATAAATCAATACAAAGTACCTTATTTTGGCGATCATTTGCCGGGCCATTTATTAACTGCTGAATCCATCTTTTCAGTTGGAGGGGCTGGTCCTATTGGATTACTGTTGTAGTTCATTGCCGCCTTGTGACTTATTTGTGTATGCTGCACTGCACTAAAGAGGTCAAAGGTCAGAGGCAGTACTCTGCTGTTGGGGCCAGCAGTTGCCAGACTGTAGGCGGGGAATTGCGGGGGGGGAGCGGGGCGTTGGTAAGCATACGTACGGGAAATGGTATTGCATATAATGTTGAATATTTGCCAGCAAGATTAACTGCAATCCACATCAGTAGCATAAGAACAGGGAGCGCTGTCTGTGAGTAGGGTGCCTGGCGCTCCCAGCATGACCTCCCTTTCAGTTTGGTCATTAAGGCCCAGGTGTGACGGAGACTAAATGGGTGTACGGAGGGACATGCTGGGAGCGACATGCGCCCTACTCACAGACAGCGCTCCCTGGTGGCCTGCTTACTGAGGTCAACCATTCAGGGGAGGCATATACTTGATGGAAACGGTCCGCCTTCTGAGGGCAGTGCAGGTCAATGAAGCTGGTCCACTATTCGCGGTAAGTGCTTCTGTGATGGAGCACGTGAAGTAGTCGAGGAAATACACTATTTGAGGCACATCATTTGTGTATACTGCCCATTCAGACAAAAAACATGCTTTTTGTTTTCGAAATTGCATGGAACAACTATCTGGTTTAGATATCAACTTATATATATTATTACGTAATGAAGAAATGTATCTACACTTATCATAGTAAAAATGTATTTGATATCCTGGAATTTCATAATCCCAAATAAAGACTACCATTATCCCTCTCACAATATTCTAATGAAGTGTAAGCTTATAGCTGAGTATGCATACATTGAAAATCAGGCACCGTGCTATATTTACATGTATATATCCCCTCATTCCGGGTGTCAAATCCACCAGGACCCAATGATGTCTGCTGAAGGTAGCCAACCCAGACTGGTTCGGAATTGATGTTCTAGCCTCCCAGTCACATCTTTTCTAGGGGACTGAACTGGGTGGAGGGCAGAGATGAGAGGGTAGGAGTGAGGGGCAAGGTAGGTGGCAATGTGGGATGGAGGACATTTCCATAAAGCGTCCGAGATGTGCACCTATTGATATGATTAGTCTTCCTTCGTGGTGAATTCGTTTAAATGTAAACCAGTTTGATCAATATACAGCCACACTGCAAGTCTGATTAGGAATACATGCCTAGAACATGCTCGGTGTCTTTACGGCGCTCTATGCAGAACAATAGACATACAAGGACATACATTTATATGGTTGCCTCGTGTCTTAAATATAGCTAAATATACCGCGTGATATATAATGCATGATGTGATTCATATAAATATTAGAGAGTACTGTATAAAAGTCCCATTGCTAATATAGCGCATGTACACGACAACAGAACACACGTTGGTCAAAACACTACACACCACTTCCTACTGCCATAGAAGATGGAATGATACACATACATCGTATTCGGGTAAAGCTTGGCAATTCGCTGGCCTTGATTCCCCACATAACAACGAGTTAATGAATGACGTGAGCTCCAGTATGAAGTCACTGCTGACGTGCTTGGCATGAGAGTTGGGTCATGACGGACGCACTGAGAGCGTGCCTACAGCACCCCTTACACCCATGCTGCCCTTACACTCATGGCGGTACCTACAGCACGGTGCTGCTACATGGCCTTTACGCCCGCTGCAGTGCTACAGCACGGTGCTGCCTTTACACCTGTGGCGGTACCTACAGCACGGTGCTGCCTTTACGCCCGTGGCGGTACCTACAGGATGGTGCTGCCTTTACGCCCGTGGCAGTGCTACAGCACAGTGCTGCCTTTATGCCCGTGGCGATACCTACAGGATGGTGCTGCCTTTACGCCCGTGGCAGTGCTACAGCACGGTGCTGCCTTTACGCCTGTGGTGGTACCTACAGGACGGTGCTGCCTTTACGCATGTGGCAGTGCTACAGCACGGTGCTGCCTTTACGCCCGTGGCGGTGCCTACATCACGGTGTTACAGCACCGTGTTGCTGAGTGGCATTTACGCCCGTGATGGTGTTAGAGCACGGTGCTGCTGCGCCGCCTGGTGGCGGTGTTACAGTACGGTGCTGCTGCGCCGCCTGGTGGCACCACCCGCCTCCTTCGTGAGCAGGTGGTAGACGAGCTCGGCAACCTCGACGATGGTGACGAAGGAGATGCCTATCCACAGGTTGAGAATGCCGCCCATGCTGCCCGACACAGAGGACAGCGTGTGCACCGCGTTATCGCGCAGCCGCACCACGTTCCTGCCGTCAAAGTACACCTTGATCTTGACAAAGTTGCGCCTGATCAGGGAAAGCACCTGTAGCCGCTGGTAGGCGGCCACCGGGTCGGTGGCCGACTGGCTGTCGATCTCTGCGTAGACGTCGAACTGGGCCGGGTAGCCCCTGCCCCCAATGTGCGTGCGGTAGAAGGCGAGCTGCCGCGACTCGTGTGGCCAGGCGGCCCCCATCGAGTGGTACTCGTACTTGAGGTTGCTGCACTTGCTGACGCACTTGACGTCGCACCCGTCGCTGCGCGAGTCGGTGTTGTTGTAGAGGCATGTGAGGCGGGCGAGCAGGGCGCTCGGCGCGCGGGTCGCGCCAGTCAGCGCGCCGCAGAAGCTGTAGTTGGAGCGCTGGCTGCTGAAGGTGGGTGCACGCGGGTCCAAGCATCCGCACTCGCTGATGACGCGCATCTGGGTACAGTTGTCCTTGCACGACCGCTCCGTGTAACTGAAGTCGGCCTCCTCATCGATGTGGTCGTAGGTGGCGCCACTGCAGTCGCTGTACGGGTCCTCGACACGCGTGTGGCGCACGTCTGACACCAGCACGGCCGTCTCGAGGCCCGGCGAGCCAACCAGGCCGCGCAGCAGGTTCGGGAAGGTGTTGGGCGCATGCGTGAACAGCATCACCCCCGCGGTCTGCGGGAAGTCGGCGTCCAGCCCGAAGTTGGGCACCCAGTAAGGGATGAAGTCGTCCAGGTAGAAAATGGACGTCATGCTCTGGATGTGGCTCCTGTCGTTGAAGCTCGGTGGCTTGAAGGTGATGCATGCTGGGAAGGAAGGCGTGAGGAAGCGCGGGGTTCGGGTGCTCGGGGAGGTGGCGCAGTCAGTATCGTCTCCATTGCGGTAGCGAAAGACACAAGCCACGGTGAAGTTGAGAGTCTCGCTCCGCGCCAGGTGCCCAGTGAGGTACCTGTCGGTGATGGTCTGAAAGTACCCGTCAAGGCTGTTGAGCTCCTCCAGTCTGTCCGCCTCCTCACGCGTCACCCCTGAGAGCAGGTGGCGCACGGTGTCCAGGTAGGAGGGCAGGGTGAGGCCGGCGTGGTCGTCTTTCGTGAGGATGGGTGGCGGGTTTGACTTGCACACCGTCACGTCTGGGAAGATGGGGTCCACGTCCTCCAGTTCCTCTATCAGCGTTGACGTCTCATAGTGGAAGTAGTCACGAATGATGACGACAATCTGGAACAGAGCCATGCCACTGCCGATGAGGACACACAGCACCCACATCACCTGTAAAGTCACATCCTTTGCCTTCACTATCCGAGACAGGCCCTTGATCGAGGAGGTCTGGCAAAACTGCCTCACCAACTCCCGGGCACCCATTGTATAGCAATACCATGTAGGCTGCCTCAGCCTGCTGCGGTCAACTCTCAGTTATTAGCACCCAATTAAAGTTGCCTAGTCCGTTTTGAGTTTCTGTCATTTTTCTGAGATAAATATATTAAGTTGATCGTTATAATGTACCTCACTTTAGTTTGAAGTAACTTTTATTTTAAATGGCTAAGTTTTGAGATATTTGACTTTCAAAAATGACAAATTAGTTTTGGAAAGGACACAAAAACTCTGACACCTTAGGCTTTAGCAGTAACAGGTTGTATTATATATCCTTCCATGTTGCGATGAATGCTTAATAAGTGCATCAGTATCTAAGTCAGATATGTCGAATCAATTCTAGATAATTGCTTTGATTTTGAGAATTTGATGCGGACTATGCCGCGTTGAGCTTCTACATGCCTTGCTGTAACTGACCATTAAGTCTGTGTTAAAAACTCCATATCCAAATGCAGGTTCCTCACATAAGTGGTAGGTTCCCAAGCTGCACACACGTTGCACCAGTCCTGTACCTGACTGTACCCATCACGTTTTAATCCATGGGCTCGTCTTCTTCAGCAGTTGACAGGCTCGCCATGACCATTGCCGCCATGTTGTATTTACGTGTGCTCCTGTCGGCGCATATACTGTGATATCACATGACGGCGTCACAGGTCGCTGTAATATGCAGTAACTGAATATCTCCAGGGTCGTGGTATTTTATCACTGCATCATTCGCATCCATGATGTGTACAACCTCAAGTCTCGGGGGAAGTCACGTGTTGATTCTATGACGTCATTTTCACAACGAGTCCGACAGCTCATATGCGGCGCGCATGCGCATACCTCTTCATCATTGGCGCCCCATTGCACGCTGCAGTATAATCGTGACATGGCAATATCATTAGAACGAACGAGAATTGAATGCGCGGGCAAATAATGTAGTATGCAGCCAATGTGTGCTGCAAGGGCGGGTTGGACCATTGCACTGGTGACGAGGAGAGCATACATTTCTTGACATGAAACACATTTACACACACAGATATATATGCTTCTATATATATATATATATATATGTATATATATATATATATATCTTAGCAATTATACGAGTATAATTATCCATAAACTGTGGCGTTCTCTGTGGTGGTGGCGTTCTCTGGGGCGGAGTGGTTAGAGTGTCTGACTTTTTTCTAGGTCAGACTCCTAATCTGAGGGTCGGCGGTTCGATTCCCTGTGCCCCCAGCTCTGCTAATTTGGATTTCCACCGTTGTGTATAACTTACAGCGTCATCAAAGGCCGGTTGCTCTCATACCATGTCTATGTGGTGTGGGAGGTAAAAAAATCCCTTGGGTCGGTAAAAGTGTAGGCTCGGGCTTTCTATCGACCAGCAGTGGAGTGGGGAAGACCAGTCGTCTATGACTGAAATTTCTTGTACGTTTTTAGGTCGGGAATTTGTCTTTCTTTCACCGTTTGTGCATTCCATGCCTTGGAGGCCATTTTCAGTGTGGTCCTTTCATGGCCTTTGATCTGGCTTCTGGTCTGCCTCAGTAGTGGTGCCTTGCTTGCTCTGGTGTCCCTTAGTGGTTGGGTTAGACGCTTAATGTCTTGGCTATATCCATATGCTAATGTTTTTAGGTGGATTATCCTTCTGTTTTCTAGTAGCTTTACTTTAGTTCTTTTGTGTAGGTCATAAGTGGGGTGTAGTTTGTCTACTTTCAGGCATATTTTCAGGGCCCTATTTTGTAGTATCTGCAATTTTTTAAGTATCTCTTTTTTAGCACCCATGTAGATTACATCCCAATAGTCAAAGTAGGGGAGTACCATGCCTTTGAAGATTTTTATTGACATATCTTGTGTCATATAGTTTCTTAGTTTAGCAAATAGCCATAGTTTGAGATTTACTTTTTGTATGATTTTTGTTACACAGAGATTGTAGTTTAGCTGGCTATCTAGTTCTAGGCCTAGGTATTTGTAGTGATTTACACTTTCCAGTGTTTGGTTTCCTAGTGTGCATTGTAGGTTTCTTCCTGTGATTGCTGTATGTGAGAAGAGTACAGTTTTAGATTTATTTGCATTGATGGTTATTTTATTGGACTCACACCAGCCATCCAGTTTTAGCAGGAGGTTGTTCAGTTTGGTTGCTACCTCCTCTATTGTGCTTCCTTCTGCATATACAGCAGTGTCATCTGCATATACCTTGAGACATTCTGTCTCCAGCAATTTTTCTAGGTCGTTTATGTATAGTATAAATAGTAATGGTCCCAGGACTGATCCTTGGGGTACACCACAGGTGACAGTTTGTTGGTCTGAGAGTGTACCATTTACTTTAGTTTTTTGCTGCCTGTTGCTTAGGTAGCATTTTATCCAGTTTATTGATTTGGATTTAATGCCTATGTTGTTTATTTTTCTTATTAATATGCTGTGGTCTACAGTGTCAAAGGCTTTGCTGAAGTCGATGAAGGCTGCTCCAACTAATTTCTTTTTGTTCAATAATGCCAGCACATCACTTGTTAGGTTTGCTATTGTTTTTGATGTGGAGTGGAGTTTTCTGAAACCTCCTTGCCTCTTGTTTAGTATATTGTTTTTTCCAGGTGCTCATTTATGTGCCTGTGGAATATTTTTTCAATTAGCTTGCCTGGTGTTTGCAAGATTGATATTGGTCTGTAGTTCCCCATGTTTTGTTTGTCACCACTTTTGTGTATGGGGGATGAAGTGTCCCTGCTCAAATGATATGTTGAACAGGTCGACCATGGTATCTGGAAGATGATATCATAGGCTTGTACGTAGCTGTGTGGTGTGCTATCTGGCTACTTTTGGCATGGTTACCTTCCATTGGGCATCCCGCTGGTAGGCCGTGACATATCACATACCCCTTTGCAGTGCAGCTTAGTGGGGGTTTCCTAGCCTTATTTTGCACAGATATTTTTTGTATGTTTTTAGGTCAGGAATTGTTCGTTCCTTTAGAGTTTGGGCATTCCACACCTTGGCAGCCATTTCCAGCATGCTTCTCTCATGATCTTTTATTTGGCTTCTCTTCTGCTTTAGTAGTGGCGCATTATTTGCTCTAGTAGCCCTTTGTGGTTTTGTTAGGAGTTTATTGTCTTGACTATAGCTGTATGCTAATGTTTTCAGATGAATTATTCTCCTATTTCCTAGCAAGTTTACTTTGGTTCTTTTGTGTATGTAATAGGTGGGGTGCAGCTTGTCTACTCTAAAGCAGATTTTCAGGGCTCTGTTCTGTAGTGTTTGCAGTTTTTTTAGAAGTTCTTTTTTCGGTTATGCTTCAATAGACCGTGGGTTCAAAGCCATAGGTACAACGACTTGCATCATTAGGTCAGCCGACATCACATCACATGCCAAGAAACAAATGATGGCGCTATACCGCCATCTGTGGGAAAAAATGTAACCAGTCTATAGTTTATTTAGGTCATTCCACATCACGTGGTCCTTGCGAGATGTCAATACCGGTCATAGCGAGAGGACTTTTGGAAAGCTTGTCGAAAGTATTTTGGGTTCTTTCAGCTCAAATTGCTTCAAAACTAGTCATTTTTCATCAAAATAACTCCGGGCTAATGATTAGTAGCTCATAACGATCAATTTTATGTATTTATCTAAAAAATATGACAAAGATTCAAACACCATCGGACCATGCAACTTTAACAATTGAGGTGAATGGACAGGCTCTCTCTGCCTTGCCTCGTGCTGCCACCTGGCCTATTCAGATGTCACCACTCAGCCTCTCGTATATAACAACTTCAAACTGACAACTACCACAATTTAATTATAATCTACCCATCATAGGCGAGCACGATACAGCAATGCTTTGAATCGAGAGCTTATAATAATAGCAGCCATCTTGTCTCATTTGCATTCTCTCCGGATTCATATGTAAGTTCGCTAACGCAATTATAAATATAAAATGTGAAATTTGAGCGATGGGGAGTATCAGAAGGTTAAATCATTCACTATGGTGTCAAATAAACAGCTCCTGGAAAGCACTTGTGTAAATACACCATTATTACTGCACAGTGCAATAATATTGCCAATAATTGACAACAATGAATTCTGATTCAACTTCCTGACATAACGATAACAATCTCAAATGTAAGCCCAGCAGGGTAATGGAGTTGACCTAGATTGAGCTAAATATGCGCAGAAGCAGGGCTGCAAATGGCGTACTGGTGAAAGGACAGCACCCAATCACAAATTAATTATCAGTGTAAAGATCAAATCTGCTTAGAACGCAAATATTGGAATAGCTTTCCATTTCATACACACAGACACAATCCCCTGCTGTCAGCGGCAGTCCAAGGCTGGTCAGAGTAAAATACTCTTACTGTATCCCATTAAGTCAACATCTGTGAAAAGATATCAAGACAGCCTCCAGACACACTGCGCCCTGGACACATCGCCCACCAAATCATTTTGATATAGTTCGAATCAGAACCCTAATGGCCGTCCTCATTTGTCAGCAATCGACTATGATCTATGACATCATAAAGAGTTGTGCTCATTGTGTCTGGAACACAATACCACTCTAAATGTCAAACCTCACGAATTGGGAATAACACCAATCCCGATATAAGGATATATAAATCCTATAATTGTCTGACAAAGGGACAAATTATATCTATATGCATAGGACGAAAAAAGTATCAAATTTTGGAAAGCAAAGCACATGCAATTATTAAGGGTTGAACCTACATACTACATACTTGTGTCCTGTTCAAGTAGTTGATGCTACATAAAATGAACTACTAAGTCAAATAACTAGAACCTCTTACTGCTGAAGCTTATGGTGTCAGAGTTTTGACAAGCATGCCAGAATACATTTTCCGTGTTTACACTTTAAATATTTCTCAAGGTAGTCATTTTAATTCAAAGTTATTTCAAATTAAGGTAAGGTAGAATAGAATGACCAACCTAATATATTCATCTTAGAAAATGACAGAAACTCAAAACAATCTGACAATTCAACAAAGACTCTCCAATCAACACATATAACCACAGTCAATTGCAACACTAGGGACGGAGCTTAACTGCAACCTAAATAGGTCAAGCTTAGCAATGTTGAACATAAATTTGACCTCACTTGGCATAATATCTTAGAATGTGTGTTATTTACAAAGTGGGTAATGGGCGATTCTAGAGCATATTTCAGTAAACACATGTGTGGATGAGGAAATAACAATTGTGAGCATATCTAATATTGTCATTCACTAATGGCCCTGTCACATTACGACGTTTCGCCCCAACGAGGGTCGACGCGTGCTGACGTGTTGCAATTTTGGGCGAAACGTCGGTACATCTCCGGTACCTTACCGGTACGTTACCGGCGCGTCGGTACATAGCAACGTGTGAATGCAGACGTCGGCGGTCGTTGGCGCACGTCAGTCCGCCGCGAAAGTTTTGTGCTTGCACAAAACTTTCGGCGCGGACCGACACGCGCCGACGGGTTGGAGGGGGCGTTACGGACGCGTTACCAAGACGTCGATACCTGTTGGCGGCGCGCCGGGCGAACACTGGCAGACCGTTGATCAACGTCGGTTAACGTTGGCTTTTTTCCCCCCAAACTGCGACCGTTCCGTCGGCGCGTCTGCAAAGTCCCGTCAGCGGGTTCCCAGCGTGCCATCAGCGTGTTATCGGCGCGTTGTCGGCGCTCCGCCAGCATTTTTCAGCACGTTGGACGTGTTGCCGGCGTGCCTGGAAACGTTGGCGGCGGGTCTGGATGCGCTGCCGGCGCGTCCTGACGTGTTGGGGGCGGGTGTGTACGGTTCACACAATACTAACATGATACCAACTCGCTGCCTCCACGCCGTCAATGCGCCGACAGCGCGCCGACAACACGCTAACAACACGCTGGGAACCCGCTGGCGGGACGTTGACACTTTCGTCCGCCGCGCGTCAAACCTCTTTGGCTGCTCGCTAATACCATGCTACTAACCCGTCCAGTTTTCTCCCAAAACGCCGAAAGGTTGGACGTCTCTTGACGGGTTGCAAATATTTTGTGCTTTGCCGGCACGCCGGCAGAAACGTTGTAATGTGACAGGGCTATTAGTAAAAGCCTATCCAGCAGTTACTGTATAAGCAGCCCCAGGCCGACGTCACTCGATCGCTGACAGATGAGGACGGCCATTAGGGTTGCATGACTGTAATAGTTACACAGGACCTCAGTCTTCATTGGACCATAAATAACGCTGAGAAAAGTGGTTGTTTCAAGATATGCAACCAGGAAGTGCCTTTGTAAGGATCTCTCCGTGTCCTCGGACAGTCGTCATAACCACGAAGTGCCTTATTCGGTCAATATAATCGTGAATGGGTAAAGTTGTGGTGGTCATGTTATTACTGCCCTTTAAAGCTGCAATCCGATAAAAGCAGCAAATTAGCAACATGTAACGTTCTCTGTGGCGGAGTGGTTAGAGTGTCTGACTTTTTTCTAAGTCAGACTCCTAATCTGAGGGTCGGCGGTTCGATTCCCCGTGCCCCCAGCTCTGCCAATTTGGATTTCCACTGATGTGTATAACTTACAGCGTCATCAAAGGCCGGTTGCTCTCATACCATGTTTATGTAGTGTGGGAGGTTAAAAATCCCTTGGGTCGGTAAAAGTGTAGGCTCGGGCTTTCTATCGACCAGCAGTGGAATGAGGAAGACCAGTCGTCTATGACTGAAAGTTCCCCTGCTTAAACAACTAATGGACCAAAAAAAAACAAAAAAACATCAAAACACTGACCTCGACTTGATTCTACATATCTAACTTAGATACTGGAACACTTATTAAGCATGTGTTGCCACATAGAAGGGAACACTGAGGCAATTTAATAGAACCCATTATTGCAGTGTTAGAGTTTTGGTGTACTTGCACACATTAATTTGGCGTGTTTGCCCTACAAATATATAAAAAGTTAGAAATTTAACATAATATTAATAGTTATTTCAAACTAAAGTAAAGTAGATTATAACGATCAAGCTAATAACAAAATATGACAAAAAATCTAAACCATGGGACGATGCAACTTTAAGTGTGTTCTGGCATTGGCAGCCTGGTGCACACATCGCAGTCACGAAGAGGTGATGAGGCATGCGCAGTCTGCGCTGTACCTATAGGACGCTGAGTGACAGTTCCCACTGATAAGGTGCACTTCCTCATACCACCGAGTTTGTTTCGTAAAGCAAATACAGCTCTCCCTTTAGTGTTGCTGAACTGTCAGATGACAACCTAGTTAAATTTTGGTGACGCCGTCTAACGTCAGAAGTGGTCTGCGGTTCGTGTGGACGCTACTCCCTCTCGCCATCTGGTGTTTCCTAATCTACCTAAGACAATTCGTAATTTACCCTCGGGCGGCCCGTGTTTCGTACGTTTCAAGCCCGTGCTTCTTACACTCACGCTATTGTCTATGTGGATACTGCAATATTTATAATATTCTCAACACTGTTTTACGAAAAGCAAATACTAGCAAAAACTAAATAACCTTTAATGCCTCTTTCGAACAAGGTAAATTTGTCGAAGCCTGGAAGATGGCCAGTATCACCCCCATCCATAAAGCTGGAAATAAACAAAGCATGGGCAACGACAGACCCATATCAATCCTACAGGCACCAGGCAAATTGATTGAAAAAATAATACACAGCACATTAATGAACACCTGAACAAAAATAATATACTAAACTTAAGACAAGGGGGCTTCAGAAAACTCCACTCCACATCAAAAACCATAGCCCTATATACTGACCAGTGACTTACTGGCCTCAATGAACAACAAAATATATCAGGGGCAGCATTCATAGACTTCAGCAAGGCTTTTGACACAGTAGATCACAAGATACTACTTCAAAAACTCAAACAAATAGGTATAAAATCAGCCAAAAAAAACTGGATCGAATGCTACCTAAGAAATAGGTAACAAAAAACCAAAGTAGAAAATAGCATATCAGAATTCAAACCAATTACATGTGGGGTCCCACAAGTGTCTGTCCTAGGACTACTGCACTTCATAATGTACTTAAATGACCTAGAGAAGTGGCTTGACACTGAATGCCTCCAGCTATATGCAGATGATGCTGTCATATATGCTGAGAGCAACACTGAGGAAGAGTAACAAATAAACTAAATAAACTACTACAGAAACTGGATGACTGGCACAAATCTAATAAAATAACGATAAATGCCAGCAAGTCCAAAACAGTCCTCTTCTCACACAGACCACTACTGGAAAGTAACGCCCAGTGCAAACTAGGAAACCAGGTGCTGGAAAAAGTAAAGCACTACAGATACTTAGGCTTTTTGGACAGCCAACTAAACTACAACCTATGTGTGACAAAAATCATACAAGAAATAAATCACAAACTCTGGTTATTTGACCAAGAAATATCAATAAAGGTCTTCAAAGGAATGGTACTCCCATACTTTGACTATGTGACACAATATACATCAGAGCAAAGCAAGAACTGCTCAACAAGCTGCAAATCCTACAAAATAAAGTATTAAAAATATGTCTCAGGGTGGACAGAATGCACCCCACCTATTTTTTTTTTTTTTTTTAGTTAGGCTGTATTTATACTGTTCATAGCATGTAAGCCCGGGTACCCAGGCGTGTTTTCAATGCTGGTCAGCTGTAGTGTTGGTGTTGTCTTACCAGACAGTAGCTGCTGATAAGTCAGTCGATTGCCTGCATTTCAGTAGCAGATAGATAGTTTTGTTGGTATGGTTAGTAGCCTATGTTATTTTTTTTTGATTTTCTTGGCATTGTATTTTTGTTCTATTCTTATTACTGTGTCAGTTGTTTTCTTAAGGTTCTATGTTAGTGTTTTGGGGTTTTCTTGGGAAGAGTTTTCAACTTTTTCTATTTAATTCAATACTGGCCTATTTTATTTACATGTTCATAGGATTGTATGTAATAGGTGGTTGAATTATGTTTGTTTGGATTTGATTTGATTTGGTCGTAATGCGTAGCATTGCGCTTGATGCGAGGAGAGGAAGAGACCCTCCCCCTGCCCCGCGCTGTCACGCAGCATTCTCGCCTCACCCGACGCCCGCTGCTCACCTCTCCCTCGCCCTCCCCCGGGCCGGCTGCTTTCACACCTCACCTGCCGTCGCCCTCCGGCCCTCCCTTATAAGGGGGCCCGCCGGCCACCCTCAGCCACTCGCCCTCCAGCCTCCTCGCCGCTCTGCCACTTTTCCTGACTTTGGACCTCACCACGCCGACTCCACCTCGGACCGCTCCTGTAATGTATGTAGGTACCCGAACACCCCCACCGTATGACAGCATGACGTCATAAGGATCGATTGGTAATAAAGGCAGTTGCATTACAGAACTCAAGGTGTTGAGACATCCTTTACATGGTGTCAGATGTAACGGAAGAACTATGGCGTTACACGGATTAAAACCTCCTGGACCTTTGAACCTTGACGAAAAAATGGCAGTAAGTTGGAGGTCTTGGCTGCAAGCGTACAAAATTTACTCAATTGCTGCTGGTGTATCAACGAAAGCAGAAAGAGTTCAGTGTTGTGTATTTTTACATGTGGCTGGCGTGGAGGCCCAGAAGATACACCATACGTTCACATTTGAAAACGCGGAGAAGGACAAGATTACACCTTTAATTGAAGCATTCACTCAGTATTGTGAAGGAAAGACAAATATAACGGTCGTCAGGTATGAATTTAATTCATTTAATCAATCTACTGAATCCATGGACTCTTACATTCGGGAGCTAAAACATCGTATCCAATATTGTTGTTACGAGTCTTTGGAGTCGTCGTTGCTATGCGATCGACTAGTTTGTGGCGTAAAAGATGATACACTAAGGAACAAATTACTACAATCGCCAAACCTGATGTTAGAAGAATGTATGCAGTTATGTCGTTTAAGCGAGATAAAATCGGCACAAGTAACCAAGAGTGATGAACATCAAGTGGATTCGGTAAATTCAAGATATGTCAAGCGAGAAAAGATAACGGGAAGAACGTCGCCATGGAGACGACATTCAACAAGTCGGTATCAGCAGAGCGGTACTAGGTCAAGTTCATGCTGCGGACGGTGTGGATACAGTCATCCCAGGGGGGCGTGCCTTGCGAGAGGAAAAGAATGCTCGGGATGCCATAAAATAGGGCATTTCGTGAAAGTCTGCCATCTACAGAAGGAGCAACAAAACACACGTACGCCGGTATACCAGATTGAGGTCGCCCATGATGACGATGGTGAGCAGGATGACCATGAACAAGACGACGACAGCGACTGTGACTTGTTTGTCGGCACATTGTGCGATTCAAGTCAAAATGACAAAGGGTTATGGTATGCCAATGTTGTTGTCGGGGGCCAAGATGTACAGTTCAAATTAGACACAGGTTCGGAAGCGAACATTTTACCGTTGAATATATTCCACAAGATTCATTGCGCTACTCTGGATCCTTCCAGATGTCACTTAGTTATGTACGGAGGTCATCGGATCCGACCTGCCGGAGAGACAATGTTCAAGGTGAAAGGTCATGAGTTACGCTTCCAGGTGACTGATGCTGGTAGTGCAATCCTGGGGAAGCGCGCATGTGTTAGATTAGGACTTTTGGCGCGCCTGGATGTAATAGATGCTGTGGACGGTCAAGGTGAAGCAGAACAAATGGTAAACAAATATTCTGATATCTTTCATGGTCTAGGCTTAATTAAAGTAAATGCCTTTACATTGACAATTCTGTACCGCCTGTTGTTGATCCTCCACGCAGGGTGCCATTAGCAATTGTTGATGATGTAAAAAATGAATTAAATCGCATGATAAGCTTAGGGGCTATAGTACAACAGGATGAACCTACACCGTGGGTTAGCTCTATAACAATTGTCCGCAAACCAGGAAAGTTACGTATCTGTCTTGACCCTACTAAATTAAACAAAGCTATTTTGAGAGGACAGTACCCTATTAGAACTGTAGAGGAGGTTGTTGCCAATATCCATGGAGCCAAGTACTTTTCGGTTTTAGACGCCAATAGTGGTTATTGGCAGATTGAATTAGACCATTGTAGTTCTAAATTGTGTACGTTCAACACACCGTGGGGGCGATTTAGATATACCCGTTTGCCATTCGGGATAAAAACGGCTGGTGATATTTTCATACAGGAGATGAATGAAATCCTAGCAGGGTTGTCGGGGGTACACGTAATTTCGGATGACATCTTAATATATGGGGAGACGGTTCAGGAACATAATGAACGTTTGGAAGCCGTATTGCAACAGGCACGAAAAGTGAACCTAAAATTGAACCCGAAAAAATCAAAAATTTGCAAACAGAGTGTCAATTATGTAGGTCATCTGATCACATCAGAAGGTCTTAGACCTAATACTGACAGGGTACAAGCTATTATTGACATGCCTGATCCTACAGATAAGGCAGCATTACAGCGTTTTCTGGGAATGGTCGGTTATGTACATAAATTTATCCAAAACATGGCGGAGATTACCAAACCTTTAAGAACAGTGCTCCAGAAAAATATTGCATGGCATTGGGATGATAGTCAGAAGGAGGCTTTTACAAAATTAAAGGATTTATTAAGTAGTGCTCCTGTGTTGTGGTATTTTGACAAAAGGGAACATATAGAACTCCGGGTTGGGAGCAACCCTTTTTCAGTGTAAGTTGCCAGTGGCAATGGCGTCCAAGGCCTTGGACAGAACTCAAATAGGGTATGCGGTTATTGAAAAAGAATTATTAGCCATCTATTTCGGTTGTCACAAGTTCCATGATTATATATATGGTAACGAAGTAACTGTCATAACTGACCACAAGCCGTTGGTAGCGATTATGCTGAAGCCTATCCACCAATTATCGGCTAGGATGCAGAGAATGAGAATGAGATTACAGAATTATCATATTGAGGTAATGTACTTAAAAGGGTCGGATTTGTTCTTTGCAGATGCCCTGTCCAGGGCGCATACGTCAAGTATAACTCCGAACGACCTGTATGATCAGGACATCTCAGTGGCATCCATAGACTTTAAAGATGACATTGTCCAAAGGATAAAAAAAGAAACGTTATTAGATGTCACATTAACAAAAATACACGAACTAACTGTAAATGGATGGCCGTCAGTAAGCTCGTTACTTGATCCTGATGTTAGGCCGTTTTACAAATTTAGGGATGAGATAACCCTGTCTGATGGTGTTATGTTAAGAGGAACGCAAATCATAATACCAAAGTCATTACAACACGACATTCTGGAAAAACTACATGAATCGCATCTGGGGGTAGTGAAAAGTAAACAGTTAGCAAGGGACAATGTTTTTTGGCCGGGGTTGACCAGTGCGTTAGAAGACAGGGTACTAAGATGCCAAATTTGTCAGGAATTTAGGAATCTACAGGCCAAAGAACCGTTAATCAATCACTGCATTAGTGACTTGCCATTCAATAAGGTAGGAGTGGATTTATTTCATGGTAATGGAAAGAATTTTATTATCATTGTAGATTATTATTCTAAATTTCCTGTTATCACAGAATTATTAACGACTACAAGTACAGCAGTTATAAGTGCATTGAAACAAACATTTTCAAAATTTGGTATCCCTCGATTTGTAGTGTCCGACAATGGTCCACAATTCGCGAGTGAGGAATATCGTACATTTTCATCATATTTTGGTTTTGAGGCAGTATTTACCAGCCCAATGCATGCCCAGAGCAATGGGCAGAGTGAGCGGTATGTACAAACAATAAAGAAGATGATAAAAAAGTGCCTGAAAGACGGTAGGGATATTGACATTGCCTTATTAAATTTTAGAAATACGTCACTAGACGGCATAGGGGCATCACCAGCACAACTGCTGATGTCACGAAAGTTGAGATCATGGATACCGGTGTTAGACCGTGACCTTAGAGCGGCTATACAGCCATTTACGCTCCCCTCTGTTGCCGACGTAGGCCGCCGCCTCATCACCGCGGGCATTGGGGCCTACGTCTGGTCGGCAGACATATCCCGGGCCTACCGCCAGCTCCGTGCCGACCCGCTCTCCTGCCCCCTGTACGGCATCTGCCTCAACGGCAAAACTTATGTGGACCTCGCCCTCCCCTTCGCGTGCGTTCGCGTCACCTCGGCGGTGGCCTGGATCATTCAGCGCGAGGGCTTCCATGCCCTCGTATACGTCGATGACTTTATCGGGTGCGAGGGCTCCTACCTGAGGGCGTGCCAGGCCTTCGACGCCTTCCTCGCCCTCACCGCAGCCCTCGGCCTCGACGTGGCACCCGGAAAGTGTCACCCGCCCGCTGTCCGCCTCACATGGCTCGGGTTCGCCCTCGACAGCGAGGCGATGACCATCCGGGTCGCCCCCGACAAGATCCAGACCCTCGTCGACGACTGCGAGAGCCGCATCGCCCGGCCCACCCTCGGGAAACAAGAACTCCAAAGCCTCCTGGGCCACCTCAACCACGTGAGTAGCTGTGTACTCCCTGGCCGGAAGTTCACGGCCCGGCTCCTCGGGGCTCTGCGCAGCTGCTTCGGGGCCCCCGCTCTCACCCTCGCCGACGACGCCCTCCGGGACCTGAGGTGGTTTGCCACCTATGGGCGGTTTTCCAACGGCCTCTGCCTCCTCCAGGCCCCGGAGGGTCGACGGCTGGTGCTTGAGTGTGACTCCTGCCTCACCGGCGGAGGGGCCTACTCCCCCACGCACTATTATGCCCGAGGGTACTCTACAGACTTCAAGGCGCGTTTTCCCACCATCCACGAGATCGAGGCGGTCAACCTCGTCGTCGCCCTCCGCGCCCTCCTCCCAGACGACATCGCGGGGGCGACGGTGGTGGTCAACACCGACAATATGGCATCCGCCATCGCTCTCGAGTCGGGACGCGCCCGAGACCCTACCCTCGTGACATGCGCGAGGGAGCTGTGGCTGATGGCGGCCACCGGCTCCTTCGAGCTCCGGATTACACACAAGCCCGACGCCCTCAGCCGGGCCCACCTCTCAGGCCCCTGGGCCGCGACAGCCCGCGCCGAGGTGGCCCGCCTCGGGCTCCTCCCCACCCCTGCCACTCACGATGCCTTCCCCTTCTATCCCGGCCTCTAGGTTTCCCCCCTGCGGAGGTCGCTGACGTCGCCCGCCTCTGCCTCGCAGCCCTCGCCCCGGCAACCTGGAGGAACCGCCGTCGCCAGGCCGAGGAGTTTGTGACCTACGCGGTTGCCCGAGGCGTGGACCCCCTCGCGCCCTCGCCCTTCGACATAGCCACCTTCACCGCCGTCCTGTTCAGCCGCGGCCTCGCCCCGGCCTCCGTCAAAAACACCATCTCGGGGGCCTGGTCCTGGGTAGAGGGCGCCGGGGGCCTCACCTCGGGCTTCGACGCCCGCCTCCCCAAGGATGTCTGCCGAGGGGGGGGGGGGAGCGCGCCTCCGCGCACGTCCCACGCCAGGCTCCCCCCCTCACGTCGCACCAGCTCGCTCTCGCCATCACCCACCTCACGCGAGCGGGCCCCGCTTCCATCGTGCCTCGGGCCGCCCTCCTCCTCGGGTACTTCGGGATGTTGCGGCAGTCCAACCTCCTGGCCCCGAGCCCCGAGGGGTGGGGCGGCCCCCACACACTCACCCGCGCTGACGTCCGCCCCGCGCCCGGGGGGCTCCGGCTCCTCATCAGAAGCTCAAAGACCATCTCCGGCCCCTCGGGCGCGGTCGCGCTCTTCGTGCCTGCCATCCCGGGCTCTGCCCTCTGCCCCGTCTCGGCTTGGGCAGGCGCCCTCGCCCTCTGCCCCACAGCCCCGGACGCGCCGGCGTTCATCATGCCCTCCGGCCGCCCCCTCGACCCGCGCTCCCTCACTGCGCTCCTGCGAGGGGCCCTGCAGGCCCAAGGGGTGCCGGCTCCCGAGGCCTTCACCCTCCACAGCCTCCGCCGAGGTGCCGCCCAAGCCTGCCAGCGCGCCGGGGTTCCCCTCGCGGACATCATGGCACAGGGCACCTGTACCTCCGGCTCGGTGCACTCCTATGTGCCACGCCTCGCCCCCTCGGGCGCACCGCGAGCCCTCTCCACCGCCTTGGTGGAGGGCTCCTCGGCCCCCCCTCATTGACTCTACCAACTCCTACCGGACTTTGACTTTGCCCCCTAAGGGCCCCTGTATATTACCTGTATTGCTCCTCATGAGCCCTTTGCTTACTTGTACTTGCTCCTCATGAGCGCCTCTTTTTACTTTTGTTGCTCCTCTGTATGATTTCTTGTTGAGGTGTCCAATAAACGCCTTATTTCCATTCCCGCCTTGCTTTCTTCCTTTTCGCGCATCGGTCGTAATGCGTAGCATTGCGCTTGATGCGAGGAGAGGAAGAGACCCTCCCCCTGCCCCGCGCTGTCGCGCAGCATTCTCGCCTCACCCGACGCCCGCTGCTCACCTCTCCCTCGCCCTACCCCGGGCCGGCTGCTTTCACACCTCACCTGCCGTCGCCCTCCGGCCCTCCCTTATAAGGCCGCCCGCCGGCCACCCTCAGCCACTCACACTCCAGCCTCCTCGCCGCTCTGCCACTTTTCCTCCACCCACCCACCCAACTCTCTCTTACTCTCCCTTCCCTGCTGGTGGAGGGCTCCTTGGCCCCCCCTCACTGACTCTACCAACTCCTACCGGACTTTGACTTTGCCCCCTAAGGGCCCCTGTATATTACCTGTATTGCTCCTCATGAGCCCATTGCTTACTTGTACTTGCTCCTCATGAGCGCCTCTTTTTACTTTTGTTGCTCCTCTGTATGATTTCTTGTTGAGGCGTCCAATAAACGCCTTATTTCCACTCCCGCCTTGCTTTCTTCCTTTTCGCGTATCATATTGTTGTTGGACATGTTATCTGGCTTTTATATTACCGGTTTTCCCGCCCTGGGCTGTCCAGTTGGTCGGCCGTGACATATCACCTGCCCCCGTGTGGTGTAGTTCAGTTGGGGTTCCCAGTTTTTATTTTGCGCACATATCTTTTGAATGTTTTTAGGTCAGGAATTTGTCTTTCTTTCACCGTTTGCGCATTCCATGCCTTGGCGGCCAATTCCAGTGTGCTCCTTTCATGGGCTTTGATCTGCCTTGTGGTCTGCTTTAATAGTGGTGCCTTGCTTGCTCTGGTGTCCCTTAGTGGTTGGGTTAGATGCTTAATGTCTTGGCTATATCCATATGCTAATGTTTTTAAGTGGATTATCCTTCTGTTTTCTAGTAGCTTTACTTTAGTTCTTTTGTGTAGGTCATAAGTGGGGTGTAGTTTGTCTACTTTCAGGCAGATTTTCAGGGCCCTATTTTGTAGTATGTGTACTTTTTTAAGTAGCTCTTTTTTAGCACCCATGTAGATTACATCCCCATAGTCAAAGTAGGGGAGTACCATGGCTTTTTTTTTGTTGTAAATATTGTTATTCATCTGAATACATATTTTGTCAGTGCCGGGGCACTGGTCTTCCAGCCGTCAGAGTGGTCGCATTTCATCTGTACATAGTGGAAGTGGAATGTGTTGCACTGTGTGCAGCACAACCCATTCTGAACATAAAAGAAAGTGGGCTTTGAAGATTTTTATTGACATATCCTGTGTCATATAGTTTCTTAGTTTAGCAAATAGTCATAGTTTGTGATTTACTTTTTGTATGATTTTTGTTTCACACAGATTGTAGTTTAACTGGCTATCTAGTTCTAGGCCGAGGTATTTGTAGTGATTTACACTTTCCAGCGTTTAGGTTTCCTAGTGTGCATTGTAGGTTTCTTCCTGTGATTGCTGTATGTGCGAAGAGCACTGTTTTAGATTTATTTGCATTGATGGTTATTTTATTGGATTCACACCAACTGTCCAGCTTTAGTAGGAGGTTGTTCAGTTTGGTTGCTACCTCCTCTACTGTGCTTCCTTCTGCATATACGACACTGTCATCCGCATATAGCTGGAGGCATTCTGTCTCCAGCCATTTTTCCAGATCGTTTATGTATAGTAAAACCTGCACATGCAAACCAAAGCAAAATTGCTAAAAGATAATAGAAGACTAGTACACATCAAAACACTCCCATTTAGGTACATCGCGATAGGAAATACCAAAAGCAACCAACCAGAGATACATGAACATACAATGCACCACTAATAAAACAAACAAGGAGCCACATAAAGGCTCATGAAAGGAGCACAGTAGAAATGGCTGCTAAGGCTTGGAATGCCCAATCAGTAAGAGAAAGACAGATCCCTGATCTAAAGACATACACAAAATATCTGCGTAAAAATGGGAGCATGCTGATGACACCACAAACTGGGCTGCCCCAAGGGGGTAATATGGACCACCCTCAGTAGATAATGAACAGCTACAAAATATGTACAAGCCTATAAATGTAGAGTAGGCTATTTCATAAGTACTAGTAAAACAAAAATAAAAAAACTAATATATTTCATATACTATTCACACCCACTACAAGGGCGATCAGAAATTAGAAACAATATCCCTATCAGAATACTAAATAAGCACCATGTACCTACTACTGTGTGAGAAACAAAAACATGTTATCACCTTCTACTGTGTGATAATATTAAAGCACTACTACAACTGGCCAGCATTGAAAATAAGCCCAAGACCTCGAGTTTACATGCTATGGAATGTATAAACACAGCATAAAAAAAAAGAATTAAATAACGGATAAGTCCATGTTCGTAGTGATGGTACCTTTTTTCACAGATATTTAAATGTGTTGGGGTATATTAAAGTGGCCTAATATAGGCCGCTAGGACGGAAACTGAACTCTGATAAATGGTTTCAAAGTACAACTTTGTCAATTGTTCTGTTTATTTAACTATATATATAACCAAATTCGTCTGTGGAGAGTAGGCCTACTAGCACTAGGCTCTGATCCAAGGGCCCTGAAAAATATTCCACATTAAAAAGCCCAAGCTGGGTCACATGGTTGAATGAGTCTAATTGCTCCTCCAAAAAACCTACACTGAGTCACTGGAGTCAGCAAAAGTTGGTAGTATGCACCACTTGTGAGAGAACTGGGAACTATTGGGACATACATGAACCAGCTGAGCAAGCTTACATCTCAGAATATCGGATCCACTCAGATACTACCTTACTTGCTCGCTAGGCGAATGAGAGCTTTTCTTTAAAAAATCAGGGTACAGTACCCCTAATAGTCATTAGGTAGTATATGAGTGCATCCACAAGGGTTCTGCATAGAGGTCACTAGCAGTGCAATCTGGACTCATATTATATCAGAGAATGTATATGTGTATACACACTTTCTATGGCTGCATTCATGTTTTTATTTGTTTTTTAATCCAGCACAAAACTCAGAAAACAATAGAATGGAAACGTAAAATTTAAACAGTGCGTCATAGCAAAAACAGCGTAACTGCAAATTTGTCAAGGGTATTTGGCTCAGTATTAAAACAACAACAATTTGTGTACCTGGGGGCGTAATCGATTAACACGACCCGGGTGACTCAGATCACCTGAGTTGCTAGAATTTCAAATCGAACACCGCGAATGGAGTTGACAAAAACATGTGCCGTGTGCAAAACGACCCGACCCCAGTAACACACCTCTTGGCTGAGGTTGGCTAGGAACGATGACTTCATATTTGTTCTGGTACTGTCCTGCAGGATAACAGCTACCAGTACCAGTCATACATGTTTTTTTTGGGTAATAACACAGATTAATGAAATGGAAATATAATTAAACTATCCAATCAAAAAATACTTTAAATCATATTTTGCTGTAGTTATAGGTTTTTCATTAAGCCAAAATTGTTTTCACCCTGAGCGTGGAGAAGCACATTCGATTATTCGACCCGAGTCTGTAGGATGTGCACATGCGTCAAAATGTGGCTCGGATGACCCGAGTTGATTAATCGATTACGCCCCTAATGTGGGGCAGAGTCGGAGTTTTGTTATTTTTAATTAACTTTTTTTAGATCAATCAGTGAGGGATATAGAATGACAAAAACGGGGAGCTGAGATTCTAAGAGTCTGCCAGTTTTACCATTCTGTCAAAAACACATTGTTTTCTTATCTGACAGTATTATGGGCATGACACCAGCAAATACACTACAGATTTGTAGTTCTGTAAAGAACATGTCTTTTTCGGATCTGGTTGTATTGTGGACATAACACTAGTAAGTACACTAGAGAACTGTTTTTTGTTTTCTTGAAGATTTATACTGCCTATCATGGATAAGTCTGAATAGACTTATTTTCACCATGAGACAGTTTGTCGATAGAAAGCATGAGTCTACACTTTTACCGACCCAATGGATTTTTAACCTCCCACACCATATAGACATGGTATGTGAGCAACTGGCCTTTGATGTCGCTGTAAGTTATACACAACGGTGGAAATCCAAATTGGCAGAGGTGGGGGCACTGGAAATCGAACCACTGACCTTCAGATTAGGAGTCCGACCTAGAAAAAAGTCAGACACTCTAACCACTCCGCCACAGAGAACACCACTGTTGAGACATGCTAGTTGAAACTCAGCAGTGTGCTTGTGTAATAAGATATAGATTGAGCTCATAACCAACACGCATTAATTGATTGTCTGCCGGACCAGTTTCAATGCAAATAATAAGTAGTATGTTCTATTCTGACAGGTGTAAGTAGAGTGTTTACAGCATCCTCATGGAAACCCCATTCTATAAACAGGCCCATGCGTGGACAGGGAAATGAGGTTATTGCGACATGATATACCCTCAGTTACATTGCCTGTGTACCGACCTGTGGTCGAATCGGTAAAGTTCAGGCTTCCCATGCAGAAGGTTAGGAGTTCGAATCCCAGCTGAGTCAAAGCAATGACTTATAGAATTGATTCTTTTCACTACCTAGCCTGGCTCTTGGCATAAATAGGATAGACAAGGGCTGGTTAGCACAATATCATGATAATGTGACTGTGTGGGATATCGGGTCATGGTGCTGGTCTCTCAGTGGGGCAGCACTATGAAGTTGACATGAGTACGTGCTGTCGCAAGTCGGTACCCATCCTGATATGACCATATACGTTGCTATGACGTAAAAACAACAACAAACAAGCGAACATGATCTGTTCTGACCATTAAAATCAACATGGTGTGGTGCAAACAGGTCTTCTGAGTACACAGAGCCCAGCTTAGTAAATGTTGATTGAGTTTAATTAGATCAGCTGCTTATTAACAAGCCTGCATAGCTCCGTGTGGGCATGGGAAACACGTGCTCATAGAAACATATGGACAATGCACTCACAAAAACAAACAAATAAATACACAAGCACAGAAAAAACAAACACAATGCACACAAATAAACACACACAAACAAAGACAAAGACAAACGAATAACAAATACACAACAATAAAAAAAAACAGAATACACACAAATATACACACACAAATAAACACACACAAACAAAGACTAACACAAACAAATAACAAATACACAAACAAAGACTAGCACAAACAAATAATAAATACACAAACACAGAACAAACAAACACACAGAAACACCCACAAACACAAACAAACACAAACAAAGACTAACACAAACAAATAACAAATACACAAACGAATATGCAAACAAATAACAAATACACAAACACAAATAATCACACGCACATGCATTCATGCAACACAAACACAAACAAGTACAAACAAATAACACACAAACAAATATACAAACAAATACACAAATAAACATACGGACAAACAAATACACAAAACATAAACAAACACAAAAATACAGAGTTCCGGATCGACATATCAACTTGACCTAGTTACCTACATATACTGGATGGATATAGATACGAGGCTGGCCCAGTACTGTGCTGTACTTGAATATATAGAACAGTGAGTAACGCACTGCTACACAAAACGGCATAATCGTGTGTCGGGGATGTGTGAAATGTATATTTCGTGGCCCCAGTGGCGCAATCGGTTAGCGCGCCGTACTTATAAGCAGTATCTCCCCACAGTCAGCTGTGGTCGGCACTATGAGCCATGCGGAGGTTGTGAGTTCGAGCCTCACCTGGAGCACAAGCTTTTAATTCAATATTTGAGTATTTCATGATGTCTATAATCTACTGTGAACCATCACAGAGCGTGTACAAACAAAAAACAGCCGGTCAGAAGTAGCCCCAATTCAAGTTGCATAGTCAGATAAAGCATTAGCTTTTCAAAACCAAAACAATTATCTACATTGTATTTTAAACAGTTTACTTATATAGTGATGTACTTATTAGAGTCGCCAGCTATCCGCCGCGTGGAAAACAAACAAACTCGGAAATAGTTCAGATTTGTGCCACATGGTGGCCTAATGCGCCGTCGGTGTCGGCTATTTGTATAGACTCGGGTTGAATAAACGAATACGCTTGGGGTGGAGAAAATGGTGCCTTAATCTAAAACTAAATTTTTTTTTTTCAATAACTGAAAGACTTATGCAAAATAGGATTTAAAGTATTTTATGATTTTAGAAGCTGACAATAAGCGAGTTCAGCATTGCCAGCACGCATGTGCGGGACCGACTTCCGGTCGTCGGCTGTCGGGATAAACAAAGCCACGTTTGCAGGCAAACTCAGTGCACTGTCAATGGTCGTGAGCAATCTTCTTACAGAAAAACTGAAATATCTCCAAAACCACACCACCTAGAGACAAACTGCTTGGAACATATATAGAAAACATATTCAACAAATAGATTATATGAAATTTATATGGTTAGGGTTCTGCATTTCTATTAATTTTGAATAAAATACGTTATGCACTGTGTGTACCGCCAGGCTGAGTCATGCACGTGGGTTTGTTTATCCCGATGACTTCCCATCAACCATCGCGCGCCCGAGTTGCTGAACTCCCTTATCCGAGTCGCCTGGGTCGTGTTACTCGATTCCGGCCTTATATATAGGGAAATAGTGGTGCTCGCCGGCAACAGGCTCAAGGGGATCTGCAGAGCCTGTTACCAGCGAGCGGCATTAATATCACGTCAATTTTTGGTTTAATTTAACCAAATTTCGGCGGGGGTGTTAATATTGCTTCGAGTTTGTGGTTAATTTGACCAAATTTGACTTTTTGAGCATGTAATTCTGTTAAATATGAGAGCTTTGAATAGATTTGGGCCTAATATATTGCCGCCGATACTGGGAACCAGCAACACGCGCGCGCTACTGTAGTGAGTGGTTTGTTGCCGGCACAATTTCTGCCAATCACAGCGACAGCTTTTCCATTGCAAATGGCGCGGCATCTCGGGCGCGGCCATTTTGGAGACAAACAAACTGCCTTTGGGCAGTTTCGACCAGCCATCGCCCTGGTCCCCTACTCTCCCCACCACGCGCTCTAGGTTCATTTAAAACATAAAAACTGAAACAAGGTTGTGCATCGTGAGCTCGCATTTGTCGTGAGTATGGTTTCCGTCCGCCTCGCGACTATATCGGGTCCCTTTTTTGCATCTGTTCCGCATTAAACGGGAATGCCTAGTCAATGTAAAAGTTACATATTTCCGAGTTTAAAAAAAATTTCTGTATTTTTTCTGAGATAAATATACTAGATTGATCACTAGTATCTACTTTACATTAGTTCAAAGTTACTTTTATTTTAAATGGTAAACTTTTGGGATATTTTGAGTGCAAACATGGGAAATTAGTTTTGGCAAGCTTGCAAAAACTCTGACACCATAGACTTCTGCAGTAACAGGTTCTGTTAAATTGACTCAGTATTGCCTTCTACGCAGAAACAAATGCTTAATAAGTGCATCAGTATCTAAGTTAGATATGTCAAATCAAATCTAGATAATTGGTTTGGTTTTGAAAATTTGATATTTCATCAGACTATGCAGCTTTAATAGACCACGTTACTGCAGAAGCATATGGTGACAGACTTTTGGCATGTTTGCCAACATTAATTTTATATGCTTGCACTTCAATTATCTCAAGTCAGGTACTTAAAATAAAGGTTACTTCAAACTAAAGTAAGGTAGATTATAACAATCAATTTAATATATTTCTCTCATAAAAAATAACAGAAGCTCAAAACGAACCCCGCAACTTTAAAACCCTGCCTGTAAGGGAAGGTTTTTGTTATTTGTAGGAGAACTATGTCATCGTGAAATTATAAAAGAAATTAGAACGTTTGCAATTAAATGCTGTCACTCTACCTACTGCTTGTATTAAGCTTAAACAGTCATTTAATCTAGATATGAATTGTAGGTAGGTTGTTGAATTTCTTGTTTTGGAAGAGTTTGTTTGGAAGTTGGCTACCTTGATTGAAAGGTGCTCTTTTAAGTTTGTTAGTCCTTGGATAGTGAACTTTCTGCTGCTTTAGTATTGTGAATGCTTGTGTCTGTGATTTGGGTCTTGGACTCTATTGTACATAAGTCCTAAGAGGTGCCTTTTGTGCCTTGTGTCGAATCGCTCTATCCCAGCTTTAACATGTAATTCATCTGCATGTAGATTGTGGTCTGTGTAATCTATCCTAAGTGTCCTGTTTTGTATTGGCTGAAGCTTTGCTTACATGTGTCTAGCAAGAAGTTCATAGATTAGGTCATTATAATAAATTATTGGGAGGAGTATTTCATTGTTTATTCATTTCAGTTATCAAATATGTGTATGTATCTACCTCCCCTAGTGTTTCGTCCCCAATCTTTATTTGAAATTCTGCAGTTTTCTTTTTCTTTTTCTTTGTCCCGAGTTAAAAAAATGTAAGTCGACTGTTTCAAGACTGTTTATTTTGACTTGATATTTTTTCTTAATTATTCTTTTCATCAAATGTACCGCTATTAGAAAACATGTTAACCGGACGCAGTGACCTAATGATAATCGGTAAGACTAAGAGTGCAGGCTTCCTGTGTGGAAGGTTGGGAGTTCGAATCCCAGCTGAGTCAAACCGTACTTATAAAATTGATACTTCTTGCTTCCTAGCCTGGCGCTCGGCCGTAATAGGATAGGGCAAGGACTGGTGCACAGTATCAAAATAATGAAACTATGTGGGATATCAGATCATGGTACCAACAGCCTGGTCTCCCAGTTGGGCAACACTTTCAAGATGGCGACAGGAGGTGGACGCTTACAGCGCGGACAGCGCGGACGTTGATTAACGCGAGTACCAATGTTCAAAACAGTGCATAATAACCAAATCTACGTGGATCTTCCTCATAAACATCCCAGGATACTACAGGATAGACCCAGGAATGCAAGCACAACACATATAGGAGGAATCTACTAAAAACAAAAACAACAGCGAGACCGTTAAAAACGGCGGGAAATCCGAACAAAAAGACAACGTGTGGGAGCGGACGTCGATAAACATCCCAGGATACTACAGGATAGACCCAGGAATGTAAGCACAACACATATAGGAGGAATTCACTAAAAACAAAAACAAAACAACGGGGAGACCGTTAAAAACGGCGGGAAATCCGAACAAAAAGACAACGTGCGGAATCGGACGTCGATCGATCGGCGGGTGTAAATACAGCAGGTAGGCCCGACCGCTAGCCCTAAGCGCTAAGACCCAGGAATGCAAGCACAACACATATAGGAGGAATCTACTAAAAACAAAATAAAAGGGAGACCGTTACCATGGCGGCAACATAAACAATCCACAAACAAGTGGAACTTCCTCATAAATATACCAGGATACCATAGGATACATATCTGAGGATGTAAAAATCTAAATACAGGAGGAAATCTAACAAAACAAGGACACAATAGTGCGTCGACTGTTAGAAATGGCGGGAAATGGCGAAAACAAGGCTACTGAGGTGGAAGCCAACTAGTCAAGGAAGACAAAATAGAGCTGGGAATTCAAACAGTAATGGAGGAACTAGAAAAGGAAAAGGCAAACAAAAAACTTGTGGACAGAAATGACGGAAATAAAGCGAACGGCATGGGAAATGAGGATGGAAAAAACAAAACAACTACAATGGATAACAAGAACGAATACAGGAGCAAACTTCAGACACTCCAGGTAGCTTACAACACATTGCAAATAGAATGCACATGGTACAAAGCAGAATACAAAAAACTAAAGACAAAAAAGAACGACACAAATGTAAACACCAAGAACAATAACACAAGGACAACGCCCACTGATAAAAAGAAGCCACCCACGGGTGCAGCCGAAACCCAAGCACCAAACCGTGAAAATAAAAAGCTTAGTGTCATCGTGCACAGCATCCCAGAAAAGGAAGACGAAAGCATAGAAAAAATGGTCACAGACATACTAAATGAAGCGGACTGCGATTTTGGCTGGACGGTAGTAACAAAAGCCTACCGTCTAGGCAAAAAACAAATGAAGGAAAAAACACCAGGAAACAAAATGCAGCAGACAAGAAACTGGCCGAAGGCAAAAAACAGGAGGAGAAACCCAAAGATCCACTCTCTCTCTCTCAGAACAACGGGGGAATAAAAAACAGACCAAGAAGCATCAGAATCCAACTGGAGAAGGAATCACAAAAGAAAGTTCTTTCAAAAAAAGAAAACTCCCCAAAACAAAAAAGAATACAGCAAAGTAACAATTAGACCAGTAAGAACAGAAGCTGAAATGCTAAGTGAAAAAAACGTACAACAAATTTACACACTGAAAGCAAAAATGAAAAGATCAAATCAGTCAAAATGAGAGGGTGGAACATCGAGGTAAATGGAACAATATACACACCCAACGACTTTGGGAAAATAGAGATAACAGAAATCACCCTAGAGAAAGCAGCAACCAGAGAACATGCCTGGGGAGTGTCCTTCCAAGGACACAACTCCCCCTTCAGCAACCTGTACAAGTATGACATTACAGGAAAAGATGGGAAAAAATACACATCAGCTGAGCAATATTACTGCTCGATAATGGCCAAATTCCATGAGAAACATGATATAATGAGGATGATTGACAATGCAGACAACCCATACAGGATAAAGGCGATGGCAAAAAAAATATGGAGAACCCCGGAATGGTGCAAAACAAACGAAAGAGTATTAGAGGATATCATCCATGCAAAATTCACCCAAAACGAGGAACTAAAGAAAAAGCTAATAGATGATATGGTGCCCATGCCTTCCCCCATGCACACGGGTAAGAACTACGGAGGCGGACATGGACATCTTTTTATGTTTATCGTCTACTCTTAGGGACCATATGTTCTGTATGCACCAGCACATATGCCCTGAACCCACGAATCACTAAACTAAAATAAACTCAAATTAAAATCAAAACTCGAGTTAATCAAGCAACCACTATCCTAAAGAAAATAAGTATGGCAGAAGAAATTGAATGCAAACTGGGAAGGGGCACACACTTTGCCCACCTCAACTGCCAAAGCGCATCCAACAAAATAGACATAATAAAAATGCATCTGAAGAAAGGCAATCTAGATGTCCTAATACTATCAGAGACTTGGTTCACTGACAAACACCAAAATAACAAACTAAATATAAACGGTTATAGGCTTGTACGTAATGACAGACAACATAGCAATGCAAATAACCAAACAAAGAAGGGTGGAGGCGTTGCCATTTACTGGAAAAACACCAAAAACCTGGATCCCGAAATACTAAAAGCAGCTAACCTCTCAAATGAGCAATTAGAACTACTATGGTGCCTAATAAAAAACGAAAAACAAGTAAATATCGCCATAGCAAGCCTCTTTAGACCACCATCAGGGGAAATAGATCTATTCCTTGAAGCCCTAGAAAATAGCATAAACACTATAAAACAGTCCACAAATGCAGAAATCTATGTACTAGGGGACTTTAATGTGAATTAAAACAGTAATGATAAAAATAAACTAATGTTACAAACCACAATCAAAATCCTAGGCCTGGAACAGCTCATCACTGTAAGCACAAGGCTAAGCAACAACAGCTCAACAATCGATCTAATACTAACCAACTCAAATCATGCCACCAAATGGGGCATTAGATGGCGGTAGTAGATTCAAAGGAAGTCAGTTCGTTGATTTCAATAAGTGATCACAAGCTAATATATGTAACAATGAAAAAACTGAAAAGCACAAATCACCACAAATATAAGATGGGCAGGGCCCTAAAAAATTACTCAAAAGATACTTTAAAAAACCACCTAAACCAAAACATAAACAACATCACACAAAACAGAGATGATGTTGACATCTACTGGAACAACATCATCACAGAAATAAGAAATTCAATTGATGAGATGTGTCCCCTAAAGAAAAGAAAAAAAACAAAAAAACAGGACCCATGGGTAGACAATGACACTCATCACAATCAAACGCAAATTGGGTGATAAAGCAAAGCACACAGAAACCACAGAGGACAAACTGGCCTACCATATTGCCAGAAATAACTCTCTCAAAGCAGTGAGAACAACAAAAAAGAAATATATAATAAAGCAAGACAAAGACTGGGGAAGCAACACAAATAAATTCTGGAAAAATGTAAACCTGTTATTCCCCCAAAAAAGCACAGAAGAATATTTAAACTTCCAGGATAATGAAGGGAAAATGCTCACAAAAAAAGATGCAGCAAATAAATTAAATATACACTTCACCATGGTGGGGCAAAAAGTGTCAGAAAAATTCCCCCAAAATTGGGAAAATAGATCAGGAGCTGTACTGAACGAAATCCCCACCTGCAAAACTGACATAGCAGCGCTAAAAAAGCTAATAAACGACATAGACACAAATAAACCAAGTGGAATAGATGAAATCCCAGCAAAAATACTGAAAGAGGCACTGCAAGCCATCCCGGCCACTATGGTAGACCTATTCAACATCTCCTTTGAACAAGGGTGCTTTGTCTCAGCCTGGAAAATGGCAACCATCAGCCCCATCCACAAAAATGGAGACAAGCAAAACATGGGAAACTACAGGCCAATATGAATTCTACAAACGCCAGGCAAACTCATTGAAAAAGTGTTCCATAGGCACATAAATGAACACCTGGAAAAAAATAATATACTAATAGAAGGGGGCTTCAGGAAACTGGACTCCACATCAAAAACAATAGCAAACCTAATGAATGACATACTGGCATCAATGAACCAAAAACAATTAGTTGGAGCAGCCTTCATTGACTTCAGTAAAGCTTTTGACATGGTAGACCATACTATATTACTAGAAAAACTCAAAACAATGGGCATCAAATCCAACACTATGAATTGGATCAAATGCTACCTAAGCAACAGACAACAAAAAACTAAAATAAACAATACACTATCAAACAACCAACCTGTCACATATGGTGTACCCCAAGGGTCAGTGCTAGGGCCACTGCTCTTTATAATCTACATAAAAGACCTTGAAAAATGGCTGCAAACTGAATGCCTCCAACTATATGCAGATGACACAGTCATATATGCAAAGGTCACCACAGAAGAGGAGGTAATAACTAAGCTAAATAAACTCCGACTAAAACTGGACGAATGGTGTGAGTCCAATAAGATAATCATCAATGCAAGCAAATCAAAAACAGTACCCTTCTCGCATAAACAAACGCCAGAAAGAAACCTACACTGTAAGCTAGGAAACCAAATATTAGAAGATGTAGACCACTATAAATACCTAGGCCTTGAATTGGACAGCCAACTAAACTACAACCTATGTATAAAAAAATCATCCAAAAAATAAAACACAAACTATGGCTATTTGCAAAGTTAAGAGACTACATGACACAAGATGTGTCAATAAAAATCTTCAACGGCATGGTGCTCCCCTATTTTGACTATGGGGATGTAATCTACATGGGCGTGAAAAAACAACTCCTAAAAGAACTGCAAATACTGCAAAATAGAGGCCTAAAGATCTGCCTAAGAGCACCCCACCTATGACATACACAAAAGAACTAAAGTAAAATTGTCCATGTTGCCGGTAACATGCATAATTCAAAACCCTGACTACGGGCCTGATATGAAAGGATACCATAGATACCGTTCGTAGCGCGTGTCGCTATGTAAAAAACTAACTTCCGGTAGTAGATTCAAAGGCTAGTCCAGTCCTTACCTGGCCGTCGACGGAGTCAGTTCGTTGATTTCAATACGAAAATTCTAGTGGAGTTATCGTCGGTCAATTACTTTGAAGTTGTTATTGTGCCGAAAATTGGAAAAGTCCGTAGTGTGGTGGGCAAGTATTCAAAGGCACTTCTTGAATCGATGGAAGTCTCAGGAGAGAGCAGTACGACAAGTTCAAATCGAGAACGTTTAAGTCGGCCAGGATCTTCAACAAGAATTCGTCTGGATGACTTGACGACTCCAGCGCATGTGTTGCCGTCTTGTGCTAGTTCAAATGCTACTCTGGAGGAGATTTCACGCTTACTGGACACCAAGTTGGCGGCAACCCAGGCCCCTATACTGGATCGGCTTCGTACATTTGAGGCTACAGCGGTGACAAATGGCGGTCATACGGCGACCGACATAGCAGTAGGTCAACATGACATCACTGAAGAGGAGGATGTAGCAGCTATATCTACAGTCGCGGGTTCGGCGGTAACCCCGGCACGATCATGTGGTTTGGCGTCCATGATATGCACGACACGAGGTAATGTACAGGGTTCTTCTGACATTTGTTCTACCCGTAAACGTGCAGCTAATGTGGGTCAGTTTAATAGTTAGGCGTCGGACAGCGACGACTCAATGATGCATGATCTTATTAGAATAGCTGGCAAGAAGGCTAAAAGGTCAGGGAAGTTAACATTGTTACCTCACAAATATATAATACGTAATGAGAGGAAGGGGAAAGTAACACAAGGTGAGGCTCAGTGGTTTGAGTACTTGGCGGCAATTCGCAGAATGGTGAAGAGGGGTGATGTGCCAGACGATTGGATGCCGTACCTGGATGAACATGTGGACACCATTCTGGATATGGCTCAGCATTACACCTGGCTGACCTGTCTGACATATAGTGAGAAGATTTTCGCGATGATCGCGGATAAACGGTTGCCAAACGGGTGGGGTGATCAAGGACGCATAATAGACATTCGGCGGGATGTCTGCGGGCTCGGGAAGCAGGTTGAAACTGTGTCGAACAAGCCTGGACAGTTAGGTTCGTCGGTAGATTATAGAAAAGGTGTGGACTCTCGGCCATGTCTTATATGGAATAAAGGCAACTCATGTGGTTATGGCACCGACCATGGAGAGGGAGTAGATAAATATTTGCATATTTGCGCATATTGTGCGTTTAAGTTAAAGCGTAAGCATGCACATAAAGAAGTGGACTGTAAGGCAAAACAACGGGCCAGAGAAAATTCCAGGGATGAACATGATCGTACAAAATCTTTTTAGTTTGCAGTCGGCAAGGGACTGCTTCAACCGCTGCCGGAGTGTGTATAGATGTTGGTATCACCGGGATCTGTCACGGCAAGTCATCGGAAAACAACACGGTTGCGTCGAAAGTTTTCATCCACACTTCTGAAGGCTCAGATAAGGTTGGTGGTGTATGTTCGGTGTCTTTCCATGACTCAAACTCGGTTGTATCACCTCATTTGTTGACGCCCGCTGTTTCCCCCCGATTGAATGTGTGTCGGTTGTCAACCTGTAGTACATTTGGCAATGCAACAGTCATGTCTAGCCCCCCTGACGGGCTGAATACGACTGTTTCTAACAGGGATAGAAATAAACGTCATGCACCGTCTTTTGGATCGGTAACGCCTTTTAAGAAAACTAATTACAAGGTAGCCAACAGTTATGTTTTTAATGCGTTTGAACATAATCAATTTGACAATGCTGCATGGCGGTATCCTAAAAAGACAGATAAGTACAGGTGGTTTAATTCATCCGTAAGGTTATTCAAAAATACGCATGGTATGTCTACTTATGAAGGTGATAATATGCAACTTAATTTGAGTTTGGGGCCACAACTACCACCACCGTCTCGGACAGAGCATTTGAATGTCTTCCATTCAACCGGTTGCCATGACGACAGCTTGACAACAACAAATGCTGTTCGCCGACTGGGACCTGATGACAATCTGACATTGGCCCCGATTGATAATATTCATGTACATTCCATTGACAGTTATGGTCAATTGCTTGGTTTTGACACCACCAGTAGAGACTGTGCTTCTTTCACTACGAATGGCGTTGTGCCGCCTGCAAATCCTGTGGCTAGTCCTGCCACTAGCTTAGTTATTCCTTCACCTTGTGGTCCTGCTCACCACGACATGCCATCTTTGTTAACTGCTGTGTTGCCTGTTCGTATTGTTGACCCGTTATGTGTTACAGCGTCGGGTGAGTGGGACCATGGCCCTTTGGATGTTTCGGATAATGTTAATCCTCTTTGTGTTACTGAGAACACCGGTACTGGCTGTGTTTCCAGTACCAGGGAGCCCTTCAGGGCTCCAAAAAACTGTTTAGATGTTACTTTGGGTAATGATATTGGTATAATCAGCCCTGCCGTGCAGTTATTTTCTGTTAAACAATGTTCGAAGCCGTCAAGTGATATGGTTAATGTTGTTAATTCATTTCAGTGTAAGGTTAGCCCTGACGTTCATGATTTGGTTAAAGTTCCGACCAAATGTTTTATTAATAAGTGCTGTGGTGGGTCTGTTACAACAGTTAAATTTGCAGAGACATCACCGTTCGAGTATAGGAAATACGTATTACAGATTTGGCCTGAATTAACTATAAACTGTCATTTATTTCTGGATTATGCTAACATTTATGCTAAAGTGCGACAGACAGGCCTGCCAAATTATTTGGAAGCTAGAGTACCAGTTCCTTCTGGTCTTTTTATTAATAAATGCATTATTATGATACTGAAGTGGTTGACTTCCTTGAGTTCGGTTGGCCGTCAAATTTTACTGGTACATTCATACCTACTACCACTACTTGCAATCATACATGTGATGAGAAAGATTTATTTTGGATCAATAAGTATGTAAGTACTGAAATGGCGCACAATGCACTGTTGGGCCCGTTTAATAATCTTCCTTTTTCTCCTTGGGCGCAAGTAAGTCCTATTATGACCCGCCCCAAAAAGAATACTGATGAACGTAGAATTATAGTTGATCTTAGTTTTCCCAAGGGGCGCAGTGTTAATGCAGGGATTATTAAAGGTTTTTACCAAGGTAAGGAATATAAATATAATTTGCCAACCATAATGACGCTGGCTAAACAAATTACTAAATTGGGGAAAAATTGTTTTATGTGGTCCATTGACTTGTCAAGGGCGTACAGGCAGTTGAGGACCTGCCCCTTGAGTGTGCCATTATTCGGAATTAAGGTTGATAACAAATCTTACTTTGACACAGCTCCGTCTTTTGGCTGTAGAACATCAAGCATGGCATGTGTTAGGACTACTGCAGCGGTTGTTTATTTGATGAGGAAAAATGGCTTTTTTGCATTATGTTTTTTAGATGATTTCGTGGGGGTTGAAAGTAGTTTGGTTGAGGCGCAACAAGCGTATGATTTTATTCTGAAGTTAACGGCCACATTGGGTTTGAATCTTTCAATTAATAAATGTAGTCCTCCGACACCAAAGATTGATTTGGTTGGGTTATGAGATAGATACTGTTGATATGTTCGTTAGGATCCCCGATGAGAAGCTATTGGATATTTTGTTAGAATGTAAAAAATGGGACATAGATAAGAAGGTTACCAGGAAAAATGTTCAGAGATTGGTGGGAAGGTTACAATTTATTTCTAAATGTGTTATGGCATCGCAAATTTTTATGAATAGAGTTTTAGAATTTCTTAGATCATGTCCATTTATAGGTAAATCGAAGGTTACTGTAGACATAGTTAGGGATATTGCATGGTTCCTACGTTTTGCAGAAGGTAATAATAGGTTAGTTTTGCTCAAGCATTTGCCTGAAAAAAGATGGATTATTGAATGCGACTCTTCATTGCATGGTGGGGGTGCTTTCAGTACTGTTCAGTTTTATTCCAGTTTGTATTCCTCAAAATTTTTGAGTAATAATTTTCACATCGCCCAATTAGAGGCTATAAATTTAGTAGTAGCTTTAAAATGTTTGTCTCCTTCTGATCCTCAGAACTATCATATTATCATTAACACTGATAATGCTGCTTCCCAACAGGTGTTGTCTTCCGGTGCCGGTAAAGATCCTGTCTTGTGTGCTTGTGCCCGGGAGATTTGGAGGTTTTCTGCAGTGCACAATTGTCAGGTCCATGTAATACACAAGCCAGGAAAGGATCTGGTGCTGGCGGATGCCCTCAGTAGGTTGTTTTTTGATAATAAATATAAATTAATTGCTGATAAAATATGTCAAGATAAACTTTTGACCAGGATACATGTTTCTCATTCTGAAAGTGTACTTGATTTGTTGTTGTAGCATTTAGTTGCTGGTTGATAAATTTTTAGTTTTTTGCCTTTTATCAACTTGCAGATGTTAATCACGCACTAGTGGATAGGATAAGCGTGTATTTTTCGGCAGGATTATCGGAAGGGACATGGAGGAATAAGAGGGTGCAATTTAGGGAATATTTAAAGTTTTGTAGTAACATTAAAGATGACCCTAAAAGACCCAAACTCAAAAAGGTAATGCTTTATGCTTTATATTTAAATGATAAGCTCAAGACAGAGGGAGCAATAAGGAATTACATGAGTGGGGCAAGAACATGGATCAGCTTGTTGAGAGGCAATACAGAATCATTTGATTGCTATGCAATGTCAATAATTAAGTCTGGCATGTTTAAACTCAAAAATAATACTGTTAACCGGGCGTATCCGTTAAAGATTGAACATATTAAATTGATGATTGTAAAATTCAGAAAAATTGGAGAAGATGGACTGGTGTTGATTATTGCGTTACTAATAGGATATTTATGTGTGTTAAGACAGTCAAATTTGTTTTACTCCGAGGTGTCGGGGTATGGTGGTCACATGCTGCTCGGAGGGGACATCAAGGCACACAGCACACATCTGACAGTAACAGTCAGAAGCACAAAGACATCATACAAGACTGGGGATAGATACAGCATCGATCTACCTCGAGTCTCAAGTACAGAGCTATGCCCGGTTCGAGCATGGAACAAGTACAACCACCGATTTCCTGTGCAAGAGGGCGCCCCAGCATTCATGATGTCGAATGGGGGACCGCTAACAGCTCGGTTGTTCAACAAGTGTATGCAAGTCGCACTGAAAGCATCCGGGCGTCCCTGGTGGCCATTGGTGACATGCCATAGTCTACGTCGAGGGGGAGCGCAGGAGTATGCAAGAGTGGGGATGCCAATTGAATGCTTAAGAACACTTGGGAGATGGAAGTCTGACAGTGTGTTTAATTATGTGAATAAAAACATAATGTAGATTGGGACCATTAGCTCCCCTGTTCCAATTTGGCTGAGAGCTTATGGTCCCTATGATCCATGCCATGAATGTTTGCTGCTTGCTATGAAAGTGAAAATGTGTGAGTGTGCCAGATGCGAGCTGACCGTGTGACCGTGATCTGCCCCAGTTGATGTCTCATGTCTTCAAATTTGTCAAGCTCTTCAAAGAAATGAATAACCGTCTTGCAATTAATTGATAGTACAATCAATAACTTGAACTGCAAATAAGTAATGATACATAGTAATGACAAATATCTTCAGATATAGACCCTGCACATAAGTAATGAGTTTCTAAAAGAATAGTAAAGATCCAGGTTGTACTACCTGAAAATAGATACAGTAGTTAAAGCTAATAGTCTCAATTGTACTATTGAGTAAAGCTGATATCGAATATGTTCACCAAGGTGTAGGTCAAAAAGGCTTCTGTAAAAATTTATTAAGCCTGATTAATAAATTTGTTAGCCCCAAAAAGTAATTAATTGTGTCTGGTTTTGAATTACTAGAAAATAGGAGAATAATTCACCTCAAAACATTAGCTTCAGTCAAGACATTAAACTCCTAATGAAACCACAAAGGAACACTAGAGCAAATAATGTGCCACTACTAAGGCAGACCAGAAGCCAAATCAAAGCTCACGAAAGGAGCACACTGGAAATGGCTGCCAAGGCATGGAATGCCCAAACGGTAAAGGAACGACAAATTCCTGAACTAAAAACATACAAAAAATATCTGTGCAAAATAAGGCTATGGAACCCCCACTAAGCCGCACTGCAAGAGGGCATGTGATATGTCACGGCCCACCAGTGGGACGGCCAATGGAAGGTAACTATGCCGAATTAGTCTAGTAATAAGAGTAGACAAAATAATATATATATATATACCAAGAAAATTTAAAAAAAACTACCATAGACTACTAACCATACTAAGCAACCAATTACCTGCTACTGTAATACAGGCAATCAAATACCTTATCAGCTACTACTGTGTGATAAGATAACTCCACCACTACAGCTGGCCAGCATTGAAAACAAGCCTGAGTACTCGAGATTTTCTGCTATGGACAGTATAAACACAGCCTCAATAAAAAAAATTAAAAGTCACCATGAGTGTGCAATGTCACAAGTTGGTACCCATCCTGATATGACCTTAACTGTTGCTAGGATGTTAAACAACAAACAAAGCAGAAAAAATGTAGCTATTATTTGAACTCAACAACCAGCCATGTTGGTTTCCCTGAATGGACCTAACGACCTATGGCGTGATCGGTCTCAGCGTTTCACACCAGGTGGCGTCATGTGCGGCCTCCTGGACACGCCTCGACACTGCTAGTCAACATTGGCGGGTGAAGCTGGTACTAAGGACACAAGTACAGTGAGACCTGTTGCTAGCGGTTACTGTGATCACCGAACTCCTGCTATGTGCGGACAATATGTCAATATACAAACTGTTATTTACCTCATTTATCTGTACTCCCAATAACAGGCTACCTGCTACATCAGGACAACATCGGTCTGGATGCAGAGCTGTTCATCGAAGACAAGTTATATGTGAATAATGGCCCGTGTTGGGAGCTAAGTTGTAATAGACTGTAGCTTATATACTGAAGCATGTGGTGTCAGAGTTTTGACGAGCTTCCAAAAATATCTTCAAAGTTAGACATTTAAAATAAAAGTTACTTCAAACGAAAGTAAAGTAGATTATAATGATCAATCTAGTATATTTATCAGAGAAACTCAAAACCATCAGTTGTTTTTTTGTTGTTTTACGTCCTAGCAACATCTAAGGTCATATGAGGACGGGTATCGATTTGTGATAGTGCGCACTCAATGCGACTTTATAGTGCTGTCCCACTGCGAAATCAGGCTGCCGGCACCATGACCTGGTATCCCACTCAGTCACATTATCCTGACACTGAGTACACCATTCCTTGCCCTGTCCTAATAATGCCGAGCGCCTGGCTAGGAAGCAACAAGTATAAATGTCTATGACATTGGTTTGACTCGTCCAGGGTTCGAACCCACGACCCCACGATCTACCAGCACGGGAGACGGACGCTCATTCGGCCATCCCGTCTGGTCCAAAACCATCGGACAATCCAATGTTAAGCTGCATAGATTCTATCATGTATTATTCGTGTATGACAGGACTTTGCTTGCATGTAAGTATGTAAGTGACCTTGGTGTGTGTGCAATTGTTTTCATATGGACATTGGCTGAAATACAAAGGTAGGCCAATGTATTTTTTTAAAGTATTGTATATCTACTGAACTATTTCAGTTTATTCGCTTTTTTTTCACGCTGTTTTCATTCACACTGCCCCTACTCACACTGATTCAGACATATTTAGGTACATACATACACATATGTAGTGAACGCAGGCAACTAGACGACAAAGGGCGGATACAGTTATTTATTCACAAAACACAATCGTTCTATATAGTGAATCTAACCGTATCTGGCTGGGCAAGGCGCCCTACCGAGTTAATGAAACAGTAATCAAATAATTGGTAATGAAACAACAATTAACGTAATCAATAATAATAGTAAACAAAAACAAAAACACACAGGCAGATGTAGGGGGGAGGCAAGTGGTCCGAGCAACGTCCAAGGCAGGAGTGGGATCCAGCCGAATCTGGAGACCGGAAGGGACGCTCGGAGGCGCCACCTGATGGATTCGAACCCAACCGGGAACTAATATTTCCAGTACCATTTCAGAACCCCAGGGGGAGGCACTGCGCATCACCTACACCGGCATATCCAGATATACGCGTGTATATAGACATACATAAACACATATATGCATATATTCCGTGTTGTATATTCAGATTTCAGATAGACTTACAACTTACAAGACATGAGTTCGTGCCGAGTTCACGTGTGAAGACGCCGGTTCTCGTCCCGCTCCGGGCCGCCTTATGTCGCTCCTGTCGGGTGGCGGTGCCCGGTGTGGCGGTTTCAGCCTGTTCCCGTGCTCAGCCGTGTCCCGTTGCTTCTGCGCATGCGCGGATTTCGCATCAACTTGGGTCACCCGAGCCACTTATTGGCGCATGCGCACATCCTACAAACTCTGGTCGAATAATTGAATACGCTTCTCCGCGCTCGGGTGGACAATTTTTTCTTTTTTTTTTAATAACCGATAAAACTACAGCAAAATAGGATTTAAAGTATTTTATGATGGCCTAGTTTAGCTATAGTTCCATATCATTAATCTAAGTTATTCTTTTTTTGCACACGGCACGTGTATTTGTCGACTCCACTCGCCATGTTCTATTTGAAATTCTGACGACTCGGATGACCCGAAACACCCGGGTAGTGTTAATTGATTACGGCCATGCTTATTAGATTCTGACGCATGCGCAGAAGCGAGGTACACGTCTGAGCACGGGAACAGGCTGAAACCGCCACACCGGGCTCGCCACGTGGAGTGCTGGGCCGGTGCCAGGGCCAGGCTCGGGCCGGCACTGGGCCAGCTGTTGTGTGCACTGTACCCGGCCGGAGCTGCGGGCGGTGCACACTGGCCACTGGAGTTAGCCGCTTTACACAAGCCTATGCATCATATATATGGATTGATTTGTGTTTGCACCTGAACCCTTCATAATATATATATATATATATATATATATATATATATATATATATATATGTTACTAGGACGTTAAAAAACAAACAAAGCAGAAAGCATGTACCTATTATTAGAACTCAACAACCAGCCATGTTGGTTGTCATGTGTTTCCCTTAATGGATCTAACGGCCTATGGCGTGATCGGTCTCAGCGTTTCACACCAGGTGGCGTCATGTCGCTACATACATAAGATATATGAGCTGTGTTCAGTCAAATGGAATTTAGTGTTGTCCTTTCCTGTTAAAGTTGCATAGTTCGATGTTTTTGAATTTCAGACATTTTCTGAGATAAATACATTATGCTAATCATTATAGTCTATCTTAGTTTAGTTTGAAGTAATTTATATTTTAAATGCCTAAATTTGGAGATATTTGACTTCAAAACATGCCAAAACTCTGGCAACATAGACTTCAGTAGTAACAGGTTCTATTAAATTGACTTATTACGACTTTTTATGCAGGAAAACATGCTTAATAAGTGCACCAGTATCAACGGTGAATACATAGAATTATGTCTATATAAGTGTTTTGGTTTTGAAAATTTGATGTTTTCATCGGACTATGCAACTTTAAAACCTCTCTCAAAAGGTGATAACTCTTTTTTTTTGGTCCATGTAACAATTGACCCAAAATAGCACAGAAATGGTTACACTGAAAACACAAGGACGTTTGTTTCAAATCAATATGGATTCTATTCGGATTACGAAACACCAGAAATCAGTTTATCCTGAGCAGATGCATAAGAAAATAATATGTTGATTGTTACAAATACAATGGACAAAGTGTTGTCCCAAATCACTTAGCACCTTTTTGAGTATATAAGGAGTATAATAATATTATGCGTATCTAAAGTGCCGGAGTAAACGTTAATAATAAATATATTCTCCAAGATCATGTATATATATATTTGTAATATCTAATAATGTCCAATCGCTGCCCGATGCCTTCGAGCCTGCGTAACGATGCGGAGAGTCACTGCAGCAGCTAAAATGGCAAGGGAAGCCGACGACACATGAGACTTGACGGCTATGATGTCGGAACTTTCGGTTATGGAGCATGAGAAACAGGCACAACTAGAGATCGCTAGATTGGAGGAAGCTATACATCTGGGGAGTCTCGAGGAGCTCGTAGCGAAATTAAGGGAGCAACGGGAAGATGAGATTCGACGGCGGCAGCGGGGAGCTGTTGCCGATTCCCACCAAAATCTAGGACCAAGGCCTACAGTCAAAATCGTGGAGGGACCACACAGGACCAGCTTACTCGGAATTCGGGCGATCACGGATAAGATCGTGGGATGAACCACAATCACATCGGCGATCACGGAGCGACAGCAGCACATCGCGACGTAGACGGAGGAAGTGGTCTCTAAAAAGGTACACTATAGGGGGGAAAGATGTGCAGAAGTTAAACGTCCACAAACTTATAGCAGCATCGACTCTGTGGTGCCTAGACATCCCAGAACTGTCAGTCGCGGATTACCACGCATTTATTGAACATGTGCACAAATTCAGCAACCGAGCACAGGACGAATACTATAAAGACTCAGCACATGTGGAATGCACTCTAGCAGTAAGGAAGAATGGTGAGATGGCCGGGTTCACAGCATTTACGAAGAAGAATGATGAGGAGAGCGTTCTGGCATATGGGGCGCACAACGCCAGGGGGAAGAAATCAGTGACGAAGGAATCAGGATCGTCGGGAATGAGGAGGAGATCGACAGGAAACCCAGTGTTGTGAGCTTGCTATGCCTGGAATGGTGAAGCAGGCTGTACGCGGACTGAGGAGGAATGCCGCTTCACCCATATTTGCTCGAAATGTGGGTCGAAGTCACATAAGAGGTACAAGTGCAAAGATTGATGTGCTACAACGAGACAGCCCCATGTGTCTATTGATTTGTTTGAGCCAGTTGCACCGAACGCACGTCAGGTGGATCACATTCGGAATGGGGGGTCGGTCGAGGAACTGTTATGTATCGAGGGCAGCGATGCGGCGCGGGAGAACTGGGCCAGTCAACAGCTGATGACGGACCTGGTCAGGGGACGTGAGGCAGTCGGTGTCACGTGCACCGGCGAATCACGGATCAACATGTGCAGCGATACCATACGCGAAAGGCAGGAGAGCAGGGAAGACACAGTGACAAGGGAGGACACTGTGACTGGAGTATATACCGAGGGGACTGTGAGTACCAACCTCTCGGTATGCGGCGAAAACTACAGTGTTGATACTAACGACACCAGAGTAGGAGGGAGCGAGGAAACTGTGAGTACCAATACCCATGTTATGAGAGGACAGGTGTCTTGGGCCAGTTGGCGGCTGCCGGAGGGCGCCATTTGTGACAGACGACTTGAGATCGAATACGGTGATGCCGACTGCATCAAGGTGAGGATTAGAGAGAAAATCGGGATGGAGCCGCTAACTTTCCGTGTGAGCGCCACTTGTGTATTAGGAACTTGTACTTGTGTGCATTATGTTGCTGGGGTGAGGGCCCAGCTCAAACCATGCCGGGTGTTCGTGGAGGCATGCATGAGATGTGAAGTAGATCCGGACTGCATCCTACATATTGACAGGAGTGGTCTTTGGTTTTCGTGTGATCAATAGTGATTGCGTATTGACATACGATGCTACGAAGCCGAAGAAGACTGCAGCATGGGAGGCGGAGGTCTTGTGTAAGAAGTTTAACGAGGAACTTTCTACTGGTGTCATATCTGAAACTGACAGTAAACCCATTTGTACTCATGGTGCTTTTGTTGCGCCAAAGGACGATGGAGGTGGGCGCACTGTGGTCAATTGCAGCAGGCCCCATGGCGAATCAGTTAATACCTATACTAATAAGGTCGCAAAAAATTGTCTCACAAGGGGGTCGACGATGTTACCGATGTTATGCAACGGGGAGATTTTCTATGTACTGTCGACATAAAAGATGCATATAGAGCGGTTTCGATTCACCCTGACAACAGGCCCAGGTAGAGTGGACATAGCGATATAGTGATATAGCGAATGGTAGACAGGAAGTGTGAACACTTATTTGTCTCTCATTTTTGCTTGAGTGCAAGTAAATAAGCAACACAAGGAGCAATTAGTAGCATGTGGTGAATAAGGGGTCAAATTTCCCTGGATCACCAGCCCATGCTTTTTCCAATCTATTCTTGAATGAATTAATTGACTCGGCATCAATAACATTATGTGGGAGACTATTCCATATATTTATGATCCTGTTTGAGAAACTATGTTGTCTTAACTTTGAAATGGCTCTGGGTTTTACTAGTTTGAGAGTATGGCCCCCGACTGCCTTCTCTTTTATTCAAGGTGAAAAATTTGTTCATATCTATTTTTTCAAAACCCTTCATAATTTTAAATACTTCAATTATGTCACTTCTTTTCCTTCTGTAGGAAAGGGTAGGAAGTTTCAATTCCCTAAGCCTTTGTTCATTGGGTAGGGGACTGTGTCCATTTTATTGACAACCGGCTATGTATGGGGCTGTCATCGAGCCCTTACATTTTTTCCATGATATATAATTTTGTTGTGAGATGTGCTGCTAGGGAAGGGGTCCATAGACTGATAAATTACCTAGATGATTTTTGTGTGATAGGAGGGGACCAGCAGGGGCAACCAGGGACCAATGGATAGTGGTAATGCTCTTGCACTGTCTGGGGTTTTATATCAGTTTCAAGAAGGTCAGTGCAGTTGGGACTTCGGTGAGATTTCTAGGGATAATTATTAAATCCCTGACCTTAGAGCTAAGCCTTCCTCCAGATAAGCTAGAGAAGACATTGGTGACACTTCAACAACTTAATGGCCGTAGGAAGGTGACCAAGAAGGAGTTGGAGCGGGTTGGTGGGCTGCTTGCGCATTGTGCCAAGGTTATTCATGGTGGTAGGACATTCACCAGGCGTATTTATGATCTGATGGGAACCCTGAGGGAACCGTTTCATCGTGCACGGTTAGATGGCGGGTCCGGGAGGACTTGGCCTGGTGGCTCTCATTTGCCCGCAAATTCAATAGGATGGCAAAGATCCTAGGCAAGTCTGCCCCTGTGATTAGCACATATAGTGATGCTTCTAAATGGGGCTATGGCACCCTCCATGGGGTGGATTGGGTCGTCGGGGCATTTGATGTGAGGGAAAATGCCAAACTAGAGGGATACTTAGGCCATCTCTAGGAGTAAGGAGATAATGTTCTACTTAAGGAGGCTATTTTGGTTAGCAGTTGAACATAATTTTGTATTTGGTTCGGTATACATCAGGAGTGAGGTAAATGGCATATGTGATGCCCTTTCAAGGCTTAATGAACACAGAAGGGGGGAAAGGATCAGGGGAATAGATGCTGGTGGCAGGCTATGCTATAGGTCACTCTTTGACAAACCATTTTTCTCTTACAGGGCTGGCGACACTGGAAGCGGAACAGAAGGAGTTCCAGGCCCAGTGCTACTCAAAGAATTCGAAGCTGTCCAGGGGGGTACAGACCAAGAAGTATTTATAATTTGTTAGCCTGCACGTAGGGTCCCGCTCTCCTTTTCCTTGCTCAGAGGAGCAGGTGGCATTATATGCCACTTGGTTATCACGCACACTGAAGTATGGGTCTATGCAGAATTATGTTAGTGGGCTGAACTACTTCTTGAGGGTGAACGGTGAACCCCCTAGGGCGTAATCGATTAATCGACTCTGGTCACCCGAGCCACTTTTTGGCGCATGCGCACATCCTACAGACTCGGGTCGAATAATCGAATACGCTACAGGAAAATAGGATTTAAAGTATTTTATGATGGCCTAGTTTATCTACATTTCTATTTCATTAATCTAAGTTATTCTTTAAAAAAAACATGTATGACTGGTACTGGTGGCTGTTATCCTGTAGGACGGTACCAGCGCAAATGTGACGTCATCGCTCGTAGCCAACCCCAGCTAGGAGGTGGGTTACTTGGGTCGGATCGTTTTGCACACGGCACCTGTATTTGTCGACTCTACTCGCAGTGTTCGATTTGAAATTCTGATGACTCGGGTGACCCGAGTCGCTCGGTTGTGTTAATCGATTAAGGCCCTATTGACTACACAAATTTTGTACTAACATCGACATTAAAGGGTATTAGGCACTCTAAAAGGGACGAGCCAGTGAGGGCTAGGCTTATCCTGTCGGAGATGTTGAGGGCGATGTTTTCTGAGCTAACATCTAGCAGAGGGCATGCGGCATGGCATGCAGCCATATTGTGCTCTTTCAGGGGACTTTTGAGGAAGTCGCAGGTGACCGCTTCAGACTCGATGTTAACAAGGGGGGACTTTCAATTCCATGACTGGGGAATGGTGCTGAACGTGCGTAGGTCCAAAACTATACAGTTTCGTGAGAGAGTCCTAGAGATTCCCATAGCCAGGTGTGCAGATAGGGAACTATCCGCAGTGTTTTGGACCGAGTATCATTTTTGTCAGATACCAGCAGGGGAGGGGGATGGAGCCTTCAGAATACCTGGGGAACTGGGATCAGTCCCAATGCCATATTTAACGTATCAGGATATGCTAAGACTGTTCGCCGCGGGGGCAGGCCTCGACACGGGACAATTGTCTTCGCATTTATTGAGGCACGGGGATGCACGTTCCTGCACATGTGCGGGGCTAGCATTGAAGAGCTGAAAGTGAGGGGAGATTGGGTCTCAGAACCATCTATGCCTATATCAAGACCCCCGTGGGCTCTAGGATTGTAAACGACATGCGAGTTTCGGCGACTCTTAGTTTGAGGCGTACATTGCTTGGGTTGGGGGGAGGCTCAGTTGCGCCTCCTTTGGCATCTATTGCTAGCCAAGATGAGCAATAAAGATTGTCCATCCCATATCAAGTACGCTTCTCTCCTTGTTTGTATGTAGGCAAATTTATAAGGAGTATAATAATAATATTATGTGTATATAAAGTTCTGGAGTAAAAATTAATAATAAATATATTCTCCGAGATCGTGTATATATATTTGTAATATCTAATAACGTCCAATCGCTGCCCGGTGCCTGCGAGCCCGGGACTACTCGATAGTGGCGCCAGTGCCGGCTCCACCGCTTGGCCACCATATTTCACCAGTGTTGGCTCGGATTTTGAACTTCAACTGGTAAGCATCTATTGCTAGCCAAGATGAGCAATAAAAATTGTCCATCCCATATCAATTACAATTCTCTCCTTGTTTGTATGTAGGCAAATTTATACATGTATATATATATTTTATTTTTTTATTTTTATTGAGGCTGTATTTATACTGCCCATAGCATGTAAGCCCAGGTACCCAGGCTTGTTTTCAATGCTGGCCAGCTGTAGTGTTGGTGTTATCTTACCAAACAGTAGCTGCTGATAAGTTATTTGATTGCCTGCATTTTAGTAGCAGATAGATAGTCTGTTGGTATGGTTAGTAGCCTATGTTAGTTTTTTTGGATTTTCTTGGCATTGTATTTTTGTTCTACTAGACTAGCCTACTCCTATTTACATAGTTGTGCTTGCCTGGCTATTTTTGGCATGGTTACCCTCCACTAGGCACCCTGCTGGTGGGCCGGGACATGTCACATGTCCTCTTGTAGTGCAGCCTAGTGGGGGCTTTCCAGCCTTGCCCTGCATATATTCATGTACATGCCGGGCGAGGTGGCCGAATCTGCATAGCGCAGGCTTCCCTTGCGGAAGGTTGGGAGTTCGAATCACAGCTGAGTCAAAGAAATTACATAAAATTGAAACTTGTCGCTACCTAACCTGGTGCTCTGCATGACTAGGATAGGGCAATGACTCAGAAGCGGGATAATGTAACTGTGTGGGATATCGGGTCATGGTGTCACCGGCATGGTCTCCCAGTGGGGCAGCACTATAAAGTCACCAAGAGCGTGCACTGTCACAAGTCGTCATGACTCAGTACACGACCAATCAGGGCGATGTAAGAAGCTGGAATTTCAATGCATTTGCATTTTAGCATAATAGCAAGCTATAGCAAAATAAACAAAGGAAATTGTGATATCAGTATCTTAGTGCCAACTAAATTGTGATATCAGTATCTTAGTGCCAAGTAATCATACTTGGAAGTCCACGGAGTCCAAGCAATGAACATATAGTTTTTACAGCATTTGGTATGCATGTATTTACAAATATATCTGTATATATTTGTATATAGAAGTATATATATGTATATATACTTAGTACCAATAGTACTCAGCCTGTCCAATAGATATTTTAAATACATAAAAGATCTATACAATAGAATAACATAGAGGTGGAGGTAATTGTACGAATATTATTTTGGAGGCGGTAAATTATGATTGTAATAGACGTGTGATTTGATGGTAGAGTCACTTTGTCAATAGTGGTTTATAATATATATATATATGTATATACATATATATATTTATATATATATATATATACAGGTGTGTGTGTATATGAATTCTGCAAATTTCGAAAAGAGAGTGAAGAAGTCCACCCATTGGTTGTTGGTTGTTGGAGTATCTAAGGTCATATGGGTGGGTGCCGACTTGTGACATTGTACACTCATGGTGACTTTATAGTGCTGCCCCACTGGGAAATGAGGCCGCCAGCACCATGACCCGATATCCCACTCACATTATCCTGACACTGAGCTAACCAGTCCTTGCCCTATCCTATTAATGTTGAGCACCAGGCTAGGAAGCAGCAAGTATCAATTTTAAAGTCATTGGTTTGAACTTTGACTCGACCGGGAAGCAATCTCCTGACATTCAGCACGGGTAGCTTGGCTCTACGGTATTCAGCCACAGCGTCCGGTGTGTATGTATGTAAATAAATAAATATATATATACTATATATAATAGATGTATGTATATATTCCAAGTGTGTTTATATTGGCATAACTGAATACATAGCACTGATACAGCGCCACCAGTGGCGTTGCTCGGGGCGATGCTCAGTGTTGAACTGTGGGTTCCGAGATAAGCACACAGACCGTGCTGCCCGTGGGTGCCGCTCGCCTCACACTAGTCACAACCGCCCACCAGTTGTGACGGATGAGACCGCGTCAGGTCGGCATCGTGTGTTAATTGATTCGGTTAAATCAATATGTAGATGTATGGAGGGGGCGGACTGGCGCGGCGTCGCACCTCCCACCGACAAGTCACCACCTCCGACATCCCCCTCGGGTGATTTGGCACCTACCTCCCGGGGGCGGCGCCACCAAGCCGCCGCCGACCGCCCGGAACCAAACACCGCAGTGCGCAGACGCGCGCACAAATTGCATTGAAATTTAAATTTAAATTAAAAACTCGCTAGGGACACTCACCTGCATGCCACCAAGATGAGTGTAACTGTGGGGTTTGAGCGGCACTGGATTCATTGACTGAGGCGGGTGTGTGGGGAACTCATCCTCCTGCGTATTTTGGGAGAGTGGAAGGAAAGCTACTGTTGAACCAGTCCTCCACACTCCCCCACAAACTCCCCCCCCCCCCACACACACACACCCCGTGGTGCGGCGCCTGCGCAGTGGGAAGCCCAACGTCACAGCCAGGTACACGGCACCAAGGACAACACCTCGGTGACGGGCCGCCGTCCCCTCTGTCGGACAAACCTGCCGCCTCCACCACTCACCACCAGGGGGCGCCAGCCGCCCAGATCATAGCCCCCCCCCCCCCCACCCCCCCGACTCGTCAGCAACACGTGGCCTCGGAGTGCATTGTGGGAAGGTGTGAGAGTTCCAGAAAGGCGCGAAAAGGTCAAGTGTTGCTTGGTGTTAAGTTGTGCGTTGCTCTGACCGAGTGGAACCATGAGTGCGCTGAGTGGCTTTCATTAGTTTCCGGTCTGTGTTCGACCAGTCGCGGGCAACTCTCGGTGATTCACGTGTGGCAGATGTGAGGACAGCGGCTCGGACCTGTTCATTGGATCGGTATACGTCAGCTGAGGGGAGAAAGACACAGGCACGAGCAGGAGTGAGACGATAGAGGGGGCGGCCCCTGGGATCCGCCCAGCCCCCTCCGGCAGCCCCCGGTGAGGGATCCACTGCCGCCCGACCCCCGGCCCCCAGCCCCCGGCCCGTACTGCTACAACAGAGGGCAGGCACAGGTAGGACTACTAAAAATGCAAAATATAATGGAAGCATCCAATGTTCTAAGCCAAAATACTCACCTACGTTTGATAATACATTCCCAGTACTAATACTACTGCATCCATTAAGCATTTGTCACTGCACAGAAGGAATACTAAGTCAATTTACACTAGGCCAATTTAGTACTGAAGCCACTACTGCAGCCTATGGTATTCAGCCTTGTATTGTGAATACCAACATTAAATTGTATAGTTTCACTTCAAATAGATCCAAAGTAAACAGTTACAAACCAAAGCGAATAAAACTAAACTGAAATAGCTTATAACGACCAGCCTAACATATCGTCCTAAAGAGTATCACAGAAACTCAAAATCCACGGCTTGTGCAACTTTAAATAAAATGTCTCGAATCAAAGAGCCATAGACCAGCAAAGTAAGTTGAATAAACAACTGTTTTATGAGTTAGCTACACCTGGTTCATCAACCTAGCTATCTTACGTACATAGCATATATATATAACCTATATAACATACGTATAACGTATATATAACAAATGTATAACATATATATAATATATAAAAATATATTTAACATATATATAATATATATGTAACACATATATGCTATATATATAACATATATAGCATATATATAACATATATATAACATATATAACATACATAAGATATATAACATATATATAACATATACAGCATATATGGAGCATATATAACATCATAGCATATATATTACATATATATAACATATATCTTACATATATATAACATATATGGCAGCATAGCAGCATATCATATATGTAAGATATATATAAATCTGAAACTGTACCTTATGGATCCTGTGCCCTTATTTACCACGAATTCATGGCATTCTATTTGATCCTGTTACTATGTAAATGTCACAGGACCTTATATGTGTTGTTTCCTTCCAGCACAAAATTCCATTTAGCCACAGGAAGAGAGCGAAGAGAGCTTTCACATTTAATTCAAAGGTGGCTATTTGATCATGGTGGTCGCATAGTCAGAAGGTTTTTAGTTTGTCATTTTCTGAAATAAATGTATTCGGTTGATCGTTATAATCTACCTAATTTAGTTTGAAGTAACTTTGATTTCAAGTGACGAACTTTTGAGATATTTAAAGTGTAAGCATGTAAATTGAATGTGCTTGTCAAAACTCTGACCCCATGTGATTCAGCAGTCACAGGTTTTGATTAAATTGACTTAGTCATCTAAGTTCTAAGTAGCCACAAATACTTTATAAGTGCACCAGTATCTAAGTAAGACATATAGTTTTAATCTAGACAAGTGTCTTGCTTTTGAAAGGTTGATGCTTTTATTGAACCGTAACTGTACTCCTGAAACTGAGTGACCGGACGCGGTGGCCGAATCGGTAGAACACAGGCCTCCCGTGTGGGAGATCAGGAGTTCGGTTCCCGGTCGAGTCAAACCGATGACTTAAAAATTGATACTTGTTGCTTCCTAGCTTGGCACTCGACATTAATAGGATAGGGCAAGGAAGGACTGGTTCCCTCCGAGTCAGGATAGTGTGACTGAGTGGGATATAAGGTCATGGTGCTGGTGGCCTGATTTCCCAGTGGGACAGCACCATAAAGTCGCCATGAGTGTTCACTCTCACAAGTCGGTACCGGTCCTGATATGACCTTAGATGTTAGCAGGACGTAAAATTCCAACAACCAACCTGAAACGGCGCGCTGAACCTTACATACCAGAGAAGTGGATCCCATCGGGACCCCGGCAGCCACCTGGTGTTCGCCGCCGGTACTAACGGCGGCCCGTGCGTGTTGAAGGGCCAGCGCGACCCGGTGTGGCGGTTTCAGCGTGTTCCCGTGCTCAGACGTGTCCCGTTGCTTCTGCGCATGCGCGGATTTCGCATCAACTCGGATCACCCGAGACACTTATTGGCGCATGCGCACATCCTACAAACTCGGGTCGAATAATCGAATACGCTTCTCCACGCTCGGGTGGACAATTTTTTTTTTTTTTTTTAATAACCGATAAAAAATACAGCAAAATAGGATTTAAAGTATTTTATGATGGCCTAGTTTACCTATATTTCCATTTAATTAATCTAAGTTATTCTTTTTTTGCACACGGCACGTGTATTTGTCGACTCCACTCGCCGTGTTCTATTTGAAATTCTGACGACTGGGATGACCCGAGTCGCCCGGGTAGTGTTAATCGATTACGGCCATGTTTATTAGATTCTGACGCATGCGCAGAAGCGAGGTACACGTCTGAGCACGGGAACACGCTGAAACCGCCACACCGGGCCGGACCCTGAGCACCCACACAGGTAGCCCGGGGTCGGCGACCCGCCGCGTCGTCACCAATTAATAATACCCATTTGTCCCGGCGACGGAATTGCAACTTGCCGGCGTCATGAGCTGCCCACACGGCAGCAAGATGTCCACGCTCCCTGCTCACTCTCTTCTGAACATTTATGGAATTTATGGAATTTATTTAAGTTATGAAATTGATGAAATTGATGAAATTCATCAAATTTATGGAATTAAAGGGATGTATGGTGGCTCAGCCGTTTGTACAATTTGCAAATGGTTCACGTGGTTACTTTTGATTTGATTGTACCACAATAACCCCGACCACCCTTCTGTCACCACGCATGTATTTACATGTGACGCTGACACTCAGGGGCCGTATTCATGATGCGGTGTTAGCGAGCCAAAACTGGTTTTGGCCGGGATTTCTGGGTTAGCGACGAAAACTCAGTACGCAAGGAGTGCAAACACACCGAGTGTAAGCTAACACCGCATCGTGAATATGGGCCCAGGTGTTTGTACCTATCCCTGACATTTTAACATGATTGTTAAAGTTGCATAATCTGATGGGTTTGAGTTTCTGTAATTTTGTGAGATAAATATATTAGGTTGATTATTATAACGTACATTACTTTAGCTTGAAGTAACTTTTATTTTAAATGGTTAACTTTTGAGATATTTGAAGTGCAAACTAGATGGGATGGCCGACTGAGTTAGAGCGTCCGTCTTCCATGTTGGTAGATCGTGGGTTCGAACCCTGGTCCAGTCAAACCAATGACTTAAAAATGTATACTTGTCACTTCCTACCCTGGCGCTCTGCATTCTTAGGATAGGGCAAGGAATGGCAAAGAACAATCGTTCGCGATTGAAATTTGCCCTACTTAATCAACTAATGTACAAAAAAAACCACACACACACAAAACATGCAGTATTAATTTTGGCAAGCATGCCAAAGCTCTGACACCATAGGCTTCTGAAGTAACACATTCTATTAAATTGTCTCAATTTCTCATCTATGTGGTGACAAATGTTTGATAAGTGAACCAGTGTCTATGGCAGATACTTAAATCAAATCTAGATAATTGTTTGGGTTTTGAAAATTTGATGTTTTAATCGGACTATGCAGCTTTAAAACTGCGTAATCTGATAAAAAATTGATTTTTCAAAACCCAAACTTCTACCTAGATTGTATACTACATCTGCAACTTAGGTACCGGTGCACTTATTAATTACTTGTTGCTGCACAGAAAGGAAGTCAATTTTATTGAACATGTTAATAGTGTTATTGCCATCAACATTTGACTTGCAATGTTGCATGCCATCATTAATTTGGCATGTTTTGACTTGAAATATCTCAAAAGTTAACTTTTAAACTAAAATAACTCCAACGGTAGTAAGGCAGATTATAACAATCAAACCAATATAACTATCCAAAGCCCGGTTCACATAGCCATTAGTGGACGTAGGTGAACTTAGTGGAGGCTAACGTAGTTGAAAGTAGTTGAATGTACTGGCATCCGTACTTCAACTACTTGTCCTTGATGTTAACTTGGTAATAACATGGGTGAGCTGTGATCTCCGATTAAATTTGTGGACATGTTCAAAAGAGTGGTACATTAGACGCTGAATTTTGAATGTAGTAGAACATACCTCGTAATGTACTCTAGCATACTTTGACCCTCACAAAACCATGGCCGTTCCACGTCATGCATGCCATGGTCACATAGCCATTAGTGGACATAGTTGAAAGTAGTGGAGGCTAACGCAGTTGAAAGTAGTTGAATGTAGTTGAACGTACCGGCATCCGTACAATAATGTATTTAACCATATCATTCAGTGGCAAAAGGTGCCATACCTTAACGTATTTCAATGTAGTTTAACAAACTTACACCACGTTTGATCCACGTTAGCCTCCACTACGTTCACCTATGTTCAACTACGTCCACTAACGGCTATGTGACCAGGGCTTTAGAAAAGTGGCAGGAACTCAAAATCATCAGATTGCAACTTTTAAGTGAGTACATGAGTACATGGACAAGCATATCTATGTATCCTATTAATTATCTATGCACAGGGAAATTAACTACAGGTCAAGAATGATGGAAAGTCCATGAACTCGTGCAAACCTACGTATGCTTAGGACAGATGTTTAAATGTCAAGTTCATAAGAACAATGCCATTGATTCGAGTCGTTTAAAACACACTATGCACAATGTGCTTTCAGATTGTCTTCCCAACGCCCCTTCTAAACAAATAATATGCAATGCAACATCACGAACCCTGGAGCTGATATAGAGATAACATACAGACTGCTCTTTAATGAAACAAGCACTTTTGAGAGAGAACAAAAATGAGACTATTGAGAGAATTACATAGTTCCACTATATATACTCAACTATATACCATATATACTATGTATTAACCAACAATCGTGTGGGTGATGCTTCTCTAACTACTTCCAGTACTACGAGCGGCCCTCGACACACATAGGCCTACACCATTACACGCGCCTCCTTCGGGGGACCAGCAGAATGCTCTAAGTGACGAGGACACCCGGCCCGTGTACAGTCGGTGCCCGCCTGGAGGTACCCCGCCACCCCGAGCCGGGCGTGCTTGTTGTGTAGTACCGGCCGCACGGCGATGGAGGCCGTGTCGTGAGGCGCACACCGGGATGCATGTCCTGCAGGTACGTGACGCCGTGTGGGCTCGAACCCCACACGCACCCTCATTGTCACTATATCACCAAGCAGCCACTGCATCAGGTCAATTTGATTTGCGCGCATATTTGTATCCCCGCATTACATAAATGGTGTAGTAAACATATACATGCATTGCATTATACATGTATATGATATATTTATTTTACATTGCATATTATATATATTACATATATTATGACATTACATATATTTATATGGTACTACCATTGGTAGTATTAGTAGTACTAGCAGTATTGATACATATATTATTAAAGCATATACAACATACATAGCAATTAGCATATATAGCATGCACAGCATACATAGCGTACATAACATACATCGCATACATAGCATACCTCGCATACATATCATACATTGCATACATATCATACATAGATTGCATAGCATGCATACCATGCATAGCATGCATAACTTGCACAATACACATAGCATGCATAGCATACATAACATACATAATATACATAACATAAATACATACACAGCATACATAGCTTACATAGCACACATAGTAGTATATAGCATACATAAGATATGTAATCTATGCTGAATACATACTAATAATAATATAGCATACATAACATATACACCATATATATATATCAAGTTTAGCATATACAGCATATAAATAGCATATATATAGCATACATAACATATATAGAATATATGACATCATGACATATGCAACCAATAGCAAATATGACATGAATGACATATATACAGCATATATATCATATATGGCATATACAGCATGTATAGCATTATAAAGCATATGGACCACAATATCACGATATAGTATATATCTACTATAATATATATATTATATGTATATAGTATTAGTAGTAGTGTTCTACAGCGGGCTCCCAGAGCTGGTTCTGTCGCATGGCCGTGCGCCTTAAAACGGCAACCAGTTATGACACCAGTAAACAGCCACCTTGTCGTTTTCACACAGTCGACATGAGACCTCCACATCACCCCCACCCCACCCCCACATCAGCCCCCCCCCCCCACACACACACACCCCACACATGCACCTGCACAGGAGACGTATTATGTCACCCGGGAATGCGTGAATGGGATTGTGGAGTTTCACTTTTTGTATTATTGATTTACTTTGTCTCTTTTTGTTCGAAAGCAAACATCACTGCCATTATGCGCCACTCGGGAAGTCACAAAGGTAGAGCTGGTGAGTGCGGTGTAATGGTACAATAACAGCCGCCGAGCCGAGCCGGCACCCGCGGCTTTCAGGGCGGCCTTTGCGTTGTAAATCCCGGGGATAAGGCACTAAAACCCACACGGGGCACGGCGGGGCACGGCGGGGCACGGCGGGGCACGGCGGGGCACGGCGGGGCACGGCGGGGCACGGCGGGGCACGGCGGGGGCTGCACCAACACCCCGACCCGCGCTGCCGGCGCCCGCGTAATGAAAAGTTAATAACATATGACACGGAGTTATGCCGCGCCATAAAGAACAGCCCGTCTCACCCGTACTTCATCGATCGTCTTCACCGGAAATATATATGTTAACTAAAGGAACGATTTGAGCGTAACTCAACATGCAGCGAACGCATCGTGGTCTGCGAAGAACCATCAGCGTATCGAGGTCCTCTTAATCTTAGGTGTGTTTGGTGCCGCAGATTTGGACGTGGGGAAGAGGAGAGAGGGTTTCGGGGAAGAGGAGAGTGAGGTTTGTGGAAGAGGAAAGGGGAGTTTGGGGAAGAGGAGAGGCGGTTTGTGGAAGAGGAGAGCGGGGTTTGGGGAATAGAAGAGCAGGGTATAGGGAAGATGAGAGCGGGGTTTGGGGAAGAGGAGAGGGGGTTTGTGGAAGAAGTGAGGGGGTTTGTGGAAGATGAGAGCGGGGTTTATGGAAGAGGGGAGCAGGTTTGGTGAAGAGGAGAGCAGGGTTTGTGGAAGAGGAGAGCGGGGTTTGGAGAAGAGAGTGGGGTTTGGGGAAGAGGAGAGGCGGTTTGTGGAAGAGGAGAGCGGGGTTTGGAGAATAGGAGAGCGGGGTATGGGAAAGATGAGAGCGGGGTTTGGGGAAGAGGAGAGGGGGTTTGTGGAAGAGGAGAGTGGAGTTTGTGGAAGAGGAGAGCGGGTTTGGTGAAGAGGAGAGCGGGGTTTGTGGAAGAGGTGAAGAGGGTTTGGGGAAGAGGAGAGCGGGGTTTGGAGAAGAGGAGAACGGGGTTTGGGGAAGAGGAGAGGGGGTTTGTGGAAGAAGTGAGGGGGTTTGTGGAAGAGGAGAGCAGGGCTTGTGGAAGAGGACAGCAGGTTTGGTGAAGAGGGGAGTGGGGTTTGTGGAATAGGAGAGGGGGTTTGTGGAAGAGGAGAGAGGTTTGTGGAAGAGAAGAGCTGGGTTTGGGCAAAAGGAGAGCGGGGTTTGTGGAAGAGGACAATGGGATTAGGGGATTCGGAGAGTGGGATTCGGGGATTCGGAGAGTGGGGTTTGGGGAATAGGAGAGCAGAGTTTGGGGAAGAGGAGAGCAGGATTTGTGGAAGAGGAGATGGGGCTTGTGGAAGAGGAGAGGCTTGTGGAAGAGGAGATCGAGTTTGGGGAAGAGGAGAGTGGGGTTTTGGGGAAGAGGAGAGACGGGGTTTGTGGAAGAGGCAGCAGGTTTGTCGAAGAGGAGAGGGGGCTTGTGGAAGAGGAGAGGGGGTTTGTGGAAGAGGAGAGTAGGAGAGTGGGGTTTTGGAAGAGGAAGCGGAGTTTTGGGAAGAGGAGAGCAGGGTTTGGGGAAGAGGAGAGCGGGATTTTGGGAAGAGGAGAGCGGGTTTGTGGAAGAGGAGAGTGGGTTTGTGGAAGAGGAGAAGCTGGGTTTGGAGAAGAGGAGAAAGTGTTTGAGGAAGAGGAGAGCCAGTTTGTGGAAGAGGAGAGCCAGTTTGGGGAAGAGGAGAGCAGGGTTTGGGGAAGAGGAGAGCAGAGTTTTGGGAAGAGGAGAGTGGGGTTTGGGGAAGAGGAGAGCGGGGTTTGGGGAAGAGGAGAGCAGGTTTGGGGAAGAGGAGAGTGGGTTTGTAGAAGAGGAGAAGCTGGGTTTGGAGAAGAGGAGAAAGCGTTTGAGGAAGAGGAGAGCCAGTTTGTGGAAGAGGAGAGCGGGTTGGGGAAGAGGAGAGCGGGTTTGTGGACGAGTAGAGCGGGGGTTTGTGGCAGAGGAGCGTGGGGTTTCGGCATTAGGAGAGCGGTGTTTTGGGAAGAAGACAGCAGGGTTTGGGGAAGAGGAGAGCAGGGTTTGGGGAAGAAGAGAGCCGGTTTGGGGAAGAGGAGATTGGGTTTGCGGAAGAGGAGAAGTGCGGTTTGGAGAAGAGGAGAGGGGCGTTTGAGGAAGAGGAGAGCCGGTTTGGGGAAGAGGAGAGTGGGTTGGGGAAGAGGAGAGCGGGGTTTGTGGAAGAGGTGAAGAGGGTTTGGGGAAGAGGAGAGCGGTGTTTGGAGAAGAGGAGAACGGGGTTTGGGGAAGAGGAGAGGGGGTTTGTGGAAGAAGTGAGGGGGTTTGTGGAAGAGGAGAGCAGGCTTGTGGAAGAGGACAGCAGGTTTGGTGAAGAGGGGAGTGGGGTTTGTGGAATAGGAGAGGGGGTTTGTGGAAGAGGAGAGAGGTTTGTGGAAGAGAAGAGCTGGGTTTGGGCAATAGGAGAGCGGGGTTTGTGGAAGAGGACAATGGGATTAGGGGAAGAGGAGAGTGGGATTCGGGGAAGAGGAGAGTGGGGTTTGGGGAATAGGAGAGCGGGGTTTGGGGAAGAGGAGAGCAGGATTTGTGGAAGAGGAGATGGGGCTTGTGGAAGAGGAGAGGCGGTTTGTGGAAGAGGAGATCGAGTTTGGGGAAGAGGAGAGTGGGGTTTGGGGAAGAGGAGAGCGGGGTTTGTGGAAGAGGACAGCAGGGTTTGTCGAAGAGGAGAGGGGGCTTGTGGAAGAGGAGAGGGGGTTTGTGGAAGAGGAGAGTAGGAGAGTGGGGTTTTGGGAAGAGGAGAGCGGAGTTTTGGGAAGAGGAGAGCAGGGTTTGGGGAAGAGGAGAGTGGGGTTTTGGGAAGAGGAGAGCGGGTTTGTGGAAGAGGATAGTGGGTTTGTGGAAGAGGAGAAGCTGGGTTTGGAGAAGAGGAGAAAGTGTTTGAGGAAGAGGAGAGCCAGTTTCTGGAAGAGGAGAGCGAGTTTGGGGAAGAGGAGAGCGGGGTTTGGGGAAGAGGAGAGCAGAGATTTGGGAAGAGGAGAGTGGGGTTTGGGGAAGAGGAGAGCGGGGTTTGGGGAAGAGGAGAGCAGGTTTGGGGAAGAGGAGAGTGGGTTTGTGGAAGAGGAGAAGCTGGGTTTGGAGAAGAGGAGAAATCGTTTGAGGAAGAGGAGAGCCAGTTTGTGGAAGAGGAGAGCGGGTTGGGGAAGAGGAGAGCGGGTTTGTGGACGAGTAGAGCGGGGGTTTGTCGCAGAGGAGAGTGGGGTTTCGGCATTAGGAGAGCGGTGTTTTGGGAAGAAGACAGCAGGGTTTGGGGAAGAGGAGAGCAGGGTTTGGGGAAGAAGAGAGCCGGTTTGGGGAAGAGGAGATTGGGTTTGCAGAAGAGGAGAAGTGCGGTTTGGAGAAGAGGAGAGGGGCATTTGAGGAAGAGGAGAGTGGGTTGGGGAAGAGGAGAGCAGGGCTTGGGGAAGAGGAGAGGGGGTTTGTGGAAGAGGAGAGCAGGGTTTGTGGAAGAGGAGAGCAGGGTTTGTGGAATAGGAGAGCAGGGTTTGTGGAAGAAGAGAGCGGGGTTTGGAGAAGAGGAGAGCAGGGTTTGTGGAAGAGGAGAGGTGTTTGGGGAAGAGGAGAGCAGGGTTTGTGGAAGAGGAGAGCGGAGTTTGAGGAAGAGGAGAGCAGGTTTGTGGAAGAGGAGAACAGGGTTTGGGGAAGAGGAGAACGGGGTTTCGGGAAGCGTCGGGGTGAAGGTGACTTGTTAGTAAGCGCCTCAGGTTGCTGCGCACCTTATCTGGATTTCCTGTGCGCCGGTTGCCGCCACCCGTAAGGAGCTCGGTGTTTGCAGACGACATTTTGATCGCACAATAGACTACATCACGGTTTCAGCGGCACAGTGCATTGTGGGATGCATCAGAGCAAAACAAACCCACGATAAGCTCATGGCACATGCTAATACACTGGGCCCAGCTATGAAATGTGCTAGTTTCAGCTCATCTCAGCTCTTGTTTGAAACATAGAATACCAACTAAAAAAATATATATAATAAATTAAGATATTAATCTTTTATCCAGCATTGCATTTACATCAATATAATCAGCACATCTTATGCCATGTGCATTTACATTGAGAAAAGTCTGGGCACTCAGACTAGTGTTAGAGCCATAGCCAGAGTCAGTTGTACTTATTTTATTCATGTTTTTATTTATATCCTATGGTTAATGACATATTTAGAACTAAAAAATGAGTAGAGTTAATCAGATATTAGTTATATATTTCTCCGATACAAGTGTATGTTGACACATTTGGAATTTTAATATTTAGAACAAGAATTAATAATGGTGATGTGGATATCACTGATTGTTTTGTGTGGAATTGTATGTTTCTTAGCTAAAAATGTTTAAATATGACTAGTTTTGTCTTAGCTATATTCATCATATCATTATATTGCATGTGTGCATACATGTTTATGCCAAATCGTTATGTATTTCTATTTCTGTTTATTTTGAATAAAATGCCAGTTTTGCCCTACGGGTATCGGCAAACTTTGCTTTGCTCCCGGCGCCGTTTTCAGATATGCACAGTCGGAACCGTGATGTAGTCTATAGATGCGCTCGTCAAAAAGGGCCGAAACCCGTTGGTGACCTGGCGAAAGGAGCGGGTGCCTTTTGGAGTCTTTGTGGCAGTACTAACACGAGTGCCGGCCGCCAGAGATCGCGCCGCTCACCGGCCGTGTTTACATGACCCCTCAGACCTCCGCGGCACTGTCCACGCCCGGGTTGCAACCCAATTTGACACACATCAATTTCAAACACACACAAAAACCACCAGCAAGTGCAAGCTGAGGACGACAAATCTGTATTGCTCGTGTTGTTTTTCTGCTGAGTTTGGTCGTTCAACCATGGTCTTATTGGTCGACGACAAAACGGACTGTTGGTGCTTATATTAACATGATATCGCCTGCCATCGGTTGCGCACATATAAATGCTTGTTTAATTGGATTTTAAGTCCTTGCAACATATAAAGTCATATCAGGATAGGTACAGATATGTGACAATGCGCACTCATGCCGACTTTATACCAATTATAGTGCTGCCCCATTGGAATACCACACTTCTAGCAGTAGCACCATCATCCCATATCCCACATCAATCAATCAATCAATAGTTCCGTCCTCTAGTCGAGGGTTGGATGCAATGGTTCTCCACTTGTCCCGATGGTGTGCTGTTCTGATAGACTGTGAATAATTCAAGCCTGTCCACTGTGAAATATTTGTAAACCATGATGTTCTTGGTCTCCCTCTCCCTCTGCTGCCATTCACCTCAGCAAATTTAGAGATGGAGACAACTCTGGTCCCTCTGCGGGGAAGCCTTCTAATAGCTACAGTGGAGGCACATTTCCTTCAACTATTAAGAAACCTAGTAATGACAATGTAAACCCAAAGCCTAAAATATCCCACATAGTTTGTTTGATTTGGCTTTGCATCCTAACAACATTTAAGGCACCGAATTATGACGGCACACACATTACAGTGCTGCCCCACTGTAAGACCGGACCACCAGTACTGTGATGCCTGACTCAGTTACATTATCCTGATACTGAGCAAACCAGTCATCCCTTATTCTGTTAAGTATTAGTGTCAAGTGCCAGTCTAGGTAGCGAAAGGAATTACGTTTGTAGGTCAGTGGTTTGACTGAGTTAGGATTAGAACCCACACGGGAAGCCACTGAACGCTCTTATCAATTCGGTTATGCTACCCGGTCGTCACATTATCCTGACACTGAACCAACCAGTCATTGCTCCATCTTAATTATCCCGAGCACCGGGCAAAGCAGCAGCAACAAGTATACATTTTGGAAGTGTGATTTAATTTGGCCAGAAATTGAACACAAAGGAGGGAGTGCCCCACCCAATCGACCACCCCGTCCAGTCAGGCACAGAGGCCGTCAAGAGGCCGAGTAGTGCAGTACAGGACACATGTCTTACAGTACAGCAGTACCTGTCTGGCACTGCCCCTTTATCAGTCAACACCCGCCACTTATAAGCAATTAGTCAGAGTGCTAACTGACTTATTCATTCATACATGACGCAATTCAATGTTAGTTGTTACGAACATGCTAATGGAAGCTCGGCTTAAACCTGCATAGTCCGATGAAGCATCAAATTTTCAAAAGCAAAACAGGTATCTTAATTTGATTCTACATATCTAACTTAAAGTTGCATGGTCCGATGAAATATAATTTTGTCAAAATTAAAACAACTACTCACATTTGATGCTATATATCCAACTTAGATATTGGTGTATTAGCTAATGATTTGGGACAGCATGTACAGAATAACCAGTGAGTTTATAACCTCACCTCTTTGAACACTCAGTTTGAAACACCCATTATGCAGGAAGGCCATTAACCAATTAGGCCAATCTCGTGACCCCATTAGCCCCCCCAACCAAGTAGGCCTGCTGTGCAGGGTCATAGAGGGGAAGGGGATATGAGGTGGATGTGTGTGTATGTGTCTGTGTGTTTCCTGACCTGACTTTACAGAGACACTGAGACAGACATACACACAGACATACACACACAGACATACACACACAAGACATACACACACAGACATACACACACAGACAGACACCCATAGATAGGCACACACAGACAGACATTCACAGACATCACACACATACACAGAAACACACACACATATATATACACACATACAGACACACAGATAGACACACACAGACAGACATGCATAGACAGCACACACAGACACACAAACACAGATACATGCACACACCCGACATACACAGAGACACATACACCCGACATGACTTTGCAGAGATAGACACACAGACACATAGACAGCCGCACACAGACAGAGGCAGACACACACATACACGCACACACATACATACACACAGACACACACACATACACACCCATACACACATACATACACAGACACACATACACCCGACCTGACTTTGCAGAGAGAGAGACACACACACAGACATACACAGACAGAGGCAGCCACACACATAAGGCCCCTACCCAACCAGGAATACCTACCTACAGTCCTGTAAGGTTCCAGGTCATCTCACATCACGTGGTCACCGCGAGATGACCATCTGGGTCATAGCCACAGGACTTTTGACAAGCTTGTCGAAATTATTTTTGGTTCTTTCAGCTCATATTACTTCAAAACTAATCATCTTTAATCAAAATCACTCCGGACTAATGATTAGTAGCTTGTAACGATCAATTTGATATATTTATCTCAAAAATAAGACAAAAATTCAAGTGCCATCGGACCATGCAACTTTAAATACTGGTGCACTTGTTAAGCATGTGTCACCACATAGAAGGGAATACTGAGTCAATTTAATAGAACCTGTTACTACAGAAACCTATGGTGTCAGAATTTTGGCAAGCTTGCCAGAACTAATTGTGCTTGTTTGCACTTCAAATATCTCAAAGGTTAGCTATTAAAATTAAAGTTACTTCAAATGAAAGTTAGGTAGATTATAACGATCAGCCTAATATGTTTATCTCAGAAAATGACAGAAACTCAAAACCCATCGGACTATGCAACTTTAAGATGAGCCGTGCTTGTAAGTAGAAGGCTGCTGCATACATATGCCCGTCACAAGACCCGGCGGGTGGTAGTGTGTGGGGCGGGGGGGGGGGGGGGGGGGGGGGGGGGGGGGAGCCCGGGGCTATGTGGGCAGAGCACACTGTCAATAGTGGCACATCAAGTCTATAATGATTAAGAAGGTAAACACGGCGCTCAGCCTCATTACACGGCCCGGCACGATGTGGGTTTCCGCTAAAGGCCCAGTCACACCTACCCGGATCAGGGGCCGGACGAGCCCCGGACCACCGTCTGGGGTGGTCCGTGGCGATCCGGGGTGATCTGTGGCTCATCTGTTGCTTGTCTGTGGTGACCCGCCCTGATCCGGCCTGATCCGTGACTCGTCCAGGCCTGTCCTGCCTCTGCCCCGGATGTTTTAAAATGTTTAAAACATCCCGGGTGGTCTGGGAATTTTGCAATCCGGCCTCAATCCGGCATTGTCCGGGGGTGGTCCGGGTAGTCCGGGGGTGGTCGGGGGTGGACCGAGGCTGTCCGGGGGTGGCCCAGGGCCGTTTTGGCCCAGATGAGCCACGGTTTAACCTGGACTAACCCTGGACTATCCCGGACTACCCCCGACGTAGCCACGGACCACTCCCAGACTGCCCCGATAAGACCCAGATCAGCCTGGATCAGCCCAGATCAGCCTGGATCAGCCCGGATCAGCCACGGATTGGCCCAGACCACTCCCGGACCAATCCCGGATCACTCCAGGATCCCTCCTGGAATGGCGTTTAGTATATATATAAGCGGGCGCAAATGCACTTCATGCATCACTTCCTGCCTGACTCTCAGAGGGTGGACATCATGGATTGCTGCTTGAGGCAGCGCAGGCATAAACTTCAGCTGCTGAACTGGGAAGTACAGCTACATCAACGACAGAATGTTAACAACATGATTATGTTGCAAGTTCTGGAGAAGACTTAAAAGAAAACAGAGAAGAAGAGTGTGGATTCGACCATGGTTGGATAGGAGAATGCAGTTTGGCCAGTTTCCAAATCTTATGCAAGAGTTACTTTGCGAAGATGTTCGAGCGTACAGAAACTTTGTACGCATGGATCCGGATATGTTCGAGGAGGTTCTCCTTCGCATCGTTCCAAGAATCACGAAAATGGACACGTTCTACAGAAAGGCGTTAACACCTGGATTGAAACTGTCATTCACTCTGCGCTACCTAGCCTCTGGTGACAGCTATCATTCTCTGATGTACGGTTTCCGAGTTCCACACAACACCATCTCGCTTGCCATTCATGAGGTATGTGAAGCTATAATTGCCGAGTATGCTGAGTAGGTGATTCAAGCTCCAACTACAGAAGAGCAATGGAGAGGTATCGCTGAGCAGTTCTCCACAAGATGGCAGTTTCACCATTGCCTGGGAGCCCTTGATGGGAAACATATCCCGATCCAATGCCCAGCCCATGGAGGGTCGGAGTACTACAACTACAAGGGATTCCACTCGGTCATATTGATGGCTCTAGTGGATGGTGACTACAAATTCTCCTGGGTCGACATTGGGAGCAATGGCTCTGCAGGTGACCCTCAAGTCTTCAACCGTTCAGAACTGAAGAAGTACATTGAAGATGGATGACTTGGTATTCCAAGTGCCGAACCACTACCGCATGATGAGCATGATATGCCTTTCTTCATAGTTGCTGATGACGCATTCGCACTGAGAACTTGGTTGATGAAACCGTTCTGCAAACGTCAACAATTCCCGAAAGAATCTTCAACTACCGACTGTCCAGGGCACGGCACATCGTGGAGAATGCATGCGGGATTCTAGCTCACCGCTACCAGTGCCTCCTAACAACCATGCGACAGAAGCCAGCAACAGTTGTGTCGATAGTGTTGGCATGTATCTGCCTACATAATCTGACACGGATGCGGTATGCAGCTCGTCACAACACAGAGATGGACCAGGAGGACAGCAATCACAACATCGTTCCTGGAGCCTGGAGACTCAACAATCCTCTAGCCGGCATCTACGGCGGCCGTGGGAACAGACTGACAATTGCAGCGAAATACCAGAGACAATATCTTAGTGCTTATTACGTGTCTGAGGCTCGAGCGGTGCCTTGGCAAGATGCTATGATTTGAAATATTTTTAAGTGTGAACTGTGAGCCAATTGTGCAATGAGAATTGTATTTAATGTGCTCTTATTATATGTCTGTGTTCCAGTCACTCTCGTCTCAATGTTGTAAATGTTCAATGTTGTAAATGTTCAATGTTGTAAATGTTCAAGCAAGTCCACCTCACAGAGGCTGCTCCGGGTCGTGTGCCATCTCAGCCAGTAGTGTGGTAAAGCTGAGATCGAACAGACCCGTGATGTTCCCCAAACTACTTCCCGGCGTGTTGGATGGGCGTGCGGGAGCTGTGCTGGTCCAGTCGACCGTGTCACACACGTCGGAGTTGTGGCGTCTTGCAGTGGTGGAAGGGCCTTGTCGGGGAGTCGTCCAGACGCCTTCAGACGCTGCCAGTTGTAATCCCGTCACCGGGACAGGGAAAGCCGGCAACGGCAACACCAACAGCAATGGGGCTGCTGGTTGAGGGTCTGGACGACGTGCTTGTGGATGCTGTGGCTCCTTCTGGCATGCCAGTAGTAGTGACTGGGATCGTATCCGTATCGCCAGGGCAAAACTCTCCGAATAGAACTCACCCATAAGCGATGGGTCAAACTCTTCCACTACCATCCCCAACCACGTTCCCCACAGCATCGGCGGGGACACTTTCGCTGGCTCCATCATGCCCCTCAGGTGGCCCTGGATGATCCCAGCCTCCACCTGCTGGTCCTGCAGTTGTGATAGCAACTGGTCGACGTCGGTGTTGCTGGTTGGTGTTCGGGGGCCGCCCTTCCCCTTGGCTGGCAGGCGTGGAGTTGCGGATGGTGGTTGACTCAACGGTGGTGGAGCCTGGTCAAGTGGCGTGAGAGTGTCATCATCGACATCGATGGCGGTGAGAGGGCCACCATGCGAAGCTGGGGTTGCTGTCGAAGCTGTGTGGACGGGTTGCAACCGGGACTGCAACGTCACCCCCGATCGCGATGGCTGCTGCATGATATGCGTTCGCAGGAATCCGAAATGTTCCTGTATGTATATCTCATGCTCCGACAACTCCCTCGTTGCGGAACCGGTCTTCACATCGCTGAATTTGTCCACCTTTGTCCGGATGGACTCATTCCATGTGATGAGTGGTCTGGGGTTGTCCAAGCCCATCTCCTTGGCCTTCTCCTCCCACACGCGTCTCTTTAATGCGGTGTTCTTGTAGTCACCACGTCCCTTCACATCAGGTAGTCGTGCAACCGTAGCCACTCAGACATATCCATGTGCTGGTCACTTGTGAGCTGAAGAGCCTCCACATTCTTCCACCGCACTGACGAAGTCCCTTGTGACAACGGGACTGTTGTAGGTGGCATCACAGGACGATGAGGTGGCGACACGTCCCACACAGATTCCTCGTCGGAAGACAATCCGGAAGTTGAGGGTGATGGTGCTGGCTTCCTCCGTACTTTTGTGGCAAACTTGTGTGCGGCAGGCTCCTTCTGAGGTAATTTTCTTTCCTGTAGGCTTGGTCATGGTGAGATGTGTGCTCGCGCTGCTGGATTTTGAAATGAGCTCTGCAGCGCCATGCGCTCTTTTATACCAACGATTTTCTCTGAGTAGTTCTGGGGTGGTCCGGGGCAGTCTGGGGGTGGTCCGGGGCAGTCCAGGGGTTAAACGGGGCTGTCCGGGGGTTGTCCGGGGGTGGTCCGGGCTCGTCCGGGGAAGTCCGGGCCCGGTCCGGCCCAGTCTGGGCTCATCCGGGGTCGGTCCAGGGGTGGTTCAGGGCTCGCCCAGGTCGGTCCGGGTCGGTCCGGATCAGTCCGTCTCGGTCCGGTGTGATTCGGCACCATCTGGTGTCGATCCGGGACTAGTCCGTGGCTACAGCGGGGTCGTCCGGGGCGGTCCGGGGTGATCTGGCCTCTGGTCCGTCGCTGGTCCGGGGCTCGTCAGGAAAGGTGTGACTGCGAGGCAAAAAACGATGAAAACAGTGATTTTATCCGGGGCAGTCCGGGGGTGGTCCAGTGGGTGGTCCAGTTCAAAATCTGGGGCTAGTCTGGGTAGGTGTGACTGGGGGGCTTAAGGCACTCAGGCTTTTAATGGTGGTGGCTCCCAGCAGACACGAAACACCCGGGCAGAACCACCCACTGCCGGTCTGCCATGTGAGCAGTCTCAGCATGTAAGCAAATGGGTTCCTCTTGGTTGGTTTTGGAGTTTTACATCCTGGCAACATCTAAGGTCATATAGGACAGTACCGACTTGTGACAGTGCGTACTCATGGCGATTTTATAGTCCTACCCCACTGGGAAATCAGGCCACTGGCACCATGACCTGATATCCCACTCAGTCACATTATCCGGACAGTGAGCCAACCAGTCCTTGTCGTATCCTATTAATGCTGAGCGCAATGCTAGGAAGCGACAGGTATCAATTTCAATGTCATTGATTTGACTCGACATGAGGCCCACGCTCTACCAATTCGGGCATCGTGCACAGTGGTTCCTCCTTTGACTATATAATAATACTTACGTTATCTATGTACAGGAAGAGAAGAGATAAGGTATAATAGAGATAGAGACAAGTATCCGATATGAGTTGGGAGTAACTTAGACCCCAACTCCTTTATTGAAAAGAATTCCCCCAAGCGAGTGGAGGCTAGGCCCCCACGCAGGAGGCGGAGCGGTCGCTGCTTTTAATGTAGATGAAAGGACTAGAACTGAGCCCCATGCATAATCTGTTGTCCCTTAGGAAAGTGGTATCACCCTTTGTGAATTCACATGAGAGGCTCTGGTGGAGAGCGCTGGAGGGGTGGATATTTACCGCCCTGTAGGCATCGGAGATGTCCACTACCCACATGAATTCCCCCTCTAACATGTTATCGGTTACGTCATCAATACTTTTGTATGCAAATTTTGTCACGCACTGATCAGTAAATAAATTAACGCATGTGTCATGGGGGACTACAGTCGATAATGGTCCTGAAACCTAACGAGTCAGTCTTTGGCACCGTACCGATCAGTTGAGTGCATATCTTGAGGGCTTCCCTGACAGATAGCACTCCTGTCTCAATTTTGAGGTGGAGCTTTTCCAACATCGCGGCGTGAGTCAGCTCGCCCGTGCTTGAGCCCTAGTTACGGCCCCTGTAGGCCAAGTCACAACCGTCATTTATCACACGAAAACCAAAAATGACCCCTCTCATGACATAATCCCAATCGGGGTCGTTATCACCCTGTAAGAAGGCTTCCGCGAAGAAACGGCAGGGGAGGAGCTGAGCAACCCCGTCGCCCACACTATGTGAGCACTGGCAGCAGCCTCTAGTGCAGGAATCGTAGACCACAAATTTCACCATCTGACCATCTATGTCATGCATGCTGACCCAGTAGAGGGGGTCACCCATCTCGCACCTAACAAATGAGAGCCACTGCTCACCCTCCCCCTGTGTATTTTTTTCACTCAGTCCATCCTAATGGGGGGTGGCATTGCAACCAACATCGCCGTTACCGCTCGCCACCTCTACTGGCCAGCAGATGGGGTGGGGTCCCCTACTATTTTCTTCTGCTACTACCATCTCACAGTGGGGAATGGGATAGGAACCTCTGCTACCTCTGGCATTGTCACTAACCCCCCCCAGCCCACTACACCACTTAACCCCCTGGGCTCCACTCCCTCCCCTCAGCCCCTACAGGCGACACCGGCATTACCACTATCATGCCGCATGTCAAGATGGACATAATGGGAACATAGGTCACTGGAAGGTTGAGTAACAGGGGCGCAGATGGCATGAGAGGTTAGGCTTACAAATTCAATAGGGTTAACATCAGTTATTATAGTGTTATCGAGGTGATTTGTATTGACACAAGCGTTAACAGTTGCATTGGGCTATATGTGGCCAACAATTTTATCATGACAAACACTCTTGCTGCGCTCAACATTTTTATCACGCCAAATGGGCGATCTGCCCTTCTCCACCACAAAATGTTCCATAGACACGTCTATGTTCCCCCCGACAAAGGCGCGCATCCCCTTATTAACGGCAATGGGACAAATATCTTTATCATAACCTTGATAGGCTTATTGGGGTAGGAATCGGCCGAAGCCTTCATGATCATGTATCCCATGGGCTTCATGATCCCATCCTTATCAGCCACCGACATAGTCTTAGATGCTACCGCCCACTTCAAATTAGCCAGCACGATGTCGAGTAAATTCATATCTTTCGCCTCTTTGTCAGAAAGGTTTGTTAGACTGTACTTACGAAGGACCCACCTCTCTTCGCTGGAGCTTCTAGACCTGCTGCTGCTGCTACTCTGTGAGTGGCAGTGACGGTGTCGGCACGAGGACTTTTTCCTCCTCGGTCTTGAGCGATGCTTGGAGTCGTGGGCTGTCCATGCCTCTATCTCATCCTCCTCCAAAGGGGCCAACTCCCCCGAGTCGGGTGATCTTGACCTGCGGCAGTGGGTCCCACTCCGCTCACCGCTGCGCCGGTGTGTCCCACTCCTCTCGCGTCTGCGGTGGTGTGTCCCACTCTTCTCACGGGCGGCCTTCCCGTTGCGTCCTGACAGGCTCAGGGCTTCGACCTCTGCCTCTATCTCGTCCAGCTGGTTTTGGAGAATGCGCTCCCTCTTGTGCGCCATTGCTGCTGCTATTTTCCTCCTCAGCTCGCTCTCCTTCCCGCTCTGGTCCTCCAGTGATGGCGCCTCCAGGAATGGGTTCAAACTCTGAGTCGCCTCCAGCCTGTCGGAAGCCATACCCTGGTCCTGCTCCTTGCTGGAGCACGTGTTTGGCATTGGTCTGCCATGTGCGCCTCGCTCCTGGTGCGAGTATGCTTGCAGTCATCCCCGACTGGCCCGGAATGAGACTCCGTGCAGGAGGCAGGCATTATTACATGCGATAAAGGGTTTATCACTCTCCATATATATATACATATATATATACATATATATATATACATACATATATATATATATACAGATATATGTGTCAATATATCCAAGCACAGAAATATATATTATTACGTGATGTATAACGCATTATACAAGTATAAATTGTAGGGGAACATATGCTGTATTATTGGTATACCTCCATAGGCGGCGTGGCGGGAGTGACCACCACCCACCCCCACCCCCAACCCCACCCAACTGACGGGGTAATGTATTCGGGTGGCCTCCCTCGTGCCGCACACACTGGAGGAACTTGTCTTTTTTTCTTCTGTCATTCATATGTCATCTAATTATCTAAATATATACTTCTCGACGTGAATATATGTTCATTTGTTCATCTGTTCATGTGTTCATGTGTTCACCTGTTCACATGTTCACCTGTTCACCTGTTCACATGTTCACATGTTCACATGGTCAGATGGTCATATGGTCACATGGTCACATGCTAACATGTTCACATGGTCACATGCCTACATGTTCACATGGTCACATGTTCACATGATCACACCAAGCCACATGGTCACATGGTCGCAAGTTCACATGGTCACATGGTCACTTGGTCATATGTTCACATGGTTACATGGTCACATGGTCACATATTCATATATCTATAACAATGGCAATTCATTCAGCATTCACTATCTTCGCGTTGCTGTTTCAAGAAACCTTTCCATTTAAGCTAATTACAAATTTACAACGCATACAATATTTCCCAGAGTAATCATGTAAAATGAGGAATCAAACAATAGCGTATGCGCAGTCTAGATTTCTACACCTAACGCCATGTCCGCAGGTGGCAGTGATGGTTCCGTGACCAGCAGGTGTAAGGTCCGACCTAAGGGCATCGTTCTGACAATCAATGCTCATGTCCATCAACTACATTTATTTGTTGAGGTTTTAAGTCCTAGCACCATCAGGACGTACATACGCCATAGCAAATGGTTTTAATGACTTCTTTGTCAATGTAGGCCCTCAATTTAGCAAAAAATATTAAAGCGCATAAATAAATATAGATGTACTGAACTTTTTAAAAACACATAATCCTGAATCAATGTTTTTAGCAGGGGTAGAGGAGAATGAGATCATTAAAGTGGTCAATAATTGTAAGACCAAAAAGTCAATGGGATATGATAACATAGATATGAGCATCATTAAACAAGTAATATATTACATTGTCAAACCATTTACCAATATATGTAACAGGATCCTTTAAGAATGGAGCTTTTCCAAATAAAATGAAAGTCGCTAAAGTAATTCCTATATATAAAAAAACTAAATAACAGTGTTTTCAGTAATTATAGACCGATATCACTTTTGCCACAGTTTTCAAAAATATTTGAAAAACTGTTCACTAGTAGACTGGAAGCATTTATTGATAAACATGATACCTTGTATAGCAGTCAATATGGTTTCAGATCTAAAATGTCTACATCATTGGCATTATTAGAACTGACAGAAGAAATTACCTCAGCTCTGGACAACAACAAAATGTACTCTTGGTGTATTTATTGACCTTAAAAAAGCATATGACACAATTGACCATAATTTGTTAATAAACAAATTAAATCACTATGGTATCAGAGGCATTGGCAATAACTGGCTTACTAGTTATCTACAAAATAGACAACAATATGTAAATTTAGATGACGAGGACTCAGACTTAGCAAATGTGGTATGTGGAGTCCCTCAGGGCTCAATTCTGGTACCTAAGTTATTCATTTGATATATAAATGATATTTGTAATGTGTCATCGCTTCTTAAATTCCTTCTATTTGCTGATGACACTACTATCTTTAGGTCAGGAAATGAATGACCCAGTTCAACTTGGCAATGATATAAGCAAAGAACTTATTAAATTGAACCTATGGTTTGCAACAAACAAGTTATCACTTAAGGCAAAATATGTACTAAGCAAAAATGCATGCTTAATATTGTATTATTCATTATTTCTGCCTTATGTATCGTATTGTTGTGAAGTATGGGGAAATGCATATAGAACAAATATGGAGTGTATTTATTTGCTACAGAAGAAAGCAGTGAGAATTGTTTGCAACGTTGGATATTGAGAGCACACTAATAAGCTGTTCTTTGATCTACATGATCAAATCTAGTATGATAATTTACAATGCAAACAAATGGCTACTGCCAAAAAATCGACAGTCTTTATTCAAAATAAGTTCAGATAGTAGCCATGATACAAGGCAGAGACAAGTATTTGCAAGAAGAACTTTAAAGTCTCAATGTATATCTATATGTGGTATAAAAATATGGAATTCACTTGATGATAATATCAAAAAAAAATTAAATCGATGTGTTTCAACGAATGCATGAAAGAAAATATTTAAGCTTTATCAGAGGGAAAACACATAGTAGTCTAGTACATAAATATTGAGATGTAATTTATAGTATTGAGGGTAATGTTGATATGCTTTTAACTTTTATTTTTCTATTTATTATTTCTATTGTAAAAGCAATGTATCTGTTATTTTTAAATGGGGAAAGCACCTCATAAGTATTGTACTTCTGCTTTCTCCTTTTTCACATGAACAAATTACTGATATAAATATCAACTTGTGTGTATATTGATCATGTGGAAATAAATATTTTATTTTTATTATTATTAGTTGTTGACCATCGTTACAGGGGCCTCAAGCCGCGGCTACAGCGTGGCCATGGCAACATGACCGGCTAATATTCCGGTTGCCGTCGATACACCACGTGATTACATCACGCTGTCATGTCATGTAGGTTATCGTCTACTGACTGACATGCCCTGCCACAAGGCATTTACCGTGCAGCTATGCACTATAGAGAGGTATATCACATCCCCATCAAATGGACCGCATAGTCGATAACATGCCTGTATACGTGAATTACCGATTCAACATAAAGTCCCCTCCCCCTCCACACACACTCACACACGCACATCAAGACTGTCCCTCTCCTAAAATGCACAACATAGGGATAGGTGTGCGGGTAGGCGTTCACTTCCACTTCCTGTGTGGGATATCATTGGTTTGACTTTTAAAACCAATCGTTGTCGCTACCTCGCCTGGCCCTTGCCATTACTACTATGTACTATAGGACAAGGTATGTACAAGAATATTAGGATGACAGATGGGTTAGTCGGATACCAAAATAATGTGAAAAGTAAGGAGTATTATCCTATGAGGTTTGTGTCATTGTATCGCAGGAGGCAGCTCTATAAATCAGCCATTGCCATTAGTTAGTAATTGTATATACTGTCAGAAATTGGTACCTGTTAAAGTTATCAGCTCATGTGTTGCTAGGACGCACCCACCCCCCACACCCCACATCCCCACACGTCCCCTGAAGCACCGGCGCACACCTACACGGCGCATGCGCACCCACGAGCATCTGCGTTGCGCGGCATCCCCTTTGGACCGTTGTTACTTTCGTGTGAAATTCCACATGGGCGTCGGGCGGGCGGCGGCGCGCCTGTAAGTGACACTGGCTGCGGCCCGCCGCACTAAGCCCGGCCGGATCCCGCCGGCTGCGGCCCGTGTTGAGACGGGGCGGGGTGTGACCGGGCACGGCAAGTTCTCATTACACGCGCCTCAAGTGGGCAAACTCTTAAGGCGAGTTGATTTGAGAAAACACTTTGAATGATGGGCTGGGGTCTTGTGTTGTACCTGGCGCAGGGTTCCCTGTGGTACTCCACGGCGGTGCTAAGCGCTGTTCTGTGTCCATATATATATCTCTCTTATAGACTACATCACGGTTCCGACTGCGCATGCGCTGAAAACGGCGTTGGGAGCAAAGCAAAGGCATACGACCATTGAGTTTGCCAATACGCGCAGTGAAAAACGTCAGTTTTATTCAAAATTAATAGAAATCCAAAACCCTAACCTTATCAAATTAATATAATCTTGTTGTTAAACATGTTTTCTATTTGTGTTTCAAGCGGATTGTGGTTGGGTGGTGTGGTTTTATCAATATTTTACTTTTTCTGTATGGAGATTGCTCACTGCCATTGACAATGTATTGAGTACAGCGTACGGCCATTGAGTTTGCTGATACGCATGGGGCAAAACTGGCATATTATTCAAAATAAATAGAAATACATAACAATTTGGCACAAAACTGGACGGAAGGATGCAATATAATAATATAATGAATATGATTAAGACACAACTATCCATAATTAAGCATTTTGAGCTAAGAAACATACAATTTCAGTCACTTTACAGGCTGATGTTTACATCACCATTGATTAGCCAGAAGTAATTCTTGTTCTAAATATTAAAATATCAAATGTGTCAACAAAAACTTGTTTCAAAGAAATATATAACCAATATCTGATTAACCCTACTCATTTTCTATTTCTACATATGTCATTAACCATAGGATATAAATAAAAACATGAATAAAATAAGTAAAACTGACTCTGGCTATGGCTCTAACACTAGTCTGAGTGCCCAGATTTGTCTAAATCTAAATGCACACGGCATAAGATGTCCTGATTATATTGATCTAAATGCAATGCTGAAAAAAATATTAATATCTTAATTTATTATATATATTTTTTTAGTTGGTATTCTATGTTTCAAGCAAGAGCTGAGATGAGCTGAAACTAGCACATTTCATAGCTGCACCCAGTGTATAAGCATGTGCCATGTGCTTTTGGAGGGGTTGTTTTGCTCTGACGCATCCCACAATGCACTGCGCCGCTGGAACCGTGATGTAGTCTATTGGTAGTCCAACCGGGGTAATTGGTGACGAGTAAGGGGCATCTATTGTCGCAATAATTCAGGATAGCACTTTCACAATCTCACTCACGTAAGGTCATCAATCTGCGGGTAAAAAGAAATCACCCACCAAAATATCTAACGAAATCAATATCAAATTAGCCTTGTATTGGTGCATAGTTATTTGGTCTTAGATATTTACACACATTTACTTAAAGTTGCATAGTCTGATGGTTTTGAGTTTCTCTCATTTTCTGAGATAAACATAACAGGTTGATCATTATAAGCTCCCTTACTTTACTTTGAAGTAACTTTTATTTTAATTGGCCAACTTTTGAGTTGGTCTATTAAATTGACACAGTATTCCCTTCTATGTGACAACAACTGTTTAATAACTGCACCAGTATCTAAAGCCGTGTTCACAAGGGCGATGTAAATCGATTCGTAGAAAGCAACTTGTATAGTTTGGGTTACATTTCGCGTGTGAACGGGTGTCTGAGTCGAATTAGGCTGATTCGATTCCTGTGATCTGGATACTGTAAACCACCTCTCGAGGTAGTTTACGTGAGTCGATTTCTGTGAATCGATTTATTTTATCCGTGTGGATGCAATAAGGCGGATTAAGGACGTCACACACATGCGCAGTCGAGACCTTAGTTTGTTGACTTTCCGGTCGATCAAAAGTGCATATTATATAATTTAGTCTATGAAACCGCTAGCTGGGCACAGATATTTTTTTCATCATTTACTTTTATGTTTTCACTGCCCAGCCGAAGTTTTGATCGTTCCAAACCAATACGATTCAGTCCATACATATCTAGGTGGAACCCACTCTCTCGTGGCGACGTCGACTAACCGAAAAATGGCGCTGGTCAGACTGGACTTGCTCATGCGCAGATATCGATTTCCGGCCCAAGTACTGCCCATGTGAACGGGCCGCTAATTCGACTCCTAGTATTCGCCTTGGCTGAATCGCTTTACTTTTTCCCCGTGTGAACACGGCTTAAGTTAGATAGTTAGAATCAAATCTAGATAATTGGTTTGGTTTTGAAAATTTGATATTTCATCGGACCATGCAGCTTTAACTAATGTGGCATAACCTGGTGGTTTTGAGTTTCTAGCACTTAAAACTAGAGAACAATCTATTAGGTTCATTGGTGTCATCTAGTTTATTTTAATTTGAAGTAACTTTGAATTTTCTAGAGTTAATTAGGTGTGCATAGCAAAAATAAGGGCTGTATAAAGGATTTATTAAATGGAATTGCCACGAAAATAAGATGCCGTAAAGAACTAAATAACGCCCATCAACCAATGCCCAGGGTGGGTATGGGGGGAGGGGCCACGATCACTTAGTCAGGTCCAACCGCTACTACTGTAGGCCCACTAGTAATAAAACTAATACTAGTAATACTAGCCACACCACCCAGAACCGTCTCCTCACATTTATAAGTACGCGACATTTGCACAACCCTGGGCATCACGATTGGTCTGTTGTTTCAGACCAGGGTTCTTCAATACAAACATAGCCACATAGGACGTACACGGGAGAACGTTAGGTGGACAGTGGCCAACTTCCGCCGGTTTCTGCTCGCGCTAATACCCCTGTTACACTGCGACGTAACGGGTCAGCGAGGGAACGTAGAAATCACTTATTTACGTCGAGATACGTAGAAATTCTCAGCAATGCAGGGCCAATTTGGACATCAGTGCAACGTAGTGGTCATAGGCGAAACGTTGGTCCAACATAAATGTAACGCGTGTCAACGATGATAACGCACTGTGTAGCAGCAACACTGACACATAATGATAGAGGCTTCCTGATTCATACACACACACCTGCACAGCACGCCGCACAGGCCTACGCTTGACCTGGTGTTATATAGAGTAGACCTACAGGTGGTTCGGTGATATGTAGAGTAGGCCTAGGCTTGACCTGGTGTTATATAGAGTAGACCTACAGGTGGTTCGGTGATTTGTAGAGTAGGCCTAGGCTTGACCTGGTGTTATATAGAGTAGACCTACAGGTGGTTCAGTGATATGTAGAGTAGGCCTATGCTTGACCTGGTGCTATATAGAGTAGACCTACAGGTGGTTCGGTGATATGTAGAGTAGGCCTACGCTTGACCTGGTGTTAAATAGAGTAGACCTACAGGTGGTTCAGTGATATGTAGAGTAGGCCTAGGCTTGACCTGGTGTTATATAGAGTAGACCTACAGGTTGTTCGGTGATATGTAGAGTAGGCCTACGCTTGACCTGGTGTTATATAGAGTAGACCTACAGGTGGTTCAGTGATATGTAGAGTAGGCCTAGGCTTGACCTGGTGCTATATAGAGTAGACCTACAGGTGGTTCGGTGATATGTAGAGTAGGCCTAGGCTTGACCTGGTGTTATATAGAGTAGACCTACAGGTGGTTCGGTGATATGTAGAGTAGGCCTAGGCTTGACCTGGTGCTATATAGAGTAGACCTACAGGTGGTTCGGTGATATGTAGAGTAGGCCTAGGCTTGACCTGGTGTTATAGAGTAGACCTACAGGTGGTTCGGTGATATGTAGAATAGGCCTAGGCTTGACCTGGTGCTATATAGAGTAGACCTACAGGTGGTTCCGTGATATGTAGAGTAGGCCTAGGCTTGACCTAGTGTTATATAGAGTAGACCTACAGGTGGTTCGGTGATATGTAGAGTAGGCCTAGGCTTGACCTGGTGTTATATAGAGTAGACGTACAGGTGGTTTGGTGATATGTAGAGTAGGCCTAGGCTTGACCTAGTGTTATATAGAGTAGACCTACAGGTGGTTCGGTGATATGTAGAGTAGGCCTAGGCTTGACCTGGTGTTATATAGAGTAGACCTACAGGTGGTTCGGTGATATGTAGAGTAGGCCTAGGCTTGACCTGGTGTTATATAGAGTAGACCTAGAGGTGGTTCGGTGATATGTAGAGTAGGCCTAGGCTTGACCTGGTGTTATATAGAGTAGACCTAGAGGTGGTTCGGTGATATGTAGAGTAGACCTAGGCTTGACCTGGTGTTATATAGAGTAGACCTACAGGTGGTTCGGTGATATGTAGAGTCGGCCTAGGCTTGACTCGGTGTTATATAGAGTAGACCTACAGGTGGTTCGGTGATATGTAGAGTAGGCCTATGCTTCACTCGGTGTTAGATGGAGTAGGCTGACTGTTGGGTTGGTGATATGTGCAGTAGGCCTACATTTGACCTGGTGTTAGATGGGGTAGGCCTACTGGTGGGTTGGTGATATGAGCAGTAGGCCTACATTTGACCCAGTGTTAGATGGGGTAGGCATACAGTTAGGTTGGTGATATGTGCAGTGGGCCTACACTTTTCGGTGGGGTACACCTACACTTGACCCAATGCACATAATTAAAGAGTAGGCCAACAGTTGGCCTGCTATTAAATAGAATAGGTCAATGCTTGGGCCAATATTATATGGAGTATGCAGACTGCAGGCCTACGCTTGACCTGGTGTTAGATAGAGTAAGCTGACAGCTGACGATGAAGTGGCCTATGCTTAACCTAGTGTTAGAAGGACCAGCCTACATTTGAAGTTTGCGCGATACTCCGTGCGAATGACAGCGCAATCTTGGTAAATGTTGTCAGGATCATTTACGAATATGTTGACAAAGTCTGGTTTTGGAGGGCGCTCTGTGGGTCGAAGTACTTAGACGCCGAACGACCTGTTTGTCGCCGGGCGCGGCTTAAGGGGAACCTGCAGGGTGCACTTTACGAAGGAGACTACTACACAATTACGTGTATACAGCGGCTTTGTGACGTTTTATTTCATTAATTTTATTTGTATTTACTTGCCCTCTCATTCACCACCCACTCGAAATTACCAACAATGTTTAAGTTATTTGTACTTAAGTATTTTCAGACCAGCATCAAGTGAGACATCAGTCGTTAGCGAGCAAATTACATCTGTTGAGGGTGGAAGAAAGACTCTCCCGCAGGCCTGTATGTCATCTGGGTAGATGTACATAGTAGGTTAAGTTATCATATACAGGTTAGAAAAAAACTTTGATAATTCAAAAAAACTAATATAGAAACTACTAACACCAAAAACCGCAAACGATTGGCCTGAGAAAGATCAGGTAAACACTGCTGAGTGCGGGACCAGACCAATCCAGTATCACAGCTGTCCAGCGTTGAAAACAAGCACCCTCATGGGAGCTTATACGTTATGGGCAGAATAAAAAACTTGTCACCAAAAAAAATATTTAAAAAATATCGCCATGCATCACCTAATGTCGCCATGTGTCGCCATGCATTCATTGCCTCATGTCATCGCACAATGCCTCATGTCACCTCATGTCGCCTCACATTGCCTCATGTCGCCACACATCACTGTGTATCGCCTATTGTCGCCTCAACGTGCCCCATGTCACCATGCGTTGCCTCATGTCTCTGCACATGGCCTCATGTCGCCTCATGTCACATCACGTCGACCTGCATCACCTCATGCATTCATTGCCTCATGTTGCCTCATGTCACCATGCATCGCCTCATGTTGCCGCACATCACCTCATGTCAACTCGCATCGCCTAATGTCGCCACACATCACTGCGTATCGCCTATTGTCGCCTCGACTCGCCTCATGTCGCCGCACATCGCCTCATGTCCCCTCATGTCGCCTCATGTCGCCGCGCGTCGCTGCGCATGCGCCGCTGCAGTGTGTGCCGTGTTTGCTTGCGGCGACCTCAACCCCTTGAGACAGGACGTGCGGCGGGCGAAGAAAGAGAACAGATCACCTTTCTTGTCTGACGTTCTCTTCGGGTATCATCCTCAGCACAAGTGGAGGTCAATATTGAATGTGTTGCAGACACCACAAACAGGACGCTCCCTCCCACCACCCCACCCCACCACCCACCCCGTCCCCCCGGCGTCCGTCCGCCCGCCCGCCGCGCCCTGCGACGGGCGTGCCGGTTTACTCACCAAAACCGCCGAAATGCGCACTCCTGAAGCCAAATGCCACACAATATATTCTTGTTTAACACAATAATTTCGTTTGCACAAAGTATTTAGACAATTTAGTCCTGGGCAAACAGTGCATTTTTGTGTGTGGTTTGAGTACTGTGTGTGCAAAGTCTTAGATTCACCGTAACTACGCCGCTAAGTTCCGGTTCCTGTTGGCCGCCAACAAGGAGGACTCCTCAGCCGCCTGTCTTTTATGCTGCTCTCACCAGATCTAGTTATGCTCACCAATGTCTCACTCGAGGCTGACCCGAAAATGCATATGTATGCTGTATGTAAACATGCGGGGCTTAGCATGTCCAGCAATAGGGTCAGTGCGGTTTGACGCAGGGCTGCGTCTATATGCGACGGGTGAGGAGTCTAGTTTGCACTCAGGTGTCAGGAACAAACATCATCAGGTGCGGAGGGTGGCGAATTATGCTGATTACTAGCCCCTTGTGCATGAAATATCACCAGCAACTCAGTCTAGTTGGTAGCCTAGTCAGATTTGTTGAACATGATATTCTGCTTCTATTATACAGGCATGTACAACATTCATTCCGGAATCCTAGCCGAAGTTCAATTCTCTCTTCTTTCTAGTAAATTTACTTATATTTGTTCAATAATATATTTTGTCAGTGCTGGAACCTTGGTCTTTCGTGGGTAAAATAGAATAGGCTTTTTTAATATTAAAAAGGTCTTCGGTTACCAATATCGCTAATATTCCTAAATTGTTGAATAATAAATAAAATGCATAGAGTAAATATCTGTTGCCTAACTACAGACTAATTAGAAAAAATAGATGTTGTAATTAGCAATAATACTCTGGTACTGGGTGAGTAAGTATGTTAATTAACAATGAAATAACCTTACTTTATAATTGCTTTTTATTAGTATATATCTCTGCCCTTTAAATAAATCAGAAAGCAGTGCCTACCCAATTTACCTTTGCGGATCGTCTGGTCAATTAGATTTTGCAATGTATATTCTATAAGTTCATCAAAGGCAACCATTCTTCCCCTTTCCTGTTTGCTCATTCATTTCCCTCTATTCGAATACTCCCCTCTTGTTGAATAACTTGTAAAATAATATTTTAAAGATACAAAAATTTAAAGGGGAAAAAAAAGGGTTAGCGAAGGAAAATGTTGGGTGCCATACAACTGAATGTTCAGAATTGGTATCCTGTTTTGAATGACATACTGATCAGAGTTTCTGCAATAATAAGCAAGCTGAAATAGTTCTTGTTTACTAGTCATGTGCATCCAAATCATGCCTCGATGAGATTCCAGCCATGGATTAGATGGCTAGAGCAATCGCCAGCCTGAAAGATGGCAAAGCACCTGGGGGTGATGGAATTCCTACTGAAGTATGGAAGCACGGAGGAGACAATCTGTTCAACAGACTGCACCAACTAATCACCAATGCCTGGGAGGAGGGTTCTGTACCCCAAGCATGGAAGGATGCCAGCATTGTAACCATCTACAAGAAAGGTGATCGAACAGACTGTGGGAACTATAGAGGAATCTCTCTTCTTTCCATAGCAGGCAAGATCTTCGCCACGATCCTCCTCAACAGACTATCTATTCACATAGCACCTGATGTAGTTCCAGAGTCACAGTGTGGCTTCAGAGGTAACCGGAGCACCCTGGATATGATATTTTGTCTCCGACAGCTACAAGAAAAGTGCATTGAGCAGGACCGACCAATGTACATGGTATTTGTCAATTTCAGTAAGGCGTTTGATACAGTCGGGAGGACCGGGCTATGGCAGCTACTGAGGAAGTATGGATGCCCAGAGAAGTTCACAACTATGATCGAGGCTCTACATACAGGAATGATGGTGAACATTAGTGTTGGAGGGGAAGTCTCGGAATCGTTCGCAGTTACCAATGGGATCAAGCAATGTTGTGTACTGGCCCCCACTCTATCAGCAATGCTCGAGACATGGGGGATGGCATCTATATACAGTCCAGACAGAGCGCTGACCTATTCAATGTCGCACACTTCAGAGCGAAGACCAAGACTACTCGGATGCTGGTGAGAAAGCTGCTATGCCCACTCTGCTGAAGAGATCCAGAAAATATTGGAAGCTTTCTCCGATGCATCAAAGAAGTTTGGCCTGAAGATTAATATCAAGAAGATGGAGGTGCTGTACCAACCCAACTCTACAACAACCCGAGAGGAAGATATCCTGGTTGACGGAAACAAGTTGAACTCTGTTCCGGAATTCAACTACCTCAGAAGCACTATATCAAGTGATGGACGCATTGATGCTGAAATACAGAGGAGGATGGCCAAGGCTAGCGCATCTTTCGGCTGACTATGCCAGAGACTCTGGAACAACCACCAAGTGCGGGTCAAAGGCAAGATCTACCATGCAATCGTGCTATCCATCCTACTATACGGATCCGAGGCCTGGACAGTGTACAGACGACAGGGGGAAAAGCTGAATGCCTTCATGATGCGACATCTGCGTTCAATCATGAGGCTAACCTGGAAGGACAAAGTGACAAATAAGGAAATACTTGAACGGACTGGGCTGCCCTCTATGGAAGATCTTTTGGTCAACAAGAATCTCCGGTGGACTGGACACCTCATGAGGATGTCATCAGACAGGCTACCAAAGCATATCCTCTATTCTCAACTGTCTTCTGGTTACAGAAAGAGAGGGCGCCCTTGTCTCCAGTTCAAGGATACCATCAAGAGAAACCTGAAAATGAGAGACATTAAGACCGACTCATGGACATCACTCTCACAGCAGAGAGCTAAATGGAGAGCAGCAGTCAAGTAATGAAAGCAGTCTTTGTCGCATCGCGACCAACAGCATGATGATGATGATGACATACAATAATGGTACCTATTTAGAAACATGGACACTTGTCCATGTAAATATATGGATATATATAGCAGATATGGATATAGGTGTGTGTACCCGGCTGTAGCTGAAGTCGTGCCACCCACAACTCTAAACAGGACAAATAGCATATGTCAACTAATGCATCACGGTTGTGACGTAAAGCACTCTGGCACGTCCCCAGGCACCATGACTACACTTCTGGCAAATATTTACGCTTTTTGACACACGTTATTGGCAAAGTGCTAAAAGTGCCACTCGATAAATCAGTGTATGTTATGACAGGCTGATTGATATATTACTAACCAAACAATGTGACGTCATGACTGCAGACGCTGCTTTGGGAACCTTGTCTGCTGACATGTCTGTGATAAAGTGCGGTTATTGTCATCTGTCATATTAGTATAAAGTTAAGCATTGTTCCAGTCTGGACTGACCTCTCAGGCAAGGAGCCACATGGACGGGTAGGTGTGTAGGGCGATAGAATAAATATGCCTAGGTAGTGTAATGGTTAGAACACTAGCACCAGAATGGCAAGAAGTGTACGTTTAAAAACTGTTCTAGGCGTAATATTTCCCATTTTCCTCACCACAATGACACTGGTTGCTGTGCTCAGGTTCGTATACAAGATAGGTCCTGTATGGTTCTTGAACATACGCTGTGTATGTATATCTATGTGCATTGCCTACATGTATGTAATTGAAAGCATTAACTTATTGACATAAACCATTTAAGAGATTTACAATTCCAGAGGGACGAGTGTAGTAATATATACTGACCTCTCAGGCAAGATGCCAAATAGGCAGGTAGGTGTGGATACGATGATTGCATCAGGCATCCCAGGTAGTGTAATGGTTAGAATGGTAGGCCTGGAATAGCTGTTTGTTGTTGTTTGTTTGTTGTTGTTTTACGTCCTAGCAACATCTAAGGTCATATCAGGACGGGGATAGCAGTAGGCCTAGGTTCGAATTCTGCTCTAGGCGGAAGTTTTCTCATTTGCAAGTATTTTTCACAATTAACCACTGATAATCGGATATAGAAGACTTTATTCATTTGATTGCTATGCAAAAACTTATATTTTTTTGCTTAGAAACATATCTGAAGTAAGGTACAAGAGTAATATTTTGCTTTGCATGTGTTTAAAGAAGAAAGACACTAGCCCTAGGCATGGTGGTAAATACTTCCCCAAAATCAAGACACTTACCTAGATTTGATTCTAAATATCCAACTTAGATATTAGTGCACATAGTAAGCTTTTATTGCTGCATAGAAGGAATGTTAAGTTATTGGAATAGAACCTGCCATGGCAGAGTTTTGACATGCTTGCCGAAAATTAATTTGGCATGTTTGCACTTTAAATATCTCCAAAGTTAGTCATTTGAAATAAAATTACTTTAATCTAAAGCAAGATAGCTTATAACAATCAACATAATACATTTATCTTTAAAATATGACAAACTCAAAACCATCGGACGATGAAACTTCAATACATTTCTGATTAGGACCATTGTGATCACCCAGAGTGTAAGAATCTTGCGAAACCTATAGATGTACGGTCTTCACCTTCTAATGTAATATCTTAATGATATAATGGATACAAAATTCTTTTCTTGTCAGACAGGGTCATTAGTTGAAATTAACACTTCGCCGACTGGTTACTCCTGCAGCACTGTCTCTGTGACAGGATTGCTTCGCAACAACCCATTAGACAACATTTTTTCGCAATGTTGGGTTACGGAAATGAGTACATGATTTTGCAGTTTGATGTACTACATATATTGGTCAACTACTTTTCTATAATACTAATAGTAGCCCGCTACTGCGGGGGGGGGGGGTGAATAATTGAACAAATCATGTGGATTAATAGACTTAGAAAATCATTCAGTAGCCACCATCTTGATCCCTTTTTTGCAGTCTCTCTCACTTCATCAACTCTACTTCAATTTGATGATGGAACCAGGCGCTCCACCTCTTATTTACAGTTGATTCATGCCAAAGCAGTTTTTGCATAAATTTATACTTAAAATATTCACCCGTACCAATGGTAGGGGTGAATATTTGATCTATTGGTGCACCAGTATGATTTGGAGGCCACATAGTCGACCAGCTGGTGATATGGTCCGAACAGGCAAACAAGACCCCGTGATTCTCAGAGAATAGACAGGGCCCCTTGTTTGTGTGTGAATGGTGAATGGTACAATGCAGTAGACACGTGGCGTAATATACTAGTTATATATCATCAATTAGACCAGGACCAGATGGCATGGCCGAATCAGTTGAACGTCCGCCTCCCGTGTTGGTAGATCGTGGGACTCGAACCCACGGGTTCGAGCCCTGGTCGAGTCAAACCAATGACTTATAAAATTATATGTGTAGCTTCCTAGCCAAGCGCTCTGCATCATTAGGATAGAGCAAGGATTCATTGGCTCAGTGTCAGAATAATGTGACTGAGTGGGATATGAGGCCATGGTGCTGGCAGTATGTTCTCCTAGCACTATACAGTCACCATGAGTGTGCATTGTCACAAGTCGGTACCCGTCCTGATATGACCTTAGATGTTGGCAGGATGTAAAACTCCAGCAACCAACCCACCCTGCCTCAGCCAGAGACTGAAGCTGCATGTCTATGGGTAGACACACCAGCTGCGTGTGCAGTATATGCACGCAGCCACCAGTTGCTTGGTGGGCTGTACGCCTGTATAATGTACCAGTCACACTACGACGACAAGGGGGTGACGACAGCCCAGCGACTTGGATTTTGTGAAAACCCGACGACATATGCAAATTCGGGCCAAGTTGGACGACAATCGGAGGACATCCGGACGACCGCCCAACGACATCGGGACGACAGACGGGACGACAGCGGGACGACAGTGTCTGTGTGTGTGTGTCTGTGTGTGTGTGACTCTGTGTCTCTGTGTGTGTCTCTATGTGTGTGTCTGTGTCTCTGTGTCTCTGTGTGTGTCTGTGTGTGTGTCTGTGTGTGTGACTCTGTGTCTCTGTGACTCTGTGTCTCTGTGTGTGTCTCTATGTGTGTGTCTGTGTCTCTGTGTCTGTGTGTGTCTCTGTGTGTGTCTCTGTGTGTGTGTCTCTGTGTTTCTGTGTGTGTGTCTCTGTGTGTGTATCTGTGTGTGTGTCTCTGTGTGTGTGACTCTGTCTCTGTGTGTCTCTATGTGTGTGTCTGAGTCTCTGCGTGTGTCTCTATGTGTGTGTCTGTGTGTCTGTGTCTGTGTGTGTGTCTCTGTGTGTGTCTGTTTGTGTGTGACTCTGTGTCTCTGTGTGTGTCTTTATGTGTGTGTCTGTGTCTCTGTGTCTGTGTGTGTCTGTGTGTGTCTGTGTGTGTGTCTCTGTGTTTCTGTGTGTGTGTCTCTGTGTGTGTATCTGTGTGTGTCTCTGTGTGTGTGACTCTGTCTCTGTGTGTCTCTATGTGTGTGTCTGTGTCTCTGTGTGTGTCTCTGTGTGTGTCTCTGTGTTTCTGTGTGTCTGTGTGTGCCTCTCTGTGTGTGTCTCTGTGTTTCTGTGTGTGTGTCTGTGTGTGTATGTTTGTGTCTCTGTGTGTCTGCAACAGAGAGACAAATACACATAGACACACACAGAGACACACACATAGACACAGAGACACACATACAGACACATAGACACACACAGAGACACAGAGACACACACATAGACACAGAGACACACACAGACACAGAGACACACACACAGACACACACACAGAGACACACACACAGACACAGAGACACACACAGACACACACACACAGACACAGAGATACACACACAGAGACACAGAGATACACACACAGACACAGAGACACACTGATACACACACAGAGACACACACACAGCAACAGAGACACAAAGACACACAGACACACACACAGACAAAAAGACACACACATAGACACAGAGACACACAGAGACACAGATACACACACAGACACACACAGAGACAGAGACACAACAAAGAGACACACACCGAGACACACACACAGAGACACACACACAGACACACACAGACACACACAGAGACAAAGAGACAAAGAGACACACACATACACATATACACACACAGAGACACACACACAGACACACACACAGACACACACACACACAGACACAGAGACACACACAGAGACACACACAGACACACACAGATACACACACAGAGACACACACAGAGACACAGAGACACAACACACAGACACACACAGAGACACACACACACAGACACACACAGAGACACACACAGACACACACACAGAAACAAAGAGACACACACAGAGACACAGAGATACACACACAGACACACACACAGCAACAGAGACACAAAGACACAGACACAGACACACACAGAGACACAGAGACACAACACACAGACACACACAGAGACACATACAGAGACACACACACAGACACACACAGAGACACACACAGAGACACACACAGAGACACACACAGAGACAAAGAGACACACACAGAGACACAGAGACACACACAGACACATATACACACACAGAGACACACACAGAGACACAGAGATACACACACAGAGACACACACATAGAGACACAGAGACACACACAGAGACACAGAGAGACACACACACAGACACACAGACACACACACAGAGACACACACATAGACACAGAGACACACATACAGCTGCTATGGAGAGAGAAGCGACGACAGCTTAACGACAAAGACGACACCTTAACGGCAAAGACAACACCGTATCAACACTGTACCGACACCGTAGTGACACCGTATCGACAGCCGAGCGACACCGGCTGACGTCGGGTGTCGTCGAAGTTTTTCAACATGTCCAAAAAGCCGCCGACAATCCGGTGACAGTCGAGAAAATGGAGGTGACGCGGAGGTGTCGCGGCGACAATCAGGCGACAATCAGGCGACATCCGACGACACTCGACAACAGACCGGAAGTCGCTGTCGCTGGGCTTTCGTCGCCGCTTGTCGTAGTAGTGTGACTGCAGCATTACGCTCTTGTTTGTTGTTGGGGTTTTTTAGTTGCTACTTTTGTGTGTTCAGTTTATGCGGTGCAGCTACGTAACAGCTTCGCTTGGTGTGAGAATCGGTGGAGTCGGAAACAACACCAGCAAACCTGGCTGTTTACTGAGTAGGTCCAGACTACGCGAGGTGGTTTCCCCACCCCTCACACACACGCACACACTCACGCACACACTCACACACGCCTCTTGTCCCGGCGATCCTCTGCCAGTGCCAGGTGGGCGGTGAACACTCGGAGCCCCAAAACACATGTAAAATAGGCCAGCGTCCGAAGCGGGAGGACGCCGCCTATCAAACACGCCGTGTAAATGACGCCATGATTCAAGGCTGTGGGTTAACGTGTCAAAAGTTAGAGGTCGGGGGTCAGAGGTTATAGGTCAACTGGCCCGCGACGGGCGATAATAGCCCTGGGGCGCGGTACCGGGCTTTCTGTGCCAGGGCTGTGGTTCACCAACAAAACACCGCCAATGCGCTGCTGTGTCAGGGTCGTTAATTCATGTTACTGCCACCAGTGGCCATATGCAGGATGCGGTGTTAGCCAGCCAAAACGCGTTTAGACAGGATTTCTGGTTTAGTGCCGAAAAGTCGGTATGTGGGAGGTGGTGTTACGCTAACACCGCACGTTTAAGGTCGGCTACACTAACCCCGTTTCATAGGACATTTAAGGGTGGTGTTAGCGTAAGGTTGTCGCCAAATCTATTCAATGCTATCATATTTAACAGAATTAAATATGCAATAAGTGAAATTTATTCAAATTAACCCTAAATTCGAAGCAATATTAATGCTGCCGCCGCAACGGTGGCGATATTAATATTTATATTTTCGAATCGACAAATGTAAAGTAAACAAATCGCCGCCGCCGCCAGTATGGAAAGCGACGTCGATGCGGCGGCTGCAGCAATTTGTTTACTTTACGTTCGTCGATTCGAAAATATAAATATTAATATCGCCGCCATTACGGTGGCAGTGTTAATATTGCTTCGAATTTAGGGTTAATTTCATCAAATTTCACTTATTGTGTATCTAATTCTGTTAAATATGAAAGCATTTAATATATTTAAGCCTAATATATGGGTACAGACAGACAGGGATTTCCCAAATCTATAAATAAATTCACATTTAGGTATAATGAAAGTGTTATGCGCTCCTGCATACGACTTGACACAGTTCCCGATGTCGGTGATAGCTAAATGGTAACATGCTCTAACACCAAACCCCACTAACACTGACTCCTGCATATGGCCCCAGAGGTAATAAATATGGATTAATATAGATAAATAATGGTACCACCCTCAGATCAACCCAGCCAAAACCAGCACACACTGGTAGCGTAGGCAGTACTAAGAGATCACATATAATGCACTGTCCTGATATGACCTTAGATGTTGCCAGGACGTACAATCCCAACAACAAACCAACCACCCTATAGTGCAGACAGAATATTTTGTCAACACATATGTTGTACACACACAAACACACATTAAACAAGTTCAGCCAAAATACAGTTGTGTATGTATTGGCCGAAGCAAGTGTGGGATAATTACAGTCCCAAAGTAGCCACTGACATACTTTTGTGAAAATATTCGACAAACTGTTAGTAAGTGCTGCCTACCGGGAATGACGTTGACGTTGTCCAGGCGGCAATTATTCAAAGCGCGTTCCGGCTGCTTTCGTGTTTTATTTTCCCGTTTTAGTCACCTTTTTGCAGGCTCTGCACGAATGTATAGTTTATCTATTACACAAGTAACAATCATATTCTCCTAATGACTTTATCCCTGTTGGTGTTCGGCCATAGCCGCGTCCAAAGAGGGTTAAATACATGTGTAATATGTAAAGCTAGGATTCCTTACACGCGGTATGCGGTATGCCGTATGCGAATGCGAATGCGAATGCCGCAAAAATTCCAAACGCCTTGAAGTCAATGGGCTACAACCCTTACACGCGGTATGCGAATGCGAATGAGATGCGAATGCGTTTTTCCGATCGGTCCATGTAGCGATCGGTGCGGCATGCGGCATGCGACAAGGGGGGTGTGAATAGAAACCTGAGCCTAATGTTAAACTAATGGCCACATCAGACTCAGGTTTCTATTCGCACCCCACTTGTCGCATGCCGCATGCCGCACCGATCGCTACATGGACCGATCGGAAAAACGTATTCGCATTCGCATTCGCATACCGTGTGTAAGGGTTGTAGCCCATTGACTTCAAGGCATTTCGATTTTTTGCCGCATTCGCATTCGCATACCACATGCCGCATACCGTGTGTAAGGAATGTTAGCTTTAGGCAGCATTCCTTACACGCGGTATGCGGCATGCGAATGCGAATGCGGCAAAAAAATGGAAACGCATGTAAATGTATGGGGGTGCTTCCATGCCTCCGAATGCGAATGCGAATGCGGCAACTGAATCGGTCCCTGTAGCCATCGGTGCGGCATGCGAATGCCAAACGCAAGGGAAAACCCACCAGCTGGTGTGTCTCCCGTATGGTATGCTGTAATTCGCAGGGGCAGAGCTGCGACTAACCAATCAGCTGTTGCAGGAGAGGGCCACTGACATTAACACTTCGTCATTATGTGGCTCAGGCTGATTATTTACATTTACATTAACATGATGATTATGTTTTTTTGTGAATATTTTAACTAAAAATTGGCAGTTATTTATCATAGATAGTGCAACAGTTCTTCTATTCTCGATGACGGACATCCGGGCACTTTTTGGCTCACAACACTTGAAGGGTAAAACAAATGCCACTGTCATAGAGAATTTTTTTTAATTACCCTAACTATCACAGTAATTTGTGCTTTTTGGTGCTTTGAAAGCAAATTTCTCTTGTTTCTATTAAATAGTTCAGATCTTTCTCTACAATTTCACATTCAGCTGCCCCTCCACCGCCGCATGCCGCATGCCGTGTGAAAGGAATCAACCCTTTCGCATGCCGCATGCCGCATTCACATTCGCATTCGCATGCCGCATACCGCGTGTAAGGAATGCTAGCTTTACGTGACATCACTGAATGTCATTGTTGTGTATCACAAAATGTCAGTAGACTACATGCACACAATGTGTTTACACGTGTCTCTTTTATGTTGAAAAAACATTAACCCGTGAATATTAATGTAGTTAAATTTCTGGACCATATCGTTCCTGTGGTAACCACCAATAGCAGGCTACTAACTACTAAACTGGGGATCCGGTTTCGTGGTCTTTGTGCTTAAGTATGCCTATGGCGCCCTGCATATTATCGAATTTTGATCCAATAATATTACACTGTTTATGTTAATATTAATAACTGTCGTATTCGAGTCTTTTTTTCCTTTTCCTACTCTTTTCGGCAGCAATGTTGCATATATTGTTTCCGGCTTCGATCCTCAAGTTGGCAGAAGATATAATTTCATTTCCGAATTCCTTGACACATATTTGATTAACTCATTCATGGAGACAACACAAGTCAAAATCCTTCAGACTTTTGTCCAAATGTGAGTTTTTGTTTGATATATTAATGCATAGGCCACCTTCGAGATGGACAAGATCAGTCGTGTAAAGATTCCAGCCGTGATCGCCAATAGCGCAACCCCAATGTTAGTTTGTTGATTTGACACAAGATGGCAGCACCAAATTCCCCGCCACACCGCTCGATGATGAGTGTGTATTGCGGAGACGCGCGTTAGGCATGTGCAGGCTCAATTACTGTTAGTCCCTGTGGGGTGAGCCATCTCGAATGTGTTGAAGCCGAAGGTTGAGGTCCATTTGAAATTACTCCACACACCCACAAGGACTATCGTGATGTCTACAAGTATGTACAAGCACGTTTTTCTTTTTTCTTTTTTTTATCGCACATGTGCAGATATAATTTGCATTCTGAGACTTCATACGGTACTGGTGTAGGAAGAAAATTGTTGGCACATGCTTAAAGGATATAGAAAAAAATGTAGGTACACAATTTTAAAAGTGCATATTCTAATACAATTATTATGGATAAAATATGACACTGAGTGAAATTATCTGCAAGTGCTTAATAGTGCGACAATGTAGCTACGCCCATGTGGTATCATTCGGCCAAGCATAAGGCACACTTACACAAACACAAACACACAAATAGAATCACTTCATAAACTACTGTTACGAAATACTACACATAGACAAGAATATTAATGTCTCCTTGCTGCTGCCATACTTAATTGTGGGAAATTGCAAGTGGTGTCACAAATTAAAGGTATAGACATCCACGTTGGAACTGGAAGGAATGCTGATGCTGGCAATATATACATAAATATATTTACATATTATATATATATGTGTCAAACTCCGGCCAGACACCAGTAGACTGCCACTGTATCAGCTACTAACTGAATGGCGACCAGACACCAGTAGACTGATATCTTATCAGCTACTAATTGAATGGCGACCAGACACCAGTAGACTGATACCTTATCAGCTACTAACTGAATGGCGACCAGACACCAGTAGACTGATACCTTATCAGCTATTGACTGAATGGCAACCAGACACCAGGACACTGACACCTTTCCAGCTACTGACTGAATGGCGACCATACACCAGTAGACTGACACCTTACAAGCTACTAACTGAATGGCGGTCAGACACCAGCGAACTGACACCTTACCAGCTACTATCTGAATGGCGGTTAGACACCAGCAGGCTAATTTATAGAGCTGCCCCACTGAGAGACCAGGGGCCATATGCAGGAGTCGGTGTTACCGAGCCAAAACGCGTTTTAGAGGGGATTTCTGGTTTAGCGCCGAAAAGTCGGTATGCACGAGTCAGTGATAGGCCTAACACCAAAAGCTTAAACGAGGTTAGGCTAACCCTGTTCCATAGGTGGTTTAAGGTTGGTGTTAGGCACCAATTAGGCGCAAATCTATTCAATGCGATCATATTTAACAGAATTACATACGCAATAAGTCAAATTTTACCAATTTAACCCTAAATTCGAACCGTTATTAACGCTTCCGCCGCATTGGCGGCGATATTCATATTGTCGAATCGACGAATGTAAAGTAAACAAATCACCGCTGCCGCCGCCGAATCGGCGGCTATATATTAGGCCCAAATCTATTCAATGCGATCATATTTGACAGAATTACATACGCAATAAGTGAAATTTCAGCAAATTAACCCTAAATTCGAAGCAATATTAACGCTGCCGCCGTAACGGCGGCGATATTAATAGTTACATTTTCGAATCGACGAAAACGGCGGCTGCGGCGATTTGTTTACTTTACGTTCGTCGATTCGAAAATATAACTATTAATATCGCCGCCGTTACGGCAGCAGCGTTAATATTGCTTCGAATTTAGGGTTAATTTCATCAAATGTCACTTATTGCGTATCTAATTCTGTTAAATATGATAGCATTGAATATATATTTAAGCCTAATATATGGGTACAGACGCAGAGGGATTTCCCAAATCTATAAATAAATTCACGTTTAGCTAACACGTACCGTTTAGGCGCCTCTGCATACCACTTGACATACTTCGCCCGGCCGGTGATAGCTATACGCGTTTAACGGCGAACATCAAAATCCCGTAACACCGTTTCCTGCATACGGCCCCAGGCCACATGTACCATGACCTGATATCCCATTCAGTCACATTATATGGACACTGAGCTAACCAGTCATTGCCTTATCCTATTAATGCTGAGCATCAGGCTAGGAAGCGACAAGCAGCAATTTTGTAAGTTATTAGTTTGAGTTGACCAGGAATCGAACTCCCGACCTTCCGCAAGGGAAACCTGTGCTCTACCGATTCGGCCACCTCGGTCTAGGTCAAGGTCTAGGTCAGATTTGGCGTTCACAGGCGAACAGGTCATTGCACTGCTGGTACAGTGGTAGATTCAGTGTCCGATGGTCGATGGTCAGTGTAAAGGACTAATACAACACCCCGTCCCCTGGAATAGTGTTGCCTTTCGGCAATATTATACCAGACTAAACCCGGGAGGCGGCGATTCATACACCGTTATAATATTGTCCCTATGAATGACTGGCCATACAATGCATAACACTCAAGCACTCTGCTGTTAGATGCTTTGCTTGTAATTGGTGATGTGTGTTTTGTTTGTAATTTGTGCTGGTTATTTTACACCATGTTTACAATGAGGATCATGAGGTATCCTTCCACAATCCTAACACTCTCCATGCACCTATGTAGTTACATAAACAGAAAAGCAATGCAAAGTTGTGCTGGAGATCACTTAGTCTAGAAAACAAAGAACGGTTGCTTTATTCTGGTACGGGCAGTATAATTACTGGCATATTATTGCCCCTCCTCGGGGTGGGGGTAGGCATGGGGGGATTGTTCCGGTATGTTATGGCAAGGAGGGACGTAGATAAAAGATTCACCCTTGTAGTACACAGGTGAATGACAACGTAGTGTAAATATGGGCGAAAATAGCTTTAGTATGGAACATGAAGTAGAAACTGTGGTTCCAGGATCAAATGGCTACATATATAGGCACAGAGTTGGTGAAATGTGCAAGAATGCAAAAAGACAAGATGGCGGCGCTAGAACGCCATCGATTTCACTTTTAAATCTTATTAAACTAAATATTTTATTATATTTTTCAACTCAAAGGTAGCGGGTAAACATGAAGACATATACAAAGAATAAATGTTGCTTCTTATATTGTGAAATTAGGCTCTCATAAAGACTCAGTTCATTAGCCCGATTTTTCAACCGTTTTTATATAAGGCTGGTCTTCACCCATGTATTGCGAGTACCGGCTGAATCCTTTATCTAGGAGGGACGGAGAGGGCAGGAATCAGAAAGTGATGTTTTATACCGCTACATCCGGATCCACGATGGTTTCAGAGCAGGAGTCCACCTGGCATATGCCACTTCACAAATTCATTCAAGATGCGCATGTCAAGCAATGACCAAACGCGCCTCAAGACTGGATGGCACGCAATATCTAAGAACCACACGAGTCGTGGCAATACAAAGTCAGTCCCTCATCATGTAAGCGTGTGGCCAACGGCTAAAATCACTTTCTTACATAAAGATGCATCGAAATTTTTGCCGCGGGGGACAAGTTAGACAGCCTTGCATTGCGCAATGTACTGAACATATGCACAACATATGTGTGACGTATTGCTAGCATGTGACAGCGTAAGAGAGCGTATCATAGAACGCATGGCCAAACCTATGACTAATGTGCGTCCTGCATTCTCAGCGTATGGCCAGCATATGCATAGTGTATATGTAACCTATCCCCAGTGGGAGGCACATTGGTCATACGTTGGTCATACATTGGTCATACATTGGCCATACGTTGGCCATATGTTGGCTCGAAAAACGCTCGCATATGCTCACACAACGTTCACATAACGCCAGCGAACGTTATATACGTTATTCGATCATCAGAAGTATGCCTGATACATTAAATATGTCAAGACACGGTGCAGAAATGCTAAACGTATGTTATACATATGTCACATGTATGTTATCCTTACATATGTTGTTATATGTTGTCAATACGTTGTCAATATGCGGACTGTATGTTTCCGGTGGCTCGACTTATGACGGACGTCATTCAACATTTGTATAACTTACCTCTAACCTCTAACATCTAACGAACATCGACATATGTCTAACGGATGCATAACGTAGGCCCGACATAACAGCCACACGTTGTCGCACGTCGAAAGTTTTGTGCATACACAAAACTTTAGTGACCCTTGACAAGCAACGCCGTATGACGACGAACATCGACATACATCAACGTATACCAATGTATGCATAACGAAGCGTAACATCAGAGTAACGTTGACCGGCATAGAGGCCCAAAATCACCTATGAACGTTTGCGCGATGCATCGGAGTGTGACAGGGCTATTACACATTTATCTGATGCTTTTCTCTGATTAATTATCTGGCTGAATGCCAATATTTACAAGCATGCTATTCTCAAGCCTGTAGTGAGTACACATACGCACCCTAATTAACCGGGACTCCCGAGACCCTGGGAAATTAGGAGCTGTTCACAGAGACAGCAGCTTCCTGAGTAAGAACAAAACACACACACAAAAAAACACAAAAAAACAGACTACACGCGTCGAACCTACCTCAACAAAATCAGAGGAAGACTCTGAATAGCATTTATCCAGGTTCGCTTTTCTCGAAATATGCATGGTGAGCAATACAACTTTACTGATCGTGTGTCAATCCAGCATGCTTATTTATGGTAGTGCCTTAGTACCGACAGAACCCTACAGGGGCACATGGCACAGGCATTGGAAGCCTCCCGCCGTGACTCAGCTTCAGTAACATTACCACCAGGTGGTGCATGCGGCTGTGTTTCGTCATTTTCTTTCCTTACGAATAGACGAGATCACCGTTCCGACTGCGCATGCGCTGAAAACGGCACTGGCAGCAAAGCAAAGGCATACGTCCATTGAGTTTGCCGATACGCGTAGGGCAAAACTTCAATTTTATTAAAAATTAATAGAAATACATAGCAATTTGCCATAAACATGTATGCACACATGCAATATATTGATATGATGAATATATCTAAGACAAAACTAGCCATAGTTAAACATTTTGAGCTAAGAAACAAACAAAACAATGTCACCTTTAGGCTGATATCCACATCACCATTATTCATTTTTGTTCTAAATTTTAAAATGCCAAATGCGTCAACAGAAACTTGTTTAGGGAAATAAATAACCAATGTCTGATTAACCCTACTCATTTCCTAGCTCTACATATGTCATTAACCATAGGATATAAATAAAAACATGAATAAAATAAGTAAAACTAACTCTGGCTATGAGTGACCAGATTTGTTTAAATCTAAATGCACATGACATAAGATGTGCTGATTATATTGATAAATGCAATGCTGGATAAAATATTAACATTAAGTTGGTATTCTATGTTTCAAGCAAGAGCTGAGACAAGCTGAAACTAGCACATTTCATAGCTGACCCTGTGTATTAGCATTAGCCATGTGCTTCTCATGGGTTTGTTTTTCTTCCATGCATACCACAATGCACCGCGCCGGTGGAATGGCGATGTAGTCTTTATCCAGGCCAACATTGCATGAGACCGGGGTCAACTGGACGTTGCAGATGCTGTGAACTGTAGAGAAGCCAGTCTCCGAGATACAGGACTGGGGCAGACCAGACGGAAACGTCCGTCTCCTGTTTTGGGAGATCGTAGGATTCGAACCCATGGGTTCGAACCCTGGTCGAGTCAAACCAATGACTTAAAAATGTATACTTGTCACTTCCTAGCCAGGCGCTTGGCATTATTAGGATAGGGCAATGACTGATTAGCTCAGTGTCAGGATAATGTGACTGAGTGGGATATCAGGTCATGGTGCTGCCGACCTGGTCTCCCAGTGGCCAACACTAAAAAGTCGCCATGAGTGCACACTGTCACAAGTCGTACCCGACCCGATCTGTTGCTAGGACGTAAAACAACAACAAACAAACAATACATGACTCGGGGAGGGTAGTGAATGAGCGGTTGGGAGAAGGGGAGGGGGGCAGAGGACGGTGTAGGTGTTAGGGGAGGAACTTGGCGGAAAGTATGGATACTAAAGGCTGCATTCCATATACGCGTAATGCGTAATGCGTTATGCGTTACGCGTTATGCGTTATGCGAATGCCAGCATTCCATATACGCGTAATGCATATTGCGTTATGCGTTATGCAGTGAAGTATATGAAAAGTACATGTTTGCACTGTCCCAAATATGAAGACTGCTTCCTAACAGGTCCGCCGCATAAACCTACATGTTTGCACCGTCCCATTCTTCATATTTCTCATGAAGACTGCTTCCTAACAGGTCCGCCGCATAAACCTACATGTTTGCACTGTCCCATTATTCATATTTCTCATGAAGACTGCTTCCTAACAGGTCCGCCGCATAAACCTACATGTTTGCACCGTCCCATTCTTCATATTTCTCATGAAGACCGGATGTCCGTAATTATCAGTCACCTCCTCCAGCCTTATATCAAGGCAAATGCGACTGATGCTTTTCTGTTCGCACCACCTTGTCCCGGCTGTCCATAATTATCAGTCGCCTCCTCCAGCCTTATATCAATGGACAAATGCGACTGATGATTTTCTATTCACACCACCTTGAAGACTGCTTCCTAACAGGTCCGCCGCATAAACCTACATGTTTGCACCGTCCCATTCTTCATATTTCTCATGAAGACCGGATGTCCGTAATTATCAGTTACCTCCTCCAGCCTTATATCAATGGACAAATGCGACTGATGCTTTTCTGTTCGCACCACCTTGTCCTGGCTGTCCGTAATTATCAGTCGCCTCCTCCAGCCTTATATCAATGGACAAATGCGACTGATGCTTTTCTATTCGCACCACCTTTACGCATTATGCATTACGCATTATGCATTATGCATTACACACCGATCGCTACATGGAGCGATCGGGATAATGGATTTCTGTCGCATTCACATTCGCATTAAGGGCGCATTCCATATACGCGTAATGCGTAATGCGCAATGCGTTATGTGTTATGCGTTATGCGAATGCTATCATTCCATACACGCGTAATGCGTAATGCGTTATGCGGCACACGACTGGCTATATTTAAAAAATAAAAATAAACAATTATTCTCCATACTGCTCTGTATATGACCAAATATTGCATTTATATCTATGTAACTTTTTGTACGTCACATGGGGGTTCCTACCTTTATTATAACCAAATTATAGATAAGTATTCATATTTCTGTGCATATGGTAGCATTTTTAGCTTTCCCCTAACCTTATGTCTCCCTGTGCCCAGCTCACCATGTGTTTCCAATTAGCACCCCTCTGTGAGACTGTTCCTTAATGGTCAGTTGCCTCTCCTGGTGTTAAACTAATGGACACATCAGACTCAGATTTCTATTCCCACCACCTTTATGCATTACGCATTATGCACCGATCGCTACATGGACCGATCGGGATAATGGATTTCTTTCGCATTCGCATTCGCATTACGCATTACGCGTGTATGGAATGTAGCTCATAGGTTTCAAGGCGTTTCGATTTTTTGTCGCATTCGCATTCGCATTCGCATTACGCATTACGCGTATATGGAATGCGCCCTTTACGCATTACGCGTGTATGGAATGTAGCTCATAGGTTTCAAGGCGTTTCGATTTGTTGTCGCATTCGCATTACGGATTACGCGAATATGGAATGCAGCCTTAAGGCGGTATTGGAGACGGATATGTCTAGGTATATAGCCAGAGTATATTTAGTTCTGGAGACACGGCATGTGTGCGTAGAGATAGAATGGGTTGGTATGTAGGGACCGCATGTGTTTGTGTGTAGAGACAGGATATATTTGTATGCAGTGATAGCATGTGTTTGTGTGTAGAGACAGGATATATTTGTATGTAGTGGCAGCATGTGTTTGTGTGGAGAGATGGGATGTGTTTGCATGTAGTGACAACATGTGTTTGTGTGTAGAGATGGGATGTGTTTGCATGTAGTGACAACATGTGTTTGTGTGTAGAGATGGGATGTGTTTGCATGTAGTGACAGCATGTGTTTGTGTATGGAGACAATGTGTGTTTGTATGTAGTGATAACATGTGTTTGTGTGCAGATATAAGATCGGTTTGTATGTAGTGACAGCATGTGTTTGTGTGTGGAGACAATGTGCACTTGCATGTAGTGACAGCATGTGTTTGTGTGTGGAGACAATATGTATGTGTATGTAGTGACAACATGTGTTTGTGTGTGGATACAATATGTATTTGCTTGTAGTGAGCTTATGTGTTTGTCTGTGGAGACAATCTGTATTTGGATGTAGTGACAGCATGTGTTTGTGTGTGGAGAAAATCTGTATTTGTATGTAGTGACAACATGTGTGTGTGGAGACAATATGTATTTGCATGTAGTGACACCATGGATTTGTGTGTGGAGAGAATATGTATTTGCATGTAGTGACAGCATGTGTTTGTGTGTGGAGACACTATGTATTTGCATGTAGTGACAGCATGTGTTTGTGTGTGGATAAAATCTGTATTTGCATGTAGTGACAGCATGTGTTTGTGTGTGGAGACAATCTGTATTTGTATGTAGTGACAACATGTGTTTGTGTGTGGAGACAATATGTATTTGTATGTAGTGACAGCATGTGTGTGTGTAGAGCGGGATGTGTTAGGTTATGGAAGTATTATGGTAATCGAGTGTGTACGCGTAGTGAGTAATGTGTACATTTAGTATGGACGTGTAGTGAGTAGTGTGGACATGTAGTGTGGGCATCTAGTGTGTACGTGCTGTATGTCGTGTGAACATACACTATTGAACTTTTTCAAGCGAGTGAATCAGGCGCAGTTGGCCCATAATCACCTGGATTTGCCAGTGGCGGCGCCACCATCGAAAGCAGGCTCGAGCAAAAGCATAGACGATATCGCATTGGTACATAATGGAAAATAGGAGTGTACAATATATAATAATACATAATAATAACAATACCTCCAGCCGAAGATTTATACACGTATATGGATATACTCACTATATAATATGGATGTGTAGTATGAATGTGCAATTTGTAGTGGGGACATGTAGTTTGGACATGCAATGTAGACTTGTAATGTGGACGTGTAGTATGGACAAGTGGTGGAGACATATACTAGGATCTAGTTTGCAAAAGGGACATGTAGCATTGGCATGCTTTGTTGATATGTAGTGTTTATGTAGTGTTGGTGTAGTATTAATATTTAGTGAGTTAACATGTAGTGTTGATGTAGTGTTGATGTGTGTAGTAGTGTGGGTGTGTATTGTTAACATGTAGTGTTGATGTAGTGTTGATGTATGTAGTAGTGTGGGTGTGTATTGTTGACATGTAGTGTTTATGTAGTGTTGATGTATGTAGTAGTGTGGGTGTGTATTGTTAACATGTAGTGTTGATGTAGTGTTGATGTGTGTAGTAGTGTGGGTGTGTATTGTTAACATGTAGTGTTGATGTAGTGTTGATGTATGTAGTAGTGTGGGTGTGTATTGTTGACATGTAGTGTTTATGTAGTGTTGATGTATGTAGTAGTGTGGGTGTGTATTGTTAACATGTAGTGTTGATGTAGTGTTGATGTATGTAATAGTGTGGGCATGTATTGCTAACATGTAGTGTTGATGTAGTGTTGATGTATGTAGTAGTGTGGGCGTGTATTGTTAACATGTAGTGTTGATGTAGTGTTGATGTATGTAGTAGTCTGGGCGTGTATTGTTAACATGTATGTTGATGTAGTGTTGATGTATGTAGTAGTGTGGGCATGTATTGTTGACATGTAGTGTTGATGTAGTGTTGATGTATGTAGTAGTGTGGGTGTGTATTGTTAACATGTAGTGTTGATGTAGTGTTGATGTATGTAGTAGTCTGGGCTTGTATTGTTAACATGTAGTGTTTATGTAGTGTTGATGTATGTAGTAGTGTGGGCATGTATTGTTGACATGTAGTGTTTATGTAGTGTTGATGTATGTAGTAGTCTGGGCGTGTATTGTTGACATGTAGTGTTTATGTAGTGTTGATGTATGTAGTAGTCTGGGTGTGTATTGTTGACATGTAGTGTTTATGTAGTGTTGATGTATGTAGTAGTGTGGGTGTGTATTGTTAACATGTATTGTTTATGTAGTGTTGATGTATGTAGTAGTGTGGGCATGTATTGTTGACATGTATTGTTGATGTAGTGTTGATGTATGTAGTAGTGTGGGCGTGTATTGTTGACATGTAGTGTTTATGTAGTGTTGATGTATGTAGTAGTGTGGGCGTGTATTGTTAACATGTAGTGTTTATGTAGTGTTGATGTATGTAGTAGTGTGGGCGTGTATTGTTGACATGTAGTGTTTATGTAGTGTTGATGTATGTAGTAGTGTGGGTGTGTATTGTTAACATGTAGTGTTGATGTAGTGTTGATGTATGTAGTAGTCTGGGCATGTATTGTTGACATGTAGTGTTTATGTAGTGTTGATGTATGTAGTAGTGTGGGCGTGTATTGTTAACATGTAGTGTTGATGTATGTAATAGTTGTGGGCGTGTATTTTGAACATGTAGTGTTTATGTAGCGTTGATGTAGTATTAGTGTGGCGTGTATTGTTGCCAGTATGTTGATGTAGTGTTGATGCTTAAATAAATTAGGCGGTGTATTCTGTTAACATTGGGGAAACATGTAGTGTAGATGTATTAGTATGTGGGCATGTATTGTTGACATGTAGTGTTTATGAAAGTGGGGGGGTTGATGAATATATGTGGGCGTGTATTGTTACAATGTAGTGTGATAGTAGTGTTTGATGTATGTAGTAGTGTGGCGTGTATTGTAAACATGTAGTGTTGATGTAGTGTTGATGTATGTAGTAGTGTGGGCGTGTAATGTTGACATGTAGTGTTTATGTAGTGTTGATGTATTAGGAGTCTGGGTGTGTAATTGTTGACATGTATTGTTATTTAGTGTTGATGATTAGTAGTGTCGGGAAATGAACATGTATTGTTAACATGTATTGTTTATGTAGTGTTGATGTATGTAGTAGTTGTAATATACGAGTCGACACGGAGAGATCTAGTTCATGACTGGCGTTTATTCATCGTCCGTTGTCCCTGGTTACATTCCATACCATGCTGGTTATCTGCGTGTCCCGGTTCGCCTACATACATTACATCCTCCTTTCATTAGTTTTATTGATTTCATTATATTTATTGTTTCATTAGCTTTAAATAATTACATGAACTCTTAAACACCTCCAAACCCTATGAAGAATGCAACGTTGCACTGAGACATGACATACGCGACTCTACACTCATCCCATATGTGAATGAGTATCTTAAATACTATGCATGTCATTCGTATAGATAGTAACATCATTCTCATAAATAGTAACATCAGTCTTATAGATAGTAACATCAGTCTTATAAATAGTAACATCAGTCTTATAAATATTAACGTTTCGACCACTATCGCATATCGATAATTGTATATGTAATGCATTCTCAATAGCCCAATAACCACATCAACTTTTAACAGCGTAACAAATACAGTACCTATTTTGCCATTTCAGTGGAACTGATAACTGCCTAGGTTCTTAAGAATTCACATACTTTATTAAACTTATGTTGTACTCCAACAATTGGCACTTTGGGTGACTGTTGACTTGAATAGTGTGATGTATGAACAACGACTTGATTCACATTTAGGAGTACATAAACATTTGTGACGCCTAGCTGTGAACCATGATACAATAGATCGTACATCATTTCCTGTTCAGTAAATACGGGATGGTTAACAGTGTAGATGTCCCATCTTAACATGTATATAGTCAAATGCTGCCTTGAGTACGCCTATTGCCGTTTTAATGCTCCGGTAGGGGAATGTGTTTCGCACTGCCGACAAATTTTGGATCGTGATTTTTTCACGATACAACTTTGCATCAAGGTATATGTCTTCATATCACAGAAAGTTATAACTATTGTATTTAACTTATAACACAGTTAACGGCGTCAGGGTTGAGTCACATGGTATGATATCAGTTCCTATATTTTCAATATGCTCCCTACATACAACGTTGAACTTATATATTAGTACATACATAAATACTAATGGTATTATGACTGGTCATTTATTCCTAGTCTTTGTATGGGACGAACAACTCGGCCATATCGTGTAGTATATTGGTGTGTGTTTGTTTTTAATTCAGGTCTAATAGGGTGGGTTTCAAGGTTATTATTGCCGGAAGTGATAGTGAGGATAAGCTCTCACTACCTATAAAGTACTTTCTCATGGCATGCGTATCAAACAGCCTCTGATAACCAAGTCCAACTCCCGGCCTTCACGAGGCGAAACTGTTTCTACTGACGGGAGAAGGGGCAAAGGCGGATCTCTGGCGCCTCAAAACCAGATGCTTCGGGCAGGTGGGGCTCGTCAATCTTGGCTGACTGCTCATCTAGGAGAAGGTAAACTCTGATTTAAAACCCCCGCTGCCGTGCGGCTAGTCCCATTTATGGGAAGACCAGAAGTTGGTAGTGCACACCAGCGGCCATACCGACTCAATTGTCGGCCTAAACTAAGTGCGGTGCACATCAACTTTGTTGGTGTGGTCAGGGGATGTCACCCCTTCAAGTGCATGAAGACTGGAGCAGCAGATGAGTTAGAAGATCAATAGCTTTGAAGGTGTAACAGCAAGATGATGTGGCTCATCAGGGCACACTCTGACAAAGATGAGTAAGTGGCCAGTCACCTTGGAAAGGAAGGGGAACCTACCAAGTATTTACCCATAGTAAGCAATGGTAATTAATGGAAACAAATTTAGAGATGGAGACAACTCTGGTCCCTCTGCGGGGAAGCCTTCTAATAGCTACAGTGGAGGCACCTTTCCTTCAACTATTAAGAAACCTCGTAATGACAATGTAAACTCAAAGCCTAAAATAGGAAGGTATGCATCTGATGTCAGGCAACTGAAAACTGGAGGAAAGGTGCTAAAGATTGGTACATGGAATGTACGAACATTGTACAAACCAGGCCGATATGACAACCTGAAAGTGGAAATGACAGCGCTAAACCTTGACATCCTAGGTATAGCTGAGACGAGATGGACGGGTGACGGGAGGATAGGTGATAGTGAGGTAGATATGATATATTCTGGAGATGAAAAACATCAGTATGGCGTTGGAATTATGATGAAGAAGTCCATTGCCGCCACAATGATTGGATTCTGGCCAGTATCTGACAGAATTATTATGATGAAGCTGAGGGGAAAACCGTTCAATATAAACATTCTGCAAGTTTATGCACCAACCTCAGATCACGATGATGAAGAAGTCAACGAGTTCTATGACAGCATCAAAAAGGTAATGGAATACACCAAGTCTGGAGAAATAACAATTGTTATGGGCGATTGGAATGCGAAAGTTGGAGAACAACATGAATATCCAGTAACAGGAAGATTTGGCTTAGGTGAGAGAAATGATCGTGGTGAATACTTGATAAATTTCTGTTTGACATCAAAACTAGTAATTGCTAACACCTTATTTGAACATCCAAAGAGAAGACTATATACATGGAAGAGCCCTGGTGATGTATGTCGGAACCAGATCGATTACATTCTTGTCAACCAACGATATCGAAATTGTATCAAACAGGCAAGGACATATCCAGGTGCTGACATATGTTCGGATCATAATCCAGTAGTAATCAGTATGGTAGTGAAATTGAAACAGCAGAACAAAATTAAAAACAACATTCAAATGGATATGAACATGTTAAAAGATGCCAAATACAGAACTAAGTATAATGTCTCTGTTCATAACAAATTCAGTGTACTGATGAATGAAGAAACTCCTCAGAGAGAGTATAACAACACTGAAATGGAATGGGAAGCTCTCAGAGAAAGCATGGTCAAGTCAGCAGAGGAGGTGTTACCAAATAAAAAACGAGAGACAAAGCAATCATGGATGACGCAAACCATACTAGAAAAGATGGCAGAAAGGAAGAAAGTGAAAACCACTGATCCACCTAAATACAAACACCTGAAGAATGAAATAGAAGATCCCCTGAAGAATGAAATAGAAGATGAATGCAAAAAAGCTAAAGATGAATGGTGAATAAGAAGTGTGAAGTAGTGACGAACTTGAGTCTCAACATCGTCAAGAGAGATGCACAACAGTGAAAAGAGATAACAGGTCAAGGATACAGACAGAGAGGCAGTAAATGCAATCAAGAACACAAACGGCAAATGCTCTTTGAAAAGATGAAATAAATCCCAATGGGAAGAAAAGTAAACTAACTATACAATGAGACAAGGGAAACCCACACCACAATCGAGAAAAAGATGGGAATATATAATTAGTATCAGAGGTTGAAGCAATCAATGATCTAAAGGACAGTAAGGCTCCTGATGTGACCAGATAACATCAGAATGATAGAAAGGACTAGATGAAGTGGGGATTCCAAATCATTCATAAGTATAACGTGAACATCTAGAACTGGATTTATATACCATTGAATATGAATGAATCCCTATTTGTACGACTCCCAAAGAAGCTAAAACCAACATTGTGTACTGGCAGAGCGCGAACATTAAGCCTGATGAGACGATATGTTTGAAGATGATCCTGAAAAATAATTTTACTGAGAAACAGACAGCAACAATTGAAGAACAAATCAGTAACTTACAAAGTGGGTTTATATTCTGGAAGAGGTACACGTGAAGGTGATTTTCATATTAGAATGATTTGGAATCGTTATTGTGAAGGAACCAGATGTTATGCCAGCTTTATTGACTATGAGAAAGCCTTCGACCGAGTCAATCATGAACTGTTTATCAATGTTTACAAGATATTGGTGTCAATGGCAAAGACCTTAACTAATTGTGAACTTATACTGACACAACGTGCATTTCTAAAAATGGAGCAGGCATCGAAAAGTTATGATTACACGAGGAGTTCGACAGGGGTGTGTATTGTCACCATTCTATTTAACTGTACAACAGAGGATGAATTCAGACACATTGAAGATTGCAGGGAGGACAATAGTGGCATGAACATCAACAATCTTAGATATGCCGATGACAGTGTAATACTAGCAGACAGTGAAAAAACCTACAAGATATAGTGAATAGAATCAATAAAGCTGGAATACTATTCAACATGAAGATGAATGCCAGGAAGACCAAAACCAATGGGTTATAAGTAAAAGACAGATAAACCAAAATGTCAATATAACCATAGATGGGCTACAAACATAGCAACAAGTATCCGAATTCATATATCTCGGACTAAGATTACTATGATGGAGATTGACAGGAAGAAATTAAAGAAGGATAACAATAGCCCGAACTACATTCTCCAAAATGAATAGAGTGTAATCATCAAGTAAGATATTAATACAAACAAGGAAGCTTATTCATCAGTGTTAATGGGTGGTCTACTCTAACGTATGGGGCAGAGACATGACAAATCTCATAAGAAAAATGACAAACGTTTAGCAGCATTTGCAATGGTGACTTAATCGAAAGATGAAGGAAAATATCATGGACAAAGAAGATCACCAACAAAGAAGTTCTCAGAAAAAATTAAAATAAGAAAAGCTTGTTTGCACTATACAGACAAAGAAAACATATTTATTTTGGCCACATCATTCGTCAGAGTTCAATATACCAGTCACTTGTTGGAAAGGGAAGGTGAATGGCAGCAGAGGGAGAGGGAGACCAAGAACATCATGGTTTTTACAAATATTTCACAGTGGACAGGCGTGAATTATTCACAGTCATCCGAACAGCACCAACATCGGACAAGTGGATAAACCATTGCATCAACCCTCGACTAGAAGGATGGAACTATTTGATTGATACTGAATTGAGGGTGGGTGTCACCCTTATGTAGACGAAATGTGTTTTCGATTTCGTCCTAATTATGATTGTTTTGTTTATTTACCGATAGTGAATCTCTAGGGCTCAGGTGTTTTGTTTCACAATTCTACACTGAAGCCCATCCTCCCTTTGTGATGGAAGATATGTACTCGTCTCCGGTATGCAACTTGTGGTGTTCATGTCTGCACGGGTATCAAAATATTTCTTTGATTCTGCTGTATTCTGCGTATTTCAGTGTTGTTTGATTTTGCAACTGTGGTTTTCAAATGGTTTTCTAAAATCGGTAACCGTGTCCCGTAGTTTACGGGACCATGAGTAGTTATGTGCGGGGAATGCACCAAGGCCCTGGATTGTGGTTTTCGATATTTAAAAGTGCATTATTGGCATCTTCCGTCCAAGTAGAAATTTTTTTATCATCAATTACAGTTTTGTACTATCTTTCTACCTGGCCGTTACTTTGCGAAACATTGGGTTTGTAAATTTAGGTGTGAAACCGTAAGTTATGTGCAAACTGTAGGTACTCTGCGCTGTTTTAAATTGTGGACCGTTGTCTGATACTACTGTGTTCGGAATGCCATATCTGCAAACATTTGCTTCAATTTGCCTATTATGGCCTGACTTGTGGTGATGTTAACCTCTACTATTTTCCGGAACTTGTATAATAGTCAATGACTAACAGGAAATTCACCTTGTTAACAAGTAAACAAATCCACGCCTAGTTATAATATGGAATACAATGTAATGCATGACTCACAGAGGTTCAGACTGTTGTTGGTCGGTACTTCCTTGCAAAGTGAACACTTTGAAACCTTGTCCTCGATTATGAATTACTTTTCCAGCCAAAAGAAACGTTGTCTCTCTGGCCAACTGCTTACATTTCACTATGCCTAAATGAGTGACCTCGTGAATTTTATTAAGTCATATCTCCTGCATGGTCTTTGTATTATAATACGAGTATCTTTTAAACACATCATCTTGTATGTTATGTCATTCTATCGGTAAAAAACTGGTTTAACACTCTGACTGAGGCCAGCGCTACTTTTTGGCCACTCCATGTTTTGCTACAACACAAACCTGCTGCAATGTTTTATCCTTGTCAAATTCTTGCCTTAACTTTAGCTAAATTGTTCACTTCCATATCGATTGCGGCCACGGTTATGTCTGTGTCGAACAAGTTGTTCGGTGATTGTCAACGTGGTTTGAGCCCTGACAGCGCGTCTGCAAAATACATCAGCGTGGCCCTTAACATGGTTATTACTTGTATAGATTATAATTTTGTAACCGCATTCTCATGCGTCATGCGTGCTGATATGTGGTATGGGCTTATTCATTATGGCAACCAAGGGTTTGTGGTCGGTTGAATAGTCACCTCTTTCCCGTATATGTACTCATGAAACTTCCTGCTACCCTAAGCAAATGGCTAACAGTTTCTTTTCATTACTGCAAAATTTGTTTGTGTGTTATCTAATGCCTTGGACGCCATTGTCGACCGATCTATTTCCTTGAAAAAGGTCTCCCCAAGACAGATTTAGATGCATCTACTTGAAGGACAATATCTTTTTTCACATCAAAAAATTTAGAACGGTGCTTTTGGTTAACAATTCTTTAGTTTGTCGAATGCATTAATTTGCGTTCTTCTTGCCACTGCCAGGCGACAGCTTAGTAGTATTATTCATAATGGCTTAGCTAATTCCGCCCATGTTTGGGAATAAATTTGTTGACATATCCGACCATCCCAAAACCGTTATGACAGCTTTTTGTCCATGGGTGTTGCATGTCTATGATAGCTTGTACTCTTCTCTTTGCGTGGCAAATCCGTTGGACTTATTAAAATCCCCTCATTCAGTATACCTGTCTTTTACAAATTTTAACCTTTTTGGGTTCAATCCAGATCGAATTTACGGCCCTGCCAGTTACTGACTTTAGTCTTACGTTGAGTTCTTGTATGTCTTACCCGAATACTAGTATATCGTCATTTTATCACATTCTACACCGTCCAAATCACCTAATATATTGTTCAATACTCTTAATAAATCTTCTCCGGCCCGTTTTTAATGCCAAATGGCAACCTGGTATATCGATACCAGACCCCAGAGTGTATTGAAGGTGCATAATTTAGAACTTTCATTATCCAACTCAATCTGCCAATAGCCACTGTTGCATCAATGACCGAAAAATATTCTGCCCCACTTGATAGCTACTACTTCTTCTACGAACGGTTGATATGGCCCCTTAATATTGGCTTTATTTAATTTAGTAGGGTCCAAAACATATTCGTATTTACCTGTTTTCTTACTATAGTGATGGAGTTCACCCATGGAGTCGGTTCATTTGTTCTACAATTACTTTGAGATCTAACACCCTATTTAAAATTCTTGACGGCATCATATATTATGGCGTGTGGGTAAAATGCGCCTAGGAGCATCAATCGACTGGGGCTAACATTGTTGTCAACATGATATGCGCATTTACTTTAAATCTGGCCTAAACCTTTGAATACATCACTATACATATTTACCAATTTATTATCACTTGATGTTTGAATATCTACAGATGTTATTATGGAGTCCAGTCTTGTTATGAGGTCTGAGGGCGACACCACTCATTCCTAGGATAGGGCTTACCCACATCTGTACTTGGAACTTCAATCCTTGACCGCGTACTGTGGCAAAACCTCCCCATGAGGGTTTATATGGTGGTCCAGCTGACGTTAATCAAGTGACAACGCGTTGGAGTCATGTCACGTGTCAATTTGGATCGTAAATCCCTCCGTGGCAACGATGTTCGCCTCCGAACCGTATCAAGTTTGAACGTGATATCGTATTGCGTTTTCACGACGATACCCGCGTAGCCATAGATCCTCCTTTTCGTCGTTGTTATCCTGTAATGCACCAACGAACAAATCGGACTGGTGTCTCCTCCCGGTATGGTCGCATCCATTCGTGCTGTTTCGTCATGTGCTGTATTTGAACTTCCATTCCTGCGACTGTCTATTTTGTATACTTCTACACACTTTGACGAAATGTCCCACTTTACCACACCTGTACAAACTGTTTGTCTTAGCAACTACCTACCACCTGAAATGTACGTATTCCGCAATTCGTACACTTGTAATTTTCGCCATTGTTTTGACCCATATTGTTGACATGTTGCGATGCTCCGGCCCAAGGTGCACACGACTTGTGCCGTCATGCCTAGAACTAAATCTGATAAAGCGTCGACGTTTTCATTCGCATCACTGTCTGCATTTCCGTCAACAAAACCTGCCTTGGGTCTCCTAAGCCGACACATCGATAATGCCCAATTCAATGGCAAGTTATGAGTCTGTAATAATCGAACTCTCAATACGTTCTTTTTCACTCCGCACACAATTCTGCACAGAGTAACGATCACTCCAGTAACTCGTATTGACAGTGTGATATGCGGTTACGTAGCTCCCTAATGTAAGTGTCCATACTTTCGTGGTGTCTGAAATAAGGGAGTTAAACTGGTAACGTACCACTGTTATTCGTCTTCCTTCGCAATATACGTTAAATGCCTCAATCAGTACCAGCAATTTTGTCCGCGTCCGACGGCTTCAATGTTAGCGTTCTGGTGGATTTTCAGCGCCTCTGTTCCAGCACAGGAGAAAAACGCCAACACTGTAACTTACTCCGTTTTCCCCTGCCCTACTCCTCTCCTGCCTGCTACGGCGTAAATTTTGTATGAATCAATCCACTGGTCCAGTTTAGAGTGAGGTTTGCTTCCAAGTCCTTGGCCATGGGGTTTTAATCCAGAGAGAGCCCATCTTCACCCTTGTCAGGCAAGCACATCTGACACCATGTAATAGACGAGTCGAAGACACGAGATATCTAGTTCATGACTGGCGTTTATCATCGTCCGTTTGTCCTGGTTACATTCCATACCATGCTGTTATCCTGCGTGTCCATGTTCGCCTACATAATTACGGTGGTGGGCAGGAATTGTTGACATGTCTAGTGTTTATGTAGTGTTGATGTATGTAGTAGTGTGGGCATGTATTGTTGACATGTAGTGTTGATGTAGTGTTGATGTGTGTAGTAGTGTGGGCGTGTATTGTTAACATGTATTGTTTATGTAGTGTTGATGTATGTAGTAGTGTGGGCGTGTATTGTTGACATGTATTGTTTATGTAGTGTTGATGTATGTAGTAGTCTGGGCGTGTATTGCTGACATGTAGTGTTTATGTAGTGTTGATGTATGTAGTAGTGTGGGCGTGTATTGTTGACATGTAGTGTTGATGTAGTGTTGATGTATGTAGTAGTGTGGGCGTGTATTGTTGACATGTAGTGTTGATGTAGTGTTGATGTATGTAGTAATGTGGGCGTGTATTGTTGACATGTAGTGTTTATGTAGTGTTGATGTATGTAGTAGTCTGGGCGTGTATTGTCAACATGTAGTGTTGATGTAGTGTTGATGTATGTAATAGTGTGGGCGTGTATTGTTGACATGTAGTGTTTATGTAGTGTTGATGTATGTAGTAGTGTGGGCGTGTATTGTTGACATGTAGTGTTGATGTAGTGTTGATGTATGTAGTAGTGTGGGCGTGTATTGTAAATGACATGTAAGTGTTTATGTAGTGTTGATGTATGTAGTAGTCTGGGCGTGTATTGTTAACATGTAGAGTTGATGTAGTGTTGATGTATGTAGTAGTGTGGGCATGTATTGTTAACATGTAGTGTTTATGTAGTGTTGATGTATGTACTAGTGTGGGTGTGTATTGTTAACATGTAGTGTTGATGTAGTGTTGATGTATGTAGTAGTGTGGGCATGTATTGTTGACATGTAGTGTTTATGTAGTGTTGATGTATGTAGTAGTGTGGGTGTGTATTGTTGACATGTAGTGTTGATGTAGTGTTGATGTATGTAGTAGTCTGGGCATGTATTGTTAACATGTAGTGTTTATGTAGTGTTGATGTATGTAGTAGTGTGGGTGTGTATTGTTAACATGTAGTGTTGATGTAGTGTTGATGTATGTAGTAGTGTGGGCGTGTATTGTTAACATGTAGTGTTGATGTAGTGTTGATGTATGTAGTAGTGTGGGCATGTGTTGTTGACATGTATTGTTTATGTAGTGTTGATGTATGTAGTAGTCTGGGCGTGTATTGTTGACATGTATTGTTTATGTAGTGTTGATGTATGTAGTAGTGTGGGCGTGTATTGTTGACATGTAGTGTTTATGTAGTGTTGATGTATGTAGTAGTGTGGGTGTGTATTGTTGACATGTAGTGTTTATGTGGTGTTGATGTATGTAGTAGTGTGGGCGTGTATTGTTATCATGTAGTGTTGATGTAGTGTTGATGTATGTAGTAGTGTGGGCATGTATTGTTAACATGTAGTGTTGATGTAGTGTTGATGTGTGTAGTAGTGTGGGCATGTATTGTTAACATGTAGTGTTTATGTAGTGTTGATGTATGTAGTAGTGTGGGCGTGTATTGTTGACATGTAGTGTTGATGTAGTGTTGATGTATGTAGTAGTCTGGGCATGTATTGTTGACATGTAGTGTTTATGTAGTGTTGATGTATGTAGTAGTGTGGGCGTGTATTGTTGACATGAAGTGTTTATGTAGTGTTGATGTATGTAGTAGTGTGGGTGTGTATTGTTGACATGTAGTGTTTATGTAGTGTTGATGTATGTAGTAGTGTGGGTGTGTATTGTTGACATGTAGTGTTGATATAGTGTTGATGTATGTAGTAGTGTGGGCGTGTATTGTTAACATGTAGTGTTGATGTAGTGTTGATGTATGTAGTAGTGTGGGCGTGTATTGTTGACATGTAGTGTTGATGTAGTGTTGATGTATGTAGTAGTGTGGGCATGTATTGTTGACATGTAGTGTTGATGTAGTGTTGATGTGTGTAGTAGTGTGGGCGTGTATTGTTAACATGTATTGTTTATGTAGTGTTGATGTATGTAGTAGTGTGGGTGTGTATTATTGACATGTAGTGTTTATGTAGTGTTGATGTATGTAGTTGTCTGGGCGTGTATTGTTGACATGTATTGTTTATGTAGTGTTGATGTATGTAGTAGTGTGGGCATGTATTGTTGACATGTAGTGTTTATGTAGTGTTGATGTATGTAGTAGTCTGGGCGTGTATTGTTAACATGTATTGTTGATGTAGTGTTGATGTATGTAGTAGTGTGGGCGTGTATTGTTGACATGTAGTGTTGATGTATGTAGTAGTGTGGGTGTGTATTGTTAACATGTAGTGTTTATGTAGTGTTGATGTATGTAGTAGTGTGGGTGTGTATTGTTGACATGTAGTGTTTATGTCGTGTTGATGTATGTAGTAATGTCGGCGTGTATTGTTGACATGTAGTGTTTATGTAGTGTTGATGTATGTAGTAGTCTGGGCGTGTATTGCTGACATGTAGTGTTTATGTAGTGTTGATGTATGTAGTAGTGTGGGTGTGTATTGTTAACATGTAGTGTTGATGTAGTGTTGATGTATGTAGTAGTGTGGGTGTGTATTGTTAACATGTAGTGTTGATGTAGTGTTGATGTGTGTAGTAATGTGGGCGTGTATTGTTGACATGTAGTGTTTATGTAGTGTTGATGTATGTAGTAGTGTGGGCGTGTATTGTTGACATGTAGTGTTTATGTAGTGTTGATGTATGTAGTAGTCTGGGCGTGTATTGTTGACATGTAGTGTTTATGTAGTGTTGATGTATGTAGTAGTGTGGGCATGTATTGTTGACATGTATTGTTGATGTAGTGTTGATGTATATAGTAGTGTGGGCATGTATTGTTAACATGTAGTGTTGATGTAGTGTTGATGTATGTAGTAGTGTGGGCGTGTATTGTTGACATGTAGTGTTGATGTATGTAGTAGTGTGGGTGTGTATTGTTAACATGTAGTGTTTATGTAGTGTTGATGTATGTAGTAGTGTGGGTGTGTATTGTTGACATGTAGTGTTTATGTAGTGTTGATGTATGTAGTAATGTGGGCGTGTATTGTTGACATGTAGTGTTTATGTAGTGTTGATGTATGTAGTAGTCTGGGCGTGTATTGCTGACATGTAGTGTTTATGTAGTGTTGATGTATGTAGTAGTGTGGGTGTGTATTGTTAACATGTAGTGTTGATGTAGTGTTGATGTATGTAGTAGTGTGGGTGTGTATTGTTAACATGTAGTGTTGATGTAGTGTTGATGTGTGTAGTAATGTGGGCGTGTATTGTTGACATGTAGTGTTTATGTAGTGTTGATGTATGTAGTAGTGTGGGCGTGTATTGTTGACATGTAGTGTTTATGTAGTGTTGATGTATGTAGTAGTCTGGGCGTGTATTGTTGACATGTAGTGTTTATGTAGTGTTGATGTATGTAGTAGTGTGGGCATGTATTGTTGACATGTATTGTTGATGTAGTGTTGATGTATATAGTAGTGTGGGCATGTATTGTTGACATGTAGTGTTGATGTAGTGTTGATGTATGTAGTAGTGTGGGCGTGTATTGTTGACATGTATTGTTTATGTAGTGTTGATGTATGTAGTAGTGTGGGCATGTATTGTTGACATGTAGTGTTAATGCATAGTTCATTGTGTGGAATTGTAGTGTTGATGTATGTAGTAGTGTGGGCGTGTATTGTTGACATGTAGTGTTAATGCATAGTTCATAGTGTGGAATTGTAGTGTTGATGTATGTAGTAGTGTGGGTGTGTAGTGGGATTGAGCTGGTTTGGGGGCCAGGGAAGTGTGTGCCAACTCGTTGAAAGAGGAAAAAGAAATGTCTGCGTTTTCTATCAACAGAAATTGTATTAAATTAAATTGAAAAAGATCATAGTCATTGGTTTAATCAGCCGAACACGCTATGCAGTTGTGTCAAGAGTAGGATTTAACGCAGTATGGATTCAGGTTGGTTTCCTGTGGGACGGAGGTAGTGATACTGCGTTGGTGTGCCTGCTGGCAGTGTGGTCCTGGTTGCTGTTAGAGGGTGTGTGTGCTACAGGGTGGGGCTGTCTGGTTACTGGTAGAGTTTGGGTTGTCTGCTGGCTGTGTGGGTTGTCCCTGCTGGAGGGGGCACGGTGGGTGTGCTGGCAGTGTGTGTTGTGCTGTCCCCGTTGGAGGGGGAAGGGTGGGAGTGTGGCTGTGTGGGGTGTCCCTGTTGGAGGGGGCAGGGTGGGTGTGCTGGCAGTGTGGGGTGTCCCTGTTGGAGGGGCCGGGTGGGTGTGCTGGCAGTGTGGGGTGTCCCTGTTGGAGAGGCATGGTGGGTGTGCTGGCAGTGTGTGTTGTGCTGTCCCTGTTGGAGGGGGCAGAGTGGGTGTGCTGGCAGTGTGGGGTGTCCCTATTGGAGGGGGCAGGGTTGGTGTGCTGGCAGTGTGCGTTGTGTTGTTCCTGTTGGAGGGGGCAGAGTGGGTGTGCTGGCTCTGTGGTGTTCCTGTTAGAGGGAGCTGGGTGGGTGTGCTGGCAGTGTGGGGTTTTCCTGTTGAAGGGGACAGGGTGGGTGTGCTGGCAGTGTGGGGTGTCCCTGTTGGAAGCTGGGTGTGCTCGCAGTGTGGGGTGTTCCTGTTAGGGGCAGGGGGTGTGCTGGCAGTGTGGGGTTTTCCTGTTAGGGGGGCAGGGTGGGTGTGCTGGCAGTGTGGGGGTTTTTCCTGTTGAAGGGGAGAGGTGGTGTGCTGGCATGTGGGGTGTTCCTGTTAGGGGGCAGGTGGTGTGCTGGCAGTGTGGGGTTTTCCTGTGAAGGGGACAGGGTGGGTGTGCTGGCAGAGTGTGGGGTGTTCCTGTTGAAGGGGCAGGGTGGGTGTGCTGGCAGTGTGGGGTGTTCCTGTTAGAGGGGACAGGGTGAGTGTGCTGGCAGTGTGGGGTGTCCCTGTTGGAAGCTGGGTGTGCTGGCAGTGTGGGGTGTTCCTGTTGGAGGGGGCCTTATGGGTGTGCTGGCAGTGTGGGGTGTCCCTGTTGGAGGGGCAGCGTGGGTGTGCTGGCAGTGTGGGTTGTATTATCCCTGTTAGAGGGGGCAGGGTGGTTGTGCTGGCAGTGTGGGGTATCCCGATTGGAGGGTACGTGTTCTGGCAGTGTGGGGTGTCCCTGTTGGAGGGGTCAGGGTGGGTGTGTTGGCAGTGTGGGTTTAACCTGTTAGAGGGGGATGGGTGGGTGTGCTGGGAGTGTGGGGTTTTCCTGTTGAAGGGGAAGGGTGGGTGTGCTGGCAGTGTGGGGTGTTCCTGTTGGGGGGGGGGGGGGCAGTGTGGGTGTGCTGGCAGTGTGGGGTGTCCCTGTTGGAGGCTGGGTGTGCTGGCAGTGTGCGTCAATGTCTCGGGGCGGGGTGCGTGACCTGGCGAGCAGGAGGCGGGTGCTGGGTGCGGTCTGGGGTCCGGGTGCGCTCCATCGTCGGGCGGCGTGTGCGGGTGCGTGCAGGTGGTGGGTTTTTGTCACGGGGGGGGGGGGGGGGGGGGGGGGGGGGAGTGTGTGCGCGTAGGGGGATCGCGGGGAGTGGAGAGTTGGGAGGCATCGCTGGGTGTGTGTGGGGGGAGGGGTCGCAGGTAGTGGAGAGTATGGGGGAGGGGATCGCTGGGTGTGTGTGGGGGAGGGGGGATCTGGGGGAGGGTCTGTGTGTTGGCGGTTGGGGGGATCTGGGGGAGGGTTGTGTGGGGGGGGGGGGGGGGGGCGTGAGTAGCATGTGGAAAGCCGACCCAGGCCCGGGTCTACTGTACCAAACCCACTGAAAGAAGGCTACCTGGGGCCCGCGGCTGTAGGGACCCGGCAATAGATGTTATCTGTGTACGATAAGGACGGCAGACAACATGCATAAAACACACAGAGCATGCGCAGCCGGCAAGCATATGATGCTAAGCCCACCTGCCAAATTATGTCCACAGTTTCAAGCAGCCACCGTCGTAAGGCGCCACCGGTCTTACACGCCAACTTCAGTTGGTGTCGCGTGTGCTGGTTGTCCTGAAATCCAAGTGTTGTTTCAAAGCTACAAAGATTCGGGTTCTAGCTCTTGTATGAACATTGACGGGTTCGCGTGATTATATGATTATATATAACATATATGAGTGTATCCTTTCATTGAAAAACTTTAATTTGAAAATTTGAAAAATTTGAATGTGAGACTGGAGTGACTGTTGGGAGTCCGTTGGTCAAGGGTCAAAGTCAGCGGTACATCGAGTTAGTTTGGTATGTGAGAATCGGTGTGAGGACACCAACCAAAAACATTAGGACGCATCCTTAATTTGTATATATCTAATAAATTACATAGTACATAATTATATTTTTATATGACTAAATTTGACATGTAATATATGGCTATATGTAACAAACAAATGACTATAAATAACAGATATATGACTATATATAACATATATAACTATATATAGCATACATGACTATGTCTAACATATATATGACTATATATTACGTACATATGACACACATATAACATGATCTGTTGTCGTGCACGAACGTAGAGTCGTAGATTAAATGAGGTAATAAGCAGGATGTTGGAAACATTCTTGGTTTCATTACTGACAAATATAAGCTTGGTGGGAATTCATGTTGTGGAAGCCATAGTATGGCACTCCCCGCCGTTGCCCTGGTAACCCAGGTGGGCCGGGGCTTTAATTACTAATCGGTCGTCAAGTTTCCGCCAGAATAGTTTTATTCAAAAACTCTGTCACCATGGTAATGCCACACTACCTGAATTAAAACAACACGCCGGTCTTATTGTGTGTGTCTTTATTAATATTATTGTATCTAATTCTGTTTAGAAAGGCATACAGCAAAACACGGATTCTCCCATGCATTCTCCAGTACTTGTTGGTAAAACACACTCAGGCACCTGGATGGTATTGAGAGACCATAGGACACCACCCCTTCACTCACGCATGCGCCCCGCCCCGCCCACCCTCACCCCGCGCGCTGATAACCACAACATTACACCAATATTTCACGCAAACTCAACCCTTTTCCCTAACGCTCACTGCGCGTGCGCCTATGCGCAGTCCGCCTCGACTTCGGGTTGCCGAGTCCACGCTCAGCGTGCAGTGTGCTATGCTGTTGCTATGCAACCTAACTGTGAATCTAATTCGCTGTTAAGTGCAGTAATGGTTGCGCATGCTCGGTGCAACGCCCCCGTGCAGCAAGTCGTCCTTTTGTTCACGTCGCCAGCTTCGCATGTCGCGACCAGCCCCCAGACGGCGCCACATACATGAAATGGAATAATGCCATTGTCTCACCAACAACGGGGTGTTGCTTCGCCTCACCCCGGCCCGGCCCGGAGCACCCACCGGCACTCCGCACTCCGCACCCACCACCCTTACCCACTCAGCGGCCCTTAACCCCCAGCCCCACCTTCGCCCCGGAGACCCTCCGCGCCGCCCCGCGCCGCCCCGCGCCGACCCGCCCCCGCCCCGCCCCCGCCCCGCCCCGCCCCGCCCCTCCCCCGCCCCGCCCCCGCCCCCCCCCCCCCCCCCCCGCCCGCCCCCCCCGCCCCCGCCCCGCCCCCCCGCCCCCCGCCCCGCCCCGCCCCGCCCCGCCCCCGCCCCGCCCCGCCCCGCCTCGCCCCGCCCCAATCCGAACTCCCTCCTGACATTACCCACCTCCTGTCGCCCGCCACACACGCACACACCACACTTCCCTACCCACGCTTGTCTCGCCTGAACCCACCCCGGGGCAGTCTCTGACCTCGTCCCATTGCAAAGTCACAATTAGAAGCTTCCGGCCATACTTTCAATGCATCGGGTTTGGATTGCTGGTGGTCTTATGCTGGAACAAGCTTGGCATTGTACGAAGTACAATATTTTATTGTCATTTCTCTTAATCGACAAATTGAAATACTTCTAAATTGTATAAAAGTATCTTTTGTTTTATTATATTGTTTCCCTTGCTCGCGTAAATAAAATTGTATTCCTATCATGCCAATAATTGATTCACTGTCCACTTCTTATGAATCCTTTATGTTTAAATACTACTGGTATCGATTTAAATATAAGGTTAGCATTACATAAATCAAGATTATTGATACAATGCAGTAATTAATATTTGATAATGAATTTTTAAAGCAATATTACAGCCTTAAGAGCAGTATACTATCATGGTATAGTTCACTACAAGTATAAAGCTATTGTTGTCATATATATTGTGCCTGTCTTAAAGTTGCATAGTCCGATGGTTTTGAATTTCTGCTATTTCTGGGATAAATATATTAAATTGATAATTATCAACTACTTTGCGATAGGTTGAAATAACATTTTGTTTATATGGCCAACTTTGGAGCTATTTGAAACACAAACATGCTAAATTAATTTTGGCAAGTATGCCAACACGCTGACATCATAGGCTTATGCAATAACATGTTCTGTTAAATTGACTCAAAACACTCTTCTACGTGGTGATAAATGCTGAATAAGTGCACTAGTATCTAAGTTAGATGTGTCAAATCAAATCTGGGTGAGTGTTTTGGTTTTGGAAATTTGATGCTTCATCGGACTATGCAGCTTTAAATTGAGACTCTTCTTTAAGGAAAGCGAATAAAAACAATATATATAGTGGTTTGAAAAGGTATATTTGTAGCAAATTCCTTATTTATCAAGAAGTTGTATACAAAGTTACAGATATATGTTACAGCCTTGCGTTGCCGAGCAGAATCTGACATGACTTATTAGAACCGACTGACATTTACAACGGCCAATACGCATGATTGATTGAGATAAGTCTGGGCGATGGTGGCGCCACCAAACATAAAACCAGGTATTTGTGGGTAGCCTTGACCTTCATCTAAAGGTCAAACATTATGGGGTGATTCCTTTGTTTGTTGGCCGTGGCTGATAGAGCACGTGGTCTGTTCTGCAGGTTCCGCAAACGTAGAGTAACGGGGTCCCAGTCAAGCGGCTTCTTTCTCAGACATAATGCCTCTTCAGTGGCCATTCGTCGAGCCCACGTCGCAGCCAGTCCGCTCCACTTCCTGTCAGCGTGCGCGTTCTCCTCGGAACACGCGCATGCGCAACGACCGCGCCGTACTTTACCAATTTAGGAACGCTTTTATGCACGCATGCGCGTCATAATGGGCGAGATCACGGCACAGACAGCGCCACTCAAGCGCATCCGGACTTCAAAGGAACTACGCTGTGACCGATGCCGAGGCTTTGTCACTGACGGACTCACCGTGCGCGCGGCCTAATCGGTAGAGCGCGGCCCTCGCGTGCGAAAGATCGGGAGTTCGGTTCCCGGTCGAGTCAAACCAATGATTTATCAAATTTTTACTTATCACTTCCTAGTTGGGCGCTCAACATTAATAGGATATGGCAAGGACTGGTTAGCTCAGTGTGAGGATAATGTGACTGAGTGGGATATCGAGTCATTTCCCAGTGGGGCAACACTATAAAGTGGCCATGAGTGTGCACTGTCACAAGTCGGTACCCTTCCTGATATAACCTGAGATGTTGCCAGGTCGTAAAACTCCAGCAACCAACTGATGGACACCTTGGCTCACCAGCCAACGCTCAGCATGCGACAGCACTTCGTGAAGACGTGGTGAACTGCCCAAGGCAAACAGGGGCATAGAATAGTGTTGGTTATTTGCACAGCGCACAAAAGATGGAAGTCAACTTCACCTAATTACAGCCACTGACATGAAGATGCCCATCAATGGATCTTAGTGAGTGACGGTTGACGATATGTGTGTAAAACAAGAACAAATTATCCATGTAGGTATGAATGTAGAGAGGAGGAAGGAGACACACCGCACCTAAACATTGTTTTAGATGATTGTTTTGTCTACTTGAAAAGAGGTGTAGGACAGACAATTAATTACTTTGCAAGGTATGTTTCATTTCCACAGTAAATTAAAACCAGCATACAGGATAATGTGCCATATTAAAAATTCACTCTGCAGTTTGGATCATTCAATATGCAAACAACGCCAGGATAAATACAATATTGTTACCAATCATAGAACCACCACCACCGCTCTCCAAAACACCCATACCACCTCCAACCAGCCTCCATCACACCACCCACCACCACCATGCCTGCAAACCCCCACACCACCTCAATCCAGCCTCCATCACACCACCCACCACCACCATTCCCCAAAATCCCCACACTACCTCCATCCAGCCTCCATCACACCACCCACCACCACCACCACCTCTCTGCCAACACCACCAGACCACCTCTTCCATCCAACCACCAGCCATACCACCTTCCATCTCTATCCATCCACACCACCACACCACGACCACCCCCATCACCACCACCTCCATCTAAACTCCATCCACCATCACCACCACGACTCCCTCAACACCACCACTCACCACCACCGCCTCCATCCATCCACACCATCACCACCACGACGCTTTCAACACCACCACTCACCATCACCACCACGACTCCCTCAACAGCACCACTCACCACCACCGCCTCCATCCACCCACACCATCACCGCCACCTCCATCTAAACTCCATCCACCATCACCACCACCACTCCCTCAACACCACCACTTACCACCACCGTCTCCATTCAGCCACACCACCACCACCCTATCACCACCGCCGTCACGCACCACCACAGCATCCATCTACCCAACACCACCACCCACCACCCACAACTACTACTGCCCACTATCATCCACCACCACCCCTCCATCCAGCCACCCCACAACCCACCACTACAACTATCGCCCGCTACCACCCACCACCACCGCCTCCATCCAGCCACACCACCACAATCCACCACCACTCACCACTCACCACCACTCACCACCCACCACTACAACTATCTCCCACTACCACCTACCATCACCACCTCCATCCAGCCACACCACCACCACCGACCACCACTCACCTCGCACCACCACTCACCACCCACCACTACAACTATCGCCCAATACCACCCACCACCGCCGCCTCCATCCAGCCACACCACCACAACCCACCACCACTCACCACCCACCACCACTACGACCCACTATCACTCCCCACCACCGCCTCCATCCAGCCACACCACCACCCACCACCACTCACCACCCACCACCACTCACCACCCACCACTACAACTATCTCCCACTACCACCTACCACCACCGCCTCCATCCAGCCACACCACCACCCACCACTCACCACCCACCACTACACCTATCTCCCACCACCACCCACCACCACTCACCACCCACCACTACAACTATCACCCACTGCCACCCACCACCACCACCATCCAGCCACACCACCAGCCACCACCACTCACCACCCACCACCACACACCACACACCACTCACCACCCACCACTACAACTGTCGCCCACTACCGCCCACCACCACCACCTCCATCCAGCCACATATGGCATATGACCTCAGGACAGTAAAACTCCACCAGCACCCCAAAGAAAAACACCATAATATCCCTACTTACCCTCACAACCACTCGCAACACTCCCATATAGCTTCTATAATTACCATCACAACCACCCCCCTCACCCGACCTAACACTTCCCACCACTCATACCCACACAACACCAACACTTACATCCACAACCACTACTCCACATCACACCAACACTTACCATTATAATCACCCAACCCCAACACTACCAAATAACACCCCCAGTTACCTCCTCCAACCCCACCACACCCACACCCACAACATTTACTATATATATATGTACACCATTATAATCACCTAACCCCAACACTTCCACCCAACACCCCCACCTACCTCCTCCAACCCCGCCACACCCACACCCACACCCACACCCACAACACTTAGTATTACTGAATAAAACCTCTCTAAATCGACCGACCTTGGGACCCACTTTAAGTGGTCCAGTTAGGGAGGTGATCGGTTTAAGGAGTTAGAATATGGTTACAATGGTATTGTTGCGACCCAAATATAGCGATCGATACAGGGGAGTGGTCGATCTGTGGAGGTGGTCGGTTAGAGAGGTTATACTGTATATTTATATACCATTACAATAACCCCCCCCAACATTTCCACACAACACCCCCACTTACCTCCTCCAACCCCACCACACAACCACCACTCGCCCCCCCCCCCCACAACACTTAGCACTACAACCACTCCCACACAACACCAACACTACCACTACAGCCACCCTCATTACCAAAACCACTACCACTACCACCCAACCACCACTTCTCCACCACCACCTCCCACACTACTCCCACACAGCACCATTACCCCTAGATAAAAGATTCACCCAGTACTTGTAGTACACAGGTGAAGATCAGCCTTATATAAAAACGGTTGAAAAATCGGGCTAATGAAATGACTCTTTATGAGAGCCTAATTTCTCAATCCAAGAAGCAACATTTATTCTTTGTATATGTCTTCATGTTTACCCGCTACTTTTGAGTTGGAAAATATAATAAAACATATACTTTAATGCAATTTAAAAGTGAAATCGACGGCGTTCTCTGGCCGCCATCTTGTCTTTTTGCATTCTCACCCATTTCACCAACTCTCTGCCTATATGAGTAGCCATTTGATACTGGAGCCACAGTTTCTACTTGATGTTCTATACTAAAGCTATTTTCGCCCGTATTTACACTACGTTGTCTTTCACCCGTGTACTACAAGTACTGGGTGAATCTTGTATCTACATTACCCCCCCCCCCAGCACAGACCTACCACCCCCACCTCTAATTCCCAACCTCCCCCCCTACCCCACCACCACCACTACCACACATCGGCCACCCAGAGATCGTCATTGAGTTGGTTGGCCGTACGTGCTTCCATCTATCAACTTTAGAATGGCGCGCTAATTTGTACATAGTTGGGCCGGCGGTTGCCCTGGCAACGGACACTGCGTTGTGTTTGTGTTGTGCACGAGGTGGCGTGTCGTCGTTTTACCAGCAGCGGAGAAGCAAACACTGCGCCGGGTGGGAGAGGCTGGTCGAGGGCGGCGGCAGTGTGTGCGGCCTGTGTGTGTATGTGGATGTGTGTGTGGGGGAGGGGGGGGGTGAAAGGCTTTGCGGTCTGGCAGTACTAGTATAGATGTCTGCAACAGTGTTCAGTGTATGGCTGAGATGTGGGTGTGGGTGTGGGTGGGGGTGTCTGTAACAGTGTTCAGTGTATGGCTGTATTGTGGGTGTGGGTGGGGGTGTGCGTGTCTGCAACAGTGTTCAGTGTATGGCTGAAATGTGGGTGTCGGTGTCAGTGTGCATGTCTGCAACAGTGTTCAATGTATGGCTGTATTGTGGGTGTGGGTGGGGGTGTGCGTGTCTGCAACAGTGTTCAGTGTATGGCTGAAATGTGGGTGTCGGTGTGGGTGTGCATGTCTGCAACAGTGTTCAGAGTATGGCTGAGATGTGGGTGTGGGTGGGGGTGGGGGTGTGGGTGTCTGCAACAGTGTTCAGTGTATGTCTGTATTGTGGGTGTGGGTGGGGGTGTGTGTATCTGCAACAGTGTTCAGTGTATGGCTGAGATGTGGGTGTGGGTGGGGGTGTGGGTGTCTGCAACAGTGTTCAGTGTATGGCTGTATTGTGGGTGTGGGTGGGGGTGTGGGTGTCTGCAACAGTGTTCAGTGTATGGCTGAAATGTGGGTGTGGGTGGGGGGGTGGTTGTCTGCAACAGTGTTCAGTGTATGGCTGAGATGTGGGTGTGGGTGGGTGTGGGGGTGTCTGTAACAGTGTTCAGTGTATGGCTGAAATGTGGGTGTGGGTGGGGGTGTCTGCAACAGTGTTCAGTGTATGGCTGAGATGTGGGTGGGGGTGGGGGTGTCTGTAACAGTGTTCAGTGTATGGCTGTATTGTGGGTGTGGGTGGGGGTGTGGTTGTCTGCAACAGTGTTCAGTGTATGGCTGAGATGTGGGTGTGGGTGGGGGTGTGGGTGTCTGTAACAGTGTTCAGTGTATGGCTGAAATGTGGGTGTGGGTGTGGGCCTCTGCAACAGTGTTCAGTGTATGGCTGAAATGTGGGTGTGGGTGTCTGCAACAGTGTGTGGGGTGTGTGTGGCTTGAGTTGTGAGGGATGTGGTTGTGTATGCGGTGTGGGTGTGTGCAATATAAGTATGGAGTGAGGGGTGTGAGGGTGTGATGTGTAGGGTAGAGGTTGTACAGGTTCTAGGTAATAAGGATATAATATTAACCATAATGTACATTTAATAGACCTCCATCACTAACAGGAGACATTCTAATCTGGTACACAGTGAAGCTACAGTAGGACACACTGGAAATGATGCCCCACACACCGTCTTGATTTGATTAGACTTCATAGACTACTCATAGTCATACCCGCTACAAATAAAAACAATATACCTATCAGAACACCAGATACTAACTAATCACCATGTACCTGCTACTGTGTGAGAAACACAAACATGTTATCACCTCCTACTGTGTGATAAGATTAAACCACTACTACAGCTAGCCAGCATTGAAAACAAGCCCGAGCACTCGAGCTTACATGCTATGGACAGTATAAACACAGCATCAACAAACAACCAAACAAAAAACATTTTTGAGAGATATACTCATGTAAAGTCATGATAAGCGTGCACTGTCTCAAGTTGGTCCCCGTCCTGATATCACCTTATATATTGCTAGGACGTAAAACAACGACCAACAACAACGACAGTACAGGTGCCGTGGTGTGGACTGGGCTTGCATGCCGGGTGTTGTTCTCCTGCGTTCTCCCCAGGCGGCGCTACGTCTGGCAGTATGTGGGAAGTATTATTGTGTGTTGGTGTTTGGGAATGTGCTCACTGTACCTGCCGAGGAGCTATGTGTGTGTGTGTGGGGGGGGGGGGGGGGGGGGGGCTGTATCTAGGTCTTGTATGCGTGTAACGAGGGGGGGGGGGGGGGTGCAGACGAAGGTGCTTGCGTTTTGTGGGGCTGGGTAGGTGTGAAGAGGTGAATGCCGGGAAGGTGTGTGTGAAGGGGTGAATGCTCCAATTAGGAAACTAGTTTAGATCCCTATCTTCTTTCACTCTTTATATATATATATATACATATATATATATGTATATGAGTCAGCCTCACGAAAACGGGCCAATCGTTGGTCAAGTGAAGATGTCAGCGTCACAATTCTTAAAAGTGTAGTGCATTTCTTTGTTTCATATTAAATTATCCTAGAAACGAATAAGGTTGTTGTATTTTCTCTACCTTTACATTCAGTATAAATTTAAGGACTTTCCAACATCTCTGTCAATGCTAAACTATAATTATACCGATCGACACCGACATCCAATGATCGACACCGACAACTTTAACAGATGTCGGCGTCGCAATTCTTAAAGTCTCGTGCATTTCTTTGTTTTATATTAAATTATCCTAGAAACAAATAAGGTTGTTGTATTTTCTCTACCTTTACATTCAGTATAAATTTAAGGACTTTCCAACACCTCTGTCAATGCTAAATTATATTTATACCGATCGAAGTCGACATCCATGCTCGACGCCGACAACTTCCCCCAATTGGCCTCTTTTCGTGATCCTGACCCATATATATATATATATGTAGGAGTGGGACGTAGCTCAGGCGGTAGAGTGTCAACCTGTGAATGTGTGGGTCATCCGATTGATTCTGCTCAGTGGACCCATTTGCAATTTGGGCTATTTTCCGTTCCAACTAGTAGTCAACAACTGGTTCATCAAAGGCTGTGGTATGTGGGAAAGTGCATATAAAAGACCCCTTGCTGCTTATCGGAAAGAGTGGCGTCAGCGGATTTCCTCCAAAGAAATATGTCAGAATGACCCTATGTAAAGTCGATGGCCGGCAGCTGTGGTTGTGAAGGCAGGCTATATAGGAAATCACTACAGGCAAGTATAGAGAAGGAAGGCAAGATATAGAGTGTGCAGAAGGAACCAGAAGGAGCTTGCTTAGTTTATTATATATATAGGTTTTAGAATCCAAGATAGTGGCACATACATGATCAAATCCTCCAATCAATAACAGGCATGCCTATATCAACCAATGAGGGTCCAGAACCTTGTAACCAAGGCATGGCGTTTAGTTCTACAGTGCACTGTTGTGGCTGGGTGTGCAATGATCCGTAAATAACACTTGGGGGGGAGGGGGTATGTGAGGAGAGTTCCAAAGACTCTCTCACATTTCAAGAAGTGACCCTCTCACATGTCAAGAAGTGACCCTCTCTCACTATCTATATTAATACATAATCTCATATGCCTTTGGTTTTACATACCATTTATCATTATATAGACCATTTGTATTTTATTATAGAATAGTTCTCCATAACCAATATCCTAAATATCGGGAAATTTTACACCAATGTTTGATGTCCAATAGCCGATAATAAAAATCCATGTGTTCTAGAGGCATGGTTAAATAGAACAAGCTTTCCTTTATATATATATATATTTATATATATATTATATATATATATATGTATAATAACTGTCATCAGTGGACATCCACATCGTGGTTATGTTCGGGGTTTTTTGTGTCCTAAGAGACAGGACAATTGAATCACTGCTAAAGTCTACAGCAGACACTGTAAAAAAACTATTGCTACAATGACGCAATAGAGGGTGTATAATGATGTCACAAGACAACTTTCGGTGGTCATATTGGATGACATACAGAAGGCTTGCAACTGCCTACACTGTGCTTATTTACTGATTTGTTGGTTTATTTGTCACTGTTTTGAGCAGTTTGGTCTCAGAAGTTGTTGCTAAAGTGCTGTAAGTAAATACATTGGATGTAATGGTGATGTCACATTATGACGCTTCTTGCCAATGCGCGTCGACGTATGTAGTTTTTTGGTGGAATGTCGGGATACGTCAGGAAGCGTTACATGCGCGTTAGGCGGGCGTTGGTATTCATTGATGGATGGCGATGGTTGGTGAGGGTCGGCGACACGCATCAGGGGATCGCCGAAGTTTTGTGCTTGCACAAAACTTTCGACGTGCGACAACCAACATTATGGCGACGTTAGGGGCATGTTGAGCTATGTTAAACGTGCTGGAATAACGTTATGCGAACGCTGGGCACACGCCGCATGGGTATGAGGCTCGTTGCGCCAAACTGTTGCTTTGTTTGTTGTTGGTTTACATCCTAGCAACATCTAAGGTCCTAACAGGACGGTGACCCAAACTTTTTTAGTTTTTTTTCTCACGAGTCGATATATGTTACCACAACATCGGCCGCACGCTACCAACACGTTGCGCTGACGTCAAACTTTTTCCCACCACACTGAAAAGTTTGACGTTTCTCGACTTTTTTGCGCATTGGTGGCACGCCGACGAGAAGCGTCGTAATGTGACAGGGCCATTACCTCCCAGAACATCCCATAACATAAGAAAACTCTGTTTTACTGCATCTGCATGCATTCACAACATGGCTAGGGAGGGCGCTCGTAATCCAAGATGGCAGCCCGCTGACCGCTGATTGCTAAGTAATGACATCACGTGCACTCCCTCTATAGTAATAACAATGGCAAACGCTATGCAGTTAGACCACTACATGGTGATGCTAATTTCACTACACTAGGTGGGCATATCGCAATTCCAAAATGTGTGGTGTTTGTACTCCATTGTGTCCCATGTTGAGGCGGATTATAACAGATAGAGCCTATAACTTATAAGGTATAGGGTGTGAATGGAAAGGACCCAGCGGGATTAGAACCCAGAACCTGGTGACCCCGGGGTTGTGTTCCCGCGGTGACGGCCGGTGTTGTGTGAAGAGACGGCGGTGAGTGAGTCGCCAGTGGCCGCCGTGACTGCAATCACCCCCAACCCCACCCGCCTCCACCATACCCCCACCCACACCCACATTGACCCCCGTAAATCGATGGTGGGTGGACAGGGCATGGCGGGATGGACAAGGGGCCAAACTAGTCCCGACGCTACACATCCGTCGACTGTCACTCAAAGGAGCCATATGACCTTTCAGGGGTCACGTGGTGCACCCCGAAGGCGGGCCTCACAGAAAGGTCACAGGGAGGGATAAGCCCTATCCAAGCAGAGTCTGTGGCGGGCGTGGAGGGGCCGGTCAGTGGCGTCGAGGCGCTGCCGCCCACGGGGGAGGAGCCCCGGGGGAATGGTGCCGTGTCGGCAACGGCGGCCATCTTCTTGGTACTACGGAGACTGGAAGCCTACAACTAGTACAAGGAGACAACACAGGTGCCTGCCACAACGAGGGGGGTGGGGGTGGGGGGGCTCCCCCTGGCGGTGGGCGGTCATAACACTGCGCGGGAAGGGGGCGTTTCCCCCCTCAGGACCGGACATTCAATAGCAATGGCAACGGGGTCAAGATGGTGGGGGGAGTGGAGGGGTGGGGGGTGGGGAGGTGAGAAGGGTTGCGAACCAATGTTGACCTTGCCCCGGGATAACTAAGAATAATAAAATATATTTTTTAAATACGAGCCCGACCCACAACGCCTTGTTCTCAGTGACACCCCCATCACACCAAACTAGTTCTCAAAACGTCCGACCACGTTCTAAAACGGGCTGTGGTCGGGGTAGAACATGGCTGCAAGAAAATTGTGGGCATGCTAAAACTTCTGGAGCACCATTCCGTTCTAAGCCGTTCATTCCATTCATAAAAAGTTGCTACACAGTTTGAGTCCATTCGGCAACATTTTCAAGAATGTAGTGTGAACTAGTTTTGTGTGATGGAGGTCTTAGGACTGTAGAAGACATCCGGTGTGCAGCATCGACTCTCAGTAGTTAAAGGGCTGCAGTACAGACAGGCAGAACCAGAGTTGTGCTGCTTTCCAGCAGAATTTTACATGAATTCTGTTTATTTAACCAAATAATGCAGGGCTGGAACGGAAGTAGACGAGGGGTACGAGCGTCCTGGTAGGCATATTATTTGTTTGCAAATGAATTAAGGACTGTCAGATTTGCAGAATTCCTGTTTATTTTGTTTAGATTGCTGAAGTAAGCAAGAAGTGGATATTTCAACTGAAATAACAGCCACAATGATTCAACTATTAAAGTCATGAATGTATGGTGGCATTTGATCGAAAATGGGGGATTTATTGGATTAAAGAATACAAAATTGTTCAAATGTGTGACATCCAATTAGTTTTAAACAGCTCTCCAATTAAACACTAATTCTGTTTTGAAATAAGCTGCAGAGTCTGATGAAAGCATTAACTTGTCAAAACCAAAACACTTATCTAGATTTGATTCTACATCCAACTCACATCCTGGTGCACTTATTAAGCAATTGTCGCCACATAATTAATTTGGAAGAACCTGTTTTGCTGAACCCTAAGGTGACAGCATTTTGATGTGCATGACAAAATTAATTTTGCCTAGTATCATTATCACATCAAATATCTAAAGAAAAAATGATTGATGAAAAAAGTTACTTTAAGGTAAAATCAGACAGATTATAACGGTCAACCTAATATATTTATCTCAGAAGATGATATACACTCAAAACCATCGGACGAAGCAGCCTTACGTCTAACTAGCGAAAAGCATGCTAGAGTCTTGCAAAGCAATGTTGCAGCTCATGATTATTTATGAATACTACGAAATAACTAGAGATGCTTGGATGTGATCTGATTATTCTTGGTCACCCAGTAATTCTAAGTAATCCAGTTGGGCTAAATGCAACATCTGTGACATAGACGGGAACTATATTGTGGTTTAAGTCTTTAGACTGCACTAACCTAAGACTGCAAATAACGGCATGTTGTGAGTAAATTTGAGTCCAATAGGTGAGATTGAACCTGAGTTGAGAAGAGAGACTGAAGAAAGTCTCTGATTTGATCCAAAGACGATTTATTGATTGATTGGTGGTTGCTTTACACCGTGTCGGCAGCATAGGCCATATTCATGGCGAGATATGTTTGTTTTTTGTTCAAACCATCGCTTTTACATGTAAAAGCAGACAATCAATTATGTGCCAATAGACACTCATTAAATTAGAAAGCTCACAATCATATATTTGTGGTCAAGGGAAACAAATTCCCATAGAAAAAGAAAAGTTTTATTAATAATTGATAGAATCTATTTAGTAAACTATATGAGGTGGTACAGTCCAGCTGCCCTCAAAAAGGCTAAAATGTTTTCCTGTTTTACCTTAGTAAAAAGGTCATGCATACTGTCTGCAGTGTAGAACTGTTGGCGCAGGGCCAAACAATCAACGCAACTTAGTCAAATGTGTTTGAGTGTCAGCGGGGACTGACACCCAATACATTCAGGGGGAGGTTCCCCCTTGAGCAGAAAAGCATGTGTAAGCCACGAGTGGCCAATACGGCAGCGGCTAAGGACCGCTTGGTCCCGCCGACCTCCTGCATGAGTCTGTGGTGGCTTTCCCACAGATGGTTCAATTTCTTTAAGTTTATTAATATTTTCATCCCACTCATGTTGCCATTTGGATTTTATGTGGGTGGCTATTAGTGGTTTCAGATCAGAGTGAGGGATCAGACACGGTTCAAGATCACAGTTCAGGGCCTTCTTCGCAGCCCGATCAGCTCGTTCGTTTCCTTGTATGCCGGCATGGCCAGGCACCCAGCACAGGTGGATGTCATACCCATCCATTGTCAGTTGGTTCATTTTATAAATGACCGTTGCTAGAATAGGGTGATTCGTTTTCAGTCCAGCAACAGCCAGGAGGCAAGAGAACGAATCACTGTATATAACATAGTTAGTGTGGTTGGATACCTCGATACACTCCAACGCGAGAAGGAGTGCTCGGGCTTCTGCAGTGAAAATCAAGCTCTGATCGGGCAAACGTACACCAAATTTTTCCCGTCGGCAGACTCCCACAGCAGCTACCCGGCTTTGGTCTTTCGAACCATCAGTGTATATGGAGAGGTGGTCTGCAAACTGGCCTTGAATCTCTGCATGCAGTCCTTGGTACTCGAGTGCATGTGTCCCAGACTTCCTCAGTTCCGTGAGTCGGAGGATAACTGATGGCTTTCTGAATGACCACGGGGGATGTTCTGGGACTTTGGCATCCTCCAACACGTCCAAATCCACGCCCAAGGCCTCCAAATGATGAAGATGGGAGATCTGCGGTGAGGGTAAGAAGTGTCCCTCAGTGAGGTTGTGTCGGACACCCTGAATGGGGCATCTACCAGGGAGGTCACCCAGGGTGCGTCTTTATGCCTAGCGGTCACTGGCTGCAGGATTGCAGCATTGTTTAAACGGTGCCCGTTAAAACGGCCCCTTTTTGTTAGTTTTTTTGTGCTTTTTTCTCTTTCTTCTCTTCCAACTCTTCTACTTGTGCCGTGTGGGGTGGCAGGAGGGGCGGGGGCGGGGCTCTTGGTGGCGTCGGTGTGGTGGTGGCGTGGTGCGGCGTTGGCCCAGGAGGTAGCAACACGTTCTTGGGGCCTACAATTCTGTACCTTGACCAGAGAGCAAAGCGAGATCCAGTGTCATTGGCAACAGGACCATGGGTGGCGCATTGGTCCTCCAGGCCCCCATCGCAGGGTAGGTGATCCAGCTCCTGGACTGGGGTGTGGTTGGTCAATGTGACTTGGCGTCCGCAGCCCCAGCACCCACTCCATCAGTGATTGAAGCAGGAACCAACATTGTGGGCGAGGGGGTCGAGACTGTCATACCCGGTGTATCCGGGACTGCACAGGGCTCCTGGTGTGGGTGCAGTGTCTGGGACTGTGTCGGTGTCAGTGTATGTGGTTTTAGTGGGTTTTGGTGGGTTTTTTATGTCTGTTTTGTTGTTGTTGTTTTTGTGGCGTCTTTATGTTTATCAATGAGTCTTTTATACTGGTGGTGATTTCCCAGTGCCAGCAATGCGGCCATGCAACAGAGCACATATATACATATAAAGTTGCATGGTCCGATGGTTTTGAGTCTCTGTCATTTTTCTGAGATAAATATATAAAATTGATTGTTATAATCTACCTTTACTTTAGTTTGAAGTACCTAACTTTGATTTTAAATGGCTGCCTTTTTTTATATTTGAAGTAAAATTAGATTGTTGGCAAACATGCCAACACTCTGACACCATAGGCTTCAGCAGTAACAGCTTCCATTAAACACTCTCAGTATTCCGTTCTATGTGGCATCAATTGCTTAATAAGTGTATCTAAGTTTGATATATAGAATCAATTCTAGATAATTATTTTGGTTTTGAAAATTTGATGCATTATCGGAGTAGGCAGCTTTAAGAAGGTTGGTGTATTTGCACTCTCTCACATCAATAGTTGTGATGACACCAGCTCTGTGCTCATAGATGCAATCTAATCTATTCCGACAAATCAAGCTCCCGTTCTTAAATTTGTCCCATTAATATTTGTCTCTAATCAGCACTACCAATCAGCACTACCATAACTGGGGTTTGTTTCTGTCGATGGATTATTGGTAAAACCAAACTCTCACTTAATAGCCCTGCAGTGTGGTGTTAATGAACTGCAGTGTCTCTGTTGACCATCGATGGCAACGATGACATTGACAGCAACTCATCATTTGTTGTGAACGCGTAGATGACCAATGAGTCCAATTTGTGCTCAGAATGTGTGGTGGCACATTGGACATGTGTGTGTAGCTGTAGTCAGAGAGTCTCATGGGTGATGGAGACAATTCTTTCTCTGCTGATGCTTTTGTTTAGCTTGAGATGGTCAGTTTCAAATTGTGTTGTGCCTTTGCGAATAAAGGAATGCCATGAACTCTTGTCCTTGGCCACTATTTCCCAGGTTGTAGTGTTGACATTGCATTTCATCAGTCCATGAACCTTTTCTTCTGACCACCACCTTGATTTCTACATACTTTTACAAGTTCACAGTAGAAGAGAGCTATTGGTATCTTCATCCATGTGGACTACATGGCCAGCCCATCTAGGCTCTGTTCTCATGACAGTGCACTGGCCAAATATATAGTCCAGAAATTAAAAAAACTATTTAACTGAACTGTAAATCAAGTGAGGAGTCCACAGATTTAACCAAACAAACCTGGTTAGCCATGTAAAGCATGCGTGGAAAGCAATGCACCTTTCTATATGCACGAGGTCTGTACAATAACAGAAGCAGCCTTCTGCCATGTGGTTACAGTGGTGAAGCTTCTTGGACCTGGCGTCACAAACTCTCTTCCTGGACACTTACTCTCACTGAGTCTCAGTATTAAAAACAAATATTTTAATTGTATATAGTATACCTGGGTCACAACAGTGGAGAGGCGCGTACAGATAAGTCAAATGTTCCCAATATAGGTTACTGAAAAACAAACTGAAAGAAATAACTAGCCTTATAGGTGCACAGTCCGTGTTTCTGTCATAATTTGTAGATAAACATATTAGGTTGATTATTATCATCTACATCGCTTTTATTTGAAGTAACTTTTATTTTAAATGGTTAACGTATGAGATAGTTGAAGTAGTGCAAACATGCAAGATTACTTTTGGCATACACATCCAAACTCTTCACACAATACACGAAGGACTCATTGACAAAGGACTCATTGGTGATGGACTTGTTCATGCAGGACTCATTGATGAAGGACTCATTGATGAAGGATTCATTGATGAAGGACTCATTGACAGAGGACTCATTGATGAAGGACTCATTGATGAAGGACTCATTGACAAAGGACTCATGTATGAAGGACTCATTGGTGAGGGACTCATTGATGAAGGACTCATTGATGAAGGACCCATTGATGAAGGACTCATTGATGAAGGACTCATTGATTAAGGACTCATTGATGAAGGACTCATTGGTGAGGGACTCATTGACGAAGGACTTATTGATGACAGACTCATTGATGAAGGACTTATTGATGAAGGACTCACTGATGAAGGACTTGTTGGTGAGGGACTCATTGATCAAGGACTCATTGATCAAGGACTCATTGGTGAGGGACTCATTGAGGAAGGACTCATTGATGAAGGACTCATTGAGGAAGAACTCATTGAAGAAGGACTCATTGATGAAGGCCTCATTGACGAAGGACTCATTGGTGAGGGACTCATTGAGGAAGGACTTATTGATGACGGACTCATTGATGAAGGACTCACTGATGAAGGACTCATTGGTGAGGGACTCATTGATCAAGGACTCATCGAGGAAGGACTCATTGGTGAGGGATTCATTGAGGAAGGACTCATTGAAGAAGGACTCATTGATGAAGGACACATTGACAAAGGACTCATTGGTGAGGGACTCATTGGCAAAGTAGTCATTGACAAAGGACTCATGGTGAGGGACCCATTGAGGAAGGACTCATTGATGATGGGCTCATTGACGAAGGACTCATTGATGAAGGACTCATTGGTGAGGGACTCATTGATCAAGGACTCATTGATGAAGGACTCATTGGTGATGGACTCATTGAGGAAGGACTCATTGACGAAGGACTCATTGAAGAAGGACTCATTGATGAAGGACTCATTGACAAAGGACTCATTGGTGAGGTACTCATTGACAAAGGAGTCATTGACAAAGGACTCATGGTAAGGGACCCATTGAGGAAGGACTCATTGATGATGGACTCATTGACCAAGTACTCATTGATGAAGGATTCATTGGTGAGGGACTCATTGATGAAGGACTCATTGGTCAAGGATTCATTGATGAAGGACTCATTGTCAAAGGATGCATTGACGAAAGACTCATCGGTGAAGGACTCATTGACGAAGGACTCATTGATGATGGACTCGTTGATGAAGGACTCATTGATAAAGGACTCATTGATGAAGGACTCATTGATGAAGGACTCATTGATGAAGGACTCATTGACAAATGACCCATTGGTGAGGGACTCATTGATGAAGGACTCATTGGCAAAATACTCATTGATGAAGGACTCATTGATGAATGACTAATTAGTGAGGGACTCATTGACAAAGGACTCATTGATGAAGGACTCATTGCTCGTGATACAGCGCGCTTTATGCAAAGTTGGGAATGTCAACCTTGTGATATTCACATAAGGGTGACAGACGATATTACTATATATGCCTTCACGTCGGGTACTTATTGAAATAACCTGTGGGTGTACACTGCTTCTCTAAATTCCCTCGCCGTGGATAGGGCATTTGGTGCCCAAACAGCGTGAAATCCCATCACTCACTCTATGTACTAGATTATAAAGACAGAGGGCGGGCAAGTCTAATCGGAATTGTGCCTATTCTGGCGGATGTAGACCACGTTAAGCAATTGGGTTAACAATCATATATGTATGCACTCATTTATATTGTGATGCACTTTCGGGACACATTATTTTCGTTGATCTATTTCAGAACAGAGTAGCAACAGTTTTCGTAACCAGTGTTGTCTGTTTTCTAGGTGTCTCGTGGAACAGTTCTTATTTGTCACACATGTCCGTATATAAATTATTATGCAATGCAAACTGGAAAAATACCAGAAGTCAATGAGATTTACATTTAAACTCTAATCCCTACGTGTAGGACATTTGAAGATACATGATTAATGATTAGCAGAATAATTCTAACTCACGCAAAATACACACACCCACACACACGCACACACACGCACACACACGCACACACACGCACACACACACGCACACACGCACACACACCCACACACGCACACACACGCACACACACGCACACACACCCACACACACACGCACACACACGCACACACACGCACACACACGCACACACACGCACACACACGCACGCACACACACACACCCACACACACGCACACGCACACACACACACGCACACACACACACACAAGCGTCATTGGTGTTTTATGTCGTGACCTTTGTTCTCGTACTTTGGTAGCGTGTTGCGATAGTTCGCGAGATTAAAATTATGATGACTCAAATATCTGTGAAATGTCATGATAGCTGCGCCCTACTTACCACGCTGACCACAAAGCAGGCCGGTCGTTGTCCCAGCAGGCCTCCAGCCCCCCCCCCCCCCCCCCCCCCCCCACGCCCCCTACCTCCACACCCCACCCCCCACCCGACCACAGTCTAAAACTCTTATCCTGTTTCACGATGCTTCTTTTTCTTCTTTTCGCCTCGAGGGCAGAGGATCATTATTTTTCTTTTCCACTTGACTGAAAACCCTCTCCTCCTCGACTGAATGGCAATTTTCCGCATGTGTTCCCCTCCATCTGTGCCCGGGCCCGCCTGACGCCTCGCTGGGCCGCCGGGCGGGTCGGCGGCCGGAAGACGCCGCACACCACGTGACTCGCTCCCGCAGGGAAGTGTGGGTCGGGGATGGGTGGCGGAGGGAGGGGGGGGTGGGGGGGGGGGGAGACGGAGCTGTCCTACAAATAGATCGACAGCGACAGTGATGGTAATCTCAACAATTGACAAGTGCCTATGGACGCGCTAAAACCAGCCAGTCATGAGTGGAGTTGAAACCACCTCGCCTGCCCGCCGGTGTGGTGGTTTAAAATCTCAGTGTGTTTAGATTCTACGCTCGGGGTTCTGGGCATACGTCAAAATCGAACGGCATTTCAGTGTATTCGATTAATCAACTCGGGTGACCCTAGCGACTTTTTGACGCACAAATGTGATGTCATCGCTCCTAGCCAACCCCAGCCAAGAGGTGGGTTAAACCTTTTGCACAAGAGAAGTGTTTTTGTCAACTCCACTGGTGGTGTTCTATTTGAATTTCTAGCAACTCAGGTGACTCGAGTCACCCGGGTCGTGTTAATCGGATATGCGCATTCGCAGAAACCTGAGTGAAGACTCTGAACACACTGAGATTTTAAACCGTCACACCGGTAACTAGCGCCGATGTGGGCGTCTTATTTCCCACAAGGCTCATTTCCCAAATATCGCTTCTGCGTATGCGCGGATTCGAGTGACGAATGCAAACTTTGGTTGGCTTTATGACTTTAAACCCAAGAATACTGGAGGAAACGTGTACAACAATATTCTCTACGAGTTTGAGAATATTGGTGAATATACTAAAGAAGTTATTGGCGAAAAACCGATTCGGTCGCCGTGTTGTTTACTTCTGGTCGGTTCCTCGACCTGATTATCACTATTTGTTTTTTAGCGGTTATTCTTATGAGTTTAAACCCAAGAATACAGGAGAATACGTATTGCTTGTGGAGAACAATATTCTCTGACTTTTAGAATATTGACGCATATATTAAAGAATGTATTGGAGTTAAACAGGAGGATACATATTTCTTGTGGAGAACCAGACTTGTGGGAGGTGAGACGCTGACACCGGCCTGCACACCGCCTCACACCGCCGCACACAGCCGGTGTCGCAGTTTGAACGCCTTGCCAGTTTCAGCTGACTGCATACACTCAAACTCAAGGCATTGTCAATGGTCATGAGCAATCTTCATACAGAAAATACAGAAGAAGTGAAATATCTCTAAAACCACACCACCTATTAACAAATCGCTTAGTACATATATAGAAAACATCTTTACCAAAAAGATTATATTAAATTTATAAGGTTAGGGTTCTTGATTTCTATTTATTTTGAATAAAACTAATGTTTTGCACTGCGCATACCGTCAAACTCAAGGCATTGTCAATGGTCATGAGCAATCTTCATACAGAAAATACAGGAAAAGTGAAATATCTCTAAAAGCACACCACCTAGAAACAAATCGCTTGGTACACATATAGAAAACATCTTTACCAAAAACATTATATTAAATTCATAAGGTTAGTGACGATGCTGTTAGATTTTGACGCATGTGCATGAAACTGACAGTCTCTGACATGAAACTGGCAGGGCGCTCAAACTGCGACACCGGCACTCGCTGGTTGGGCGGCGGTGTCGGCGAGTCGTGAGTGCGCCGGCCTCGCTGTATTCATGCGCTGCCATGCGTCTTCTGGTTGGCCGCGGTGCGTGAGGTGTCGCGCCGCCTGGCGGCATCCTGTCCCCGGCCAAGGGGCTTCCAAAGACCGCCGCACACCACGCGATAATGTGTACAGCGTGTTTGTTCATTGTGGATTTACGTCTCAGCAACATCTGAGGTCATAACAAGATATGTAATATGGCGCAGTCATGGTGACTTTCTAGTACTGTCACTCGGACACTGTGCCGTCATCACCATAACTTGATATCCCACTCAGTCACATTATCGCAACATTAAGACAACCAGTTATTGCCTGGTGCTACTTTAGCGTGCGGTCTACCAGGACTTTATCCCTAACTTTAAACAGTTAACAGGTCAAGTGAGGTCAGATAGGATCTTCTATTATCCCTATTTAACTAACCGCTTAGGGTTAATGGTAGGGTTAACGTAGCCCTCATTGCCCTATCCTATTTATGCTGAATAGCAGATAGCAGCAATTTTTTCCCTTTGATTTGACTCGGCTGGGGACAGGTGCAGCGACTACCTTCGACCCAGCCGGCCTGATCAATTTGTAACGAGTCCTATGTGAGAGCGTACTATGATGCTAAGCGTGACATTATCTGCTGATAATAACAAACGCTGATTAAAAAAACGTACTATTCTACTAAGCATTCTGTTTCACATATCGATTCCCCATCTCACCCACCATAATGAAGTGCTTGTGAAAATGACAATCAGTCAAACAAGTAATCATACTTTATTTCAGAGAAGCACACCAACAGCGATAATCACTTTTCTGAGACTATTTAGTTAGCCGTTGTCACAGTTTAAAAGGGCACCTGGCTTAAAACGGGGCTTTTCCCAATGCACATGCGCATGCATTTCTGCCTGATTGAGATTGTACCCATGTTTAATAACTTAATAATTGCTTGTTAACTTAGTAGTGCAGAGGATAATATATATACTATCAAGCATAACATATTTACTACAATAATTCCTGAAGGAATCCTTGCTTGTCTCGCTCTACATTTCCAGAGAGCTCCTCCACAGATGGAAGCAAGTCGGAAATTCAGAAAGCATTTCATGCTTGCCATTCGTGCATTGTGAAAAGCCCCGTTTTAAACTGAGTATCTTTATAAACTGCGACATCGGACCTATGAAACTAACAGTTTAGATTTCATATATTATGCCAATGGTTGTGGCTGGAAAAGGAGGGCTTTGCTGCTGTGAACAAAAATGAATTCCTCTAAATAGACCTAAATGCAAAAGATCTAATAAATTCACTAGTCGGGAATCTACAGTTCTGATTCCAGGGAATCTCGACATTCGCTTATGGAGTCAGGTTCAGCATAGGATGGAGGGCGGGTAGTAGGTGGTGGGTAGAGAGGAAGAGGGTGAGTAGCGGTCATGGATGGTAGTGGTAGGTCACTACTAATCGTGGAAGTGTATATACCTATTTCATATGACGTCAGCATAGGTATCTAGGTCAGTGTGTGCGCTGTTTGGCTGCAGGACGACACGCCGTCACACTGCAAACTCAATGGCTATGAGCAATCTTCATACAGAAAATGTGAAATATCTCTAAAACCACACCACCTAGAAACAAACCATCTGGTACACATATAGAAAACATATTCAATGAACAGATTATATTAAATTCATAAGGTTAGGGTTCTGCATTTGTATTAATTTTGAATAAAATAGAACTTTTGCACTGCACATACCAGCAAACTCAATGCATTGTCAATGGTTGTGAGCAATCTTCATACAGAAAATGTGAAATATCTCTAAAACCACACCACCTAGAAACAAAACGCCTGGTACACATATAGAAAACATATTCAAAGAACAGATTATATTAAATGTATAACGTTTGGGGTCTGTATTTCTATTAATTTTGAATAAAATAGACGTTTTGCACTGTGCGTACCGGCAAACTCAATGCATCGTCAATGGCCGTGAGTAATCTTCATTCAGAAAAAGTGAAATATCTCTAAAACAACACCACCTAGAAGAAAACCGCTTGGAACACATATAGTAAACATATTCAACGAACAGATTATATCAAATTTATATGTTTAGGGTTCTGCATTTCTATTAATTTTGAATAAAATAAACGTTTTGCACTGTGCGTACGGGTGTTGCGGTTTCCCAGGGACACCAGTTTGCCGGGGACACATTGCTTCTGCACATGCGTCAAAATCGAACAGCATCATCACTAACCTTATAAATTTAATATAATGGTTTTGGTAAAGATGTTTTCTATATGTGTACCAAACGATTTGTTTCTAGGTGGTGTCGTTTTAGAGATATTTAACTTTTCCTGTATTTTATGTATGAAGATTGCTCACGGCCATTGACAATGCCTTGAGTTGGACGGTACGCACAGTGAAAAACATTAGTTTTATTCCAACTTAATAGAAATCAATAACCCTAACCTTATCAATTTAATATAATCTTAATGGTAAAGATGTTTTCTATATGTGTATGAAGCGATTTGTTTCTAGGTGGTGTAATTTTAGAGATATTTGATTTTTTCTGTATGAAGATTTGCTCATGGCTGTTGACAATGCATTTGAATGGAAGTGTCCCTGGCAAACTGGTGTCCCTCGGAATCCGCAACACCGTCAAACTCAATGGCAGTGTGCCTTCGTTCTGCAGCCAAGCTGTGCGCGCATACACAATGTTTATCAACATTGAAAGGGGTCTATAGTTTGACCTGATTCCCAATGCCGGATGTCGCCTAATGTACGACAGACCTAGTGCCACCTGCCCCTACCTCCCCTTCACATCATACACATCAATGTCCTGATGTAAACTGAGGCGCAGGGCTCTGTGGCAAAAGTTAAAATCACATATCCTGATATAGCGAAACAATATCCACACATTGTCCCTTGTTGTGTGTCATAGAACTCATACTGCCAACGTGATGCATTTAACTGAGAAACTAAGTTCAGCTGCTTGTAACTTGTAAGTCTCTTTGAATAATACAGTTGCAATGTACACTGTTATCAAGGCAACGTTGTACATTCACAATGCGTGACAATATAATAGCAGCTTCTGAAAACGAGGCTGTGACCTGCTTCTTCAAGTGCGACAGATAAAGTGATATATATATATATGTGTGTGTGTGTGTGCTGCGCACTCCATGTGCTCATATATATATATATATTAATATATATTAATTGATATATAGGGAGAGAGGCGAGCATATATATATGTATGACAACTATATTTTTGCATGCACATATATTATAATTGTATAATACAACTGTTTTGAATTTCTCCTATTTGTTTATATACATATATTAGTTGATAGCTGCAAATACAATGTACTTTATTTATTTAGTTTGAAGTAACTTTTATTTTAAAGAGCTGCCTTTGAGATATTTGTAGTGAAGCCATGTCAAAGTACTGATGCTGGACACAGGTTGTATTTACCCATTTTCAGGCATAGCACAGGAGCACCGGAAGGCTCTAATTGTGAGTGCACCTGTGACCAAGTTGGTTAGTAGGATCAAGTCAATGTAAATGCTTCGGTTAAAAATGTGTGATATTTTCATCAGTCTGTGCCAGCTTTAGATTTTATTCCACGATATATGATTGAGGCAACTCGTCTTGGTGTGAGCGTCGTGCCTAGAATCCATATCGTGTGATACACGATTCATTATACTATTATTGGTCTGCATATATTCCTTTTGTTCATGGCTGGCATATTTACCAAACGCTTGCACTTGTCTCATTTTAGGTGTTATGTCAGTACAGTGTTGCACACGAATTTAATTTCGGTTATATTTGCACACTTACACTACCTGATCATTTCCAATGAATATTACTCAGGAACCTTCGAAGTTTAATTAAATAGGTGTGTCCATCTTTGGAGAGAGAGAAGGCATTAAATATCTATTGTTGACCTAGAACGAATTCACAAATAAATAGTAAGTTTTGTTTGTCCACGAATATATATATATATATATATATATGTATATATGTCTATATATGTATATATATGTGTATATATATACATGTATATATATATGTGTGTGTATATACATATATATTATATACAGGGAGCGGAACATAGATCAGGCGGTAGAATGTCTACTTGTGAAGGCGTGGGTCATCCGATTGATCCTGCTCAGTGGAGCCATTTGCAGTTCGGGTTATTATCCATTCCAACCAGTGGTCCACAACTGGTTCATCAAAGGGTGTAGTATGTGCTGTCTTGTCTGTGGGAAAGTGCATATAAAAGGCCCCTTGCTGCTTATCGGAAAAAGTAGCCGATGTGATGACAGGGGGTTTCCTCCAAAGAATATATATCAGAATGACCATATGTTTGACGTCCAATAGCCGATGATAAAAATCAATGTGCTCTAGAGGCGTTGTTAAATCAAACAAGCTTTTAAAAAAAAAAAAAGATATATATATACATATACACACATATATACACATATCTACCGAGGGTTGCCATACTGCATTTTCCCGTCATGTGCGCGACTGAATGATGACGTCATTTGGACGGCTTCCTTCTTATTCTAACGCGAACCAATCACTGTTGTCCTACATCAAAGCTCGCCGGTAGCTTGCCGATACTGGCGCTTCCGGTCACCCTACATATCGGCACGCACCCGGCAGTCCCACCAGGGGGCGTTGTACGAACAAACACGTCACACTGTTGTCCAAGTAACGTGAGCGCGATATGTAATGAAGGCTACGTTGCGCATTCTGCACCGTGCCATTACACTGTATGGAGGCAAACCAATTACCCGCAATAAACAATAATGAACAGCCTCACATTTAGTTTCAGTACACAACTGATGGGAGTGGTGCTCTCCAGTAGTTCCATAATATGCATACCAACTGTGTATAATATATAATGATATATATTGTGGTCCATAACATTTGTTCTTTGTTGGGGGTTTTCGACATGTAATAATATGCCGGTATCATGGTATATACAATGATATATATTAATATATATATATATATATATATATATATATATATATATCATACATGGACATTGGCAACACATTCAAAATGAGAGTCACTAAACAATACATTCTTTTGCCTGAACTAGTAAGGAATTTATATATTTGTATGTGGCAATTCGTTATTAAGATCCCCATCTGTAACTTATCTCAGCTGAGTCGGTGTGGTCTGTGGGTCGGCGGGCATGATATGAACAGATAGGGGGCGCGCCAACCACCGGTAGTCTGAGGGACACGATAAGGAGACAAGAGATCCGATAGCGTGAAACGCGGCTGAAGTTCAAGTGCTTAACACTGGGGATGTGGGACGACTGCCATCCGGGTCACTAGTATTTCGGGGATCATTTCACAAGTAAATAGTCAGGTTTTTTTTAGCAACACACTGCTTGCTGTTGCCCTCTGATAATGCCCGCGTGGTCCCCAATGTTCTTCTCAGTGGATAGATATTCAATTAATGGTTTTGCAGCTACAACAAAGGAAGCACTTTTGGACAGTGCTATGTCAGTTATTGTAACCATATTACTTTTATTCGTGTTCTTTTCTTACAGTACACTAATGATCCCTAACTCCGTGCATGGATATAGTGCAAGGGCTCTCCTGTTGCCACTGTCGTCAGCCAATATGTATATGTGTATATATATTATAATCACTATTTATTCAATCTGCACATAAAGTTGGTTATTTTGTGGTTTTCTTGTACTAAGTTGCAGTGATGACGTGACTGATAAAACAACATTTAGAAGTGACATCAAGGAAGTAACTATGTCAAAGCATTTCTATTTTTGGAGCACATCAAAAATGGATCTACATGAATATTAATCAAATTGCCGAATACTCAGATTAAGCGGATATTTTCTCATTAAGGTCGATCTCCCTACTAACCAAAGTCCACCTGACCACAAATAACAGTTTTCCCTTCCCATTAATCTGGATCTAAATGTTGGTGAAATTCTGAAATAAGCTACTACTCCCCCTTTTCAACGTACACAATTTCTTAGAATTAACATCACAACCCACAGCTGATATCTACCCTCATTCGTCAGGAAGTTGGAGAATACAATCTGAGATACCCAATCGACAGATTCAGGTCAAACTGGAGCTGGCATAAGACAACCTTCATCCAGAACCTTACATGACGATAAAGCATTAAAAACATATGTAAGAATTGATATCAGTTAAACTTGCATAATCTAATGGTTTTGAGTTTCTGCCAGATATTCTTTAAAGAACAATATATTTGGTTGATTGTCTTAGTTTGAAGCAATAATGTACAGGATTACCTTCAGGCTTCATGTGAAACATGTAAAATCAATGTCAATCCACACTAAAATGTTGGACATCACATTCTTCAACATTAAGAGGCTCTATTAAATTGATGTAACCCAGCCTAGTGACTTGGGTAACCCAGTCTAGCAACTCCCATAATCCAGCCTGGCGACTCACATAGCCCAGCTTAGCAACTCACGCAGCCCAGCCTAGCAACTCATGTAGCCCAACCTAGCAACTCACGTAGCCCCACCTAGCAACTCACGTAGCCCAGCCTAGCAACTCACGTAGCCCAGCCTAGCAACTCACGTGACCCAGCCTAGCAACTATCGCCATCCAGCCTAGAAACTCATGCAACCCAGCTTAGTAACTCACAAAGCCCAGCCTAGCAACCCACGCAACCCAGCCTAGTAACTCTCGCAACCCAGCCTAGCAACTCACGTAGCCCATCCTGGCAACTCTTGCAACCCAGCCTAGTAACTCACATAACTCAGCCTAGCAACTCCTGCAACACAGGCTAGCAACCAACTGAAAGTTGAAAATCCGATGAAACCATAGCATTTGGAAAGATGCCAAAATGTTGCCATTTATAATAATAATAAAAATATTTTAAAATGGTGCTCCTATCTAAAGTAAAGTAGATTACAATTGCCAACCTAATATATTTATCTCCTAAATATGGCAAAATCCTAAAATCAGCAGTCAAATCTTGACTGTAAAATACTTCCTTCCCTGATCCAAGTTAAATATGGTGGTGGTGGTGGTGGTGGTGGGGGGGGCCTTCAGGAGGCATGACTTTATTTGCCCAAATGTGTGCGCGCGGGGGTGTTGGGTGTGGGTGTGGGTGTGGGAGGGGAGGTAGAGGTCGCAGAGGGGCTAGTTGCAGTTCATTCACCCGGCCCCCTACCGGCCGTCTCGGCACTGGCATTCCTCCCGGTGGTTAGGATTGTTCTACTGAGCGCTAACATGTTCCAGCTGCTAAGGAAGGCGGTCAGGGGTCACCGACAGGGGTCAGAGGTCACCCCCTCCCCCTCCGGGTGGGTGGAGTGGCAGTGTTTGAGTGGGGCTGCAAAGACCCCCCACCCCCACCACTCCCTCCTCTCCCCTGACGGAATATTGAAAAAGTACGCCACATTAAAGCTTGAATCACTCACGTGACAAATATGCTCGGGGCCTCAAATCTAATACAAGATATTTTACAAGAAGTTCAACGCGCAAGTGGCTTCCAATGCTCAGTTAGTTTTTATAATGACATATAACAACATATAGGACAAACTGCATTCAATGATACATAGGAGAACGCGATCCTTCCAGGTTGTTTTCTTCTTCAGCTCTTTTTGGTACGGCCATTCAACATTTATAGCTGAATAATACCGACACGGCAGTGCATGGGGCTGCTTAAAGCGGCACAGTCCGAGGAAAGAATTAATTTGTCAAAACCAAAACAATTACCTACATTTGATTCTACATATCCAACTTACATATTGCTGCACGTATTAAGCATTTGTTGTTGGGTTGAAGATGGTAATAGAATATTGTATTCACAATTTCCCCACACAGTACACAAACAGAAATTAAGCTGTTGACAATAATAGACATTGTAGGAATAGTATACAACTAATAGTAATTAAAGTTGCATAATCCGATTGTTTGAAGCTTATGGTAACTTTTAGATAAATATGTTTAGTTTGAAGTAATGTAGCAGTCACACTATGACGACAAGGGGGTGACGACAGCCCAGCGACTTGGATTTTGTGAAAACCCGACGACATATGCAAATTCGGGCCAAGTTGGACGACAATCGGACGACACAGCGACGACATCGGGACGACAGTGTCTGTGTGTGTGTGTGACTCTGTGTGTGTCTCTATGTGTGTGTCTGTGTCTCTGTGTGTGTGTGACTCTGTGTCTCTGTGTGTGTCTCTATGCGTGTGTCTGTGTGTGTGTGTCTCTGTGTGTGTATCTGTGTGTGTGTCTCTGTGTGTGACTCTGTCTCTGTGTGTCTCTATGTGTGTGTGTGTGTGTCTCTGTGTCTGTGTCTCTGTGTGTGTGACTCTGTGTCTCTGTGTGTCTCTGTGTGTGTCTCTATGCATGTGTCTGTGTCTGTGTGTGTCTGTGTGTGTCTGTGTGTGTGTATATGTGTGTGTGTCTCTGTCTCTGTGTGTCTCTATGTGTGTGTCTGTGTGTGTGTCTGTGTGTGTCTCGGTGTTTGTGTGTGTGTCTGTGTGTGTCTGTCTGTGTGTCTGCAACAGAGACACAAAGACACACACAGAGTGAGTGTGGGTGTGGGTGTAAGTCTGAGTGTGGGTGTCGATGTGAGTGAGAGTGAGTATGATAGTGAGTGTGAGTGTGAATGTGAGTGTGATAGTGAGTGTGAGTGTGAGTGTGATAGTGTGATAGTGAGTGTGAGTGAGTGTGAGTGTGTGTGGTTTATCACACACACAGAGACACACACACAGACACACACACAGACACAGAGACACACACACAGACACACACACAGAGATACACACACATACACACACACAGCAACAGAGACACAAAGACACAGACACACACAGAGACACAACACAGAGGCACACACATAGAGACACACACACAGATACACACAGAGACACACACACAGAGACACACACACAGAGACACACACACACACCCAAAACATGCAGTTGTGATAGCGGTAGACACCTCCAACTCTTTGATGAGTAGATGACGACAGCGCGGCGACAGTGCCGCGACATCGGCTGTCGTCGCCTGTCGTCGAAGTTTTTCAACATGTGCAAAACGCCGACGACAATCCGGCGACAGGCGAGAAAATGGAGGTAATGCGGAGGTGTCGCGGCGACAATCAGGCGACAATCAGGCGACACTCGACGACAGACCGGAAGTCACTGTCACTGGGCTGTCGTCGAGGCTTGTCATCGTAGTGTGACAGCCACATAACCTTTGAAATAATTAAAGCGCAAACATGCCAAGTTAATTTTGGCAAGCGCGTCAAGACTCACCATAGGCTGCAGCAGAAACACATTCAATTAACTTCACCTAGTACTCCCTTCCCCGCACCAACAAATATTTAATATCTGCACCAATATCTAATGTCGATATGTAGAATCAAATCTAGATAATCGCTTTGGTAATGAAAATGTGATGCATTTATCAGACTATGCGGCTTTAAGTTTAAGTCAATTTAAGGGAACCCGTTTGGTATGTTTCCATTTCAAATATATCCGAAGTTAGGCATTTAAAATACAAGTTATTCAAAAAGTAGATTATATCAACCAATCTAATGTATGTATCTCAGAAAATGACGCAACGTCCAAAACCCACGGACTGTGCAGTTATAAGTGTCCGGGTTGATCCTGGCAGATCACGGAGTTGTGCAAACGTGTGAACATACACGTGGTTACTGGGGCGGAACCTAGTTCCGGAAGCGGGGCTACCTGGGTAGCGGTATGTAGGAGACTGTTGTGTGGGGTGAAGGTCGGGAGACGCTGCTGGGTGGATGAGTAGGGGGGGGGGGGGCGCCCACACAAGCGTGGTTAATTGGGTCACCCATAATGCGGATTTACATTCTGCGCTTGGTAGGGGATAAGTACCAGACTATCATAACTTTGCATATTACATACACCACTATCCAACTATGTACAGCAGCGGTTGTACATGTCTTTAACAGGGAAGTGAACGACCAAAGAAACTAGCGTTGGACTCTGGATTCAGTGTCATTATCTAGAGATACCCAGCCCACAGTGTGGCGTCATTCCGTTATCAGCGCAACATTGGTACCCGATGTCACCCACACACGATTTTGACTGTCGGAAATGGATCCTATAAATATCAGATATCGATGCGATGTCTGTATAATATCGGATATCGAAAAGTATTTACAGGATTCGAGGCATTCATCAAATTGGATATTGATTTATGGGGTAACAGGTACCTACAATCTCACCCATCTGAGCCATTGACACACTAATGATTGTGATTTTAGGTTGAGCTTGTGCAGTTTCGACCTAGATTATTTGCATCATATGTGGTTTTGTTTGTTGTTAACACTTCGGATGCCAAATTTTATATTTGTTTGCAACATTTAGCCGATGTCCTGCTCTCAGTGTACAATTTTAGACCAGCTTTGATGTCAGGCCTTTGCTGTACAAATTCTGATTATTCTGCGACATCTAGCCGACATCTGGCGTTAGATCCCCGAGGTTGATGCTAAGTCCTAGTACAAACTGAGTAGTGCCTACACAGACGATTTCTACCATGAACACACTATCTGTCAGCATGAACACACTATCTGTCAGCATGAACACACCATCTGTCAGCATGGCAAGAACTAGTGTTCAGGGTTGAACTTCAGAACTAACTAATTGGATAGTACGCAAACTGCAGAAGCCGGCACAAAATAGAATAGAAAAACCAAATATAAGAGCATGTTTGAGACAGGTAGTGGCAATGATTGCACCATTGTGTAGCAAGTTCCTCTCAACATATCGAACATCTAGTTAGATATACAAGAAAAGTGCATTTAAATCTACTTTATTTCATTATCATTATGTTATGTTTTTCATGCTACAATTGTAGTATATAATGAGTGATTACACCGGAACATTATGTAGTCGTTCCCCCTCAGAACGCTGAGGGGGAACAATGACCGTAGAGGTGATTATAGCTGACCTTAATGTTGTTCTCAGTGACCTTTGTATTGTATTCCCAGATATAATCAGTTGTGTGTGAGTTGAATAATCACTCATATTTGTGAAGGAGGAAAGACAAATGAGGTCATGAGAGTGACCTAATTGGTGGGCCCCCTGCCTAATGGGTGTCTCAAAAGTCAAAGTAAGTGTCCAACGAGATGGGTTCATAAATTCACGGATTATTCGGTGCATGCTGTCCTAAACCATTAGTGAATGCACTAGTATCCAAGCTGGATACATAGAACCAAATGTAGACTAGTGGGGAAAAAACTAAAACTTCCCTCGGACCATGCACCTTTAAACTGCCTCAGTATTCTGCAAAAAGATCGAAAATCCGACATTGCACATCGGGTCGTAAATATGATATATCAGAAATCTGACGTCGACCCGATACTGAAAAACAATGAAAATCCGACATCGGTGTCAGAAATCAGGTAGATGGTACAAAATGAAAGGATATCCGACATTGGAAATGTGATGTCAACCAGATGCTCTAAAATGAATGGCAATCCAACATCGGGTGGACGTTGTAAAATGATTGGATATTTAATATCAGAAATCGCCCGATGCTGCAAAAGCAACGGAAATCCGAGGCCGAAGTGGCTGTTTTCAAGATGGCCGATCGCAGCAAATAGCATTGGTTTCAAATCAATATCTAGCAATTTCAGTGACGGTAGTAATACTAATATCAACTGCAACAGGAAAATAAGTATAAAAGTGAAAGTATAACTTCGACAACCCAATTAGTTGCATTGACATACTATCTAATGAATGTAGGAGATATTGTATTACCTAAGTCCTACTCAACATTGTCCCGCTTAGTGAATTGTTTGTCTAACGACCCCTAGCACAAAATTTAGTGGAATAATCGCAGCAACAAAACCACGGCGCGCATGTATACATGCGCATATCCCTCAAACCGTTTCTATGAAAGAAGTGAAGGAAGCCGAGCGCCCAGAGTTGGTTGTGCACATAAGTGCCAAGCACACCTGTGGTTACATGGGTTCATTAGTGGCCGCTGGTTCTAATAACCAGCATATATAGGTCGCACATGTGGGTGGTGGCACGTGTACACACGGGTAATACAGTACAACCCCGTTAAACCAAACGATCGGTTAATCCAAACTTTTTTCGGCGGCCCGGCAAAATACTACTATTTATCATATAAAAAAGTTGGTTAAACCAAAGTTGTTTAATCCAAATTATTGGTTAATCCAAACAGAATTTCAGGCCCCACGCCACTTCCGGTACAGTTAAACCAAACTTTCATGTGGTTATAAAGTTATCTGAGACCCCACCGACTTTTTTGATAGGATAAATGGTAGTATTTTGAAGGGACCTAGAAATTAGTTTGGATTAACCGATCGTTTGGTTTAACCAGGCTTGGTTTAACCAAGCTTGGTTTAATGGGGTTATACTGTATGTACATAAAAAACAATAATCAAAGTGTTCACATACATTGTATATTACAGGTGCAATACACTCTTACTCAAAGTCAAAGTTGAAGCAAAAGCTCAGTTAAACCAATGATCGGTTAATCCAAACAAATTGCTAGGGTCCCTTCAAGTTTGGTTTAACGGGGTTATACTGTATATAGGATAAAAGGGTATCACTGCTGGTGTTGTGTCTTATATTGTTGGGGCCGTCGTACACCGAATGATAACTTGTTTTGAACTTCGTGTTCAGGAACATAGTTTTCAGCTAAATTATTGACAACTAGAGTTGACATCTCTCACCAGATATATCGGGGTCACATACGGGGGTTGGCAGGTCGCCAAACACGCAAGTCTGCAGGGTTTGAACTGGTCGTGTTTTTGTTTTTAAATATCTCATCAACGGGTTCCAGTTAAATTGCCACGTAGTGTACGTGGTCTTAAATGTCAGCCAGTCAGTTCCCGATGGAGACGAACAGGGCCGGCGTTTTACGTGTATTCCCGAAATTCTCTGTGAACGCCGTCAATACGCTAAAGCGATGGTGTTCTATAAATAGCACACGAGTAAACGCCGACAACAGTCTCCGCCGTGCGGTGGTGACCATCGTGCGGTGGTGACCACCGCGTGGTGGTCACCACTGCGCGGTGGTCACCACTGTGTGGTGGTTACCACTGGGCGGTGGTCACCAATGCGCGGTGGTCACCAATGTGTGGTGGTCACCACCGCGCGGTATTCACCACCGCGTGGTGGTCACCACCACGTGGTGGTCACCACCACGTGGTAGTCACCACTGTGTGGTAGTCACCACTGCGCGGTAGGCACCCCTGCGCAGTAGTCACCACTGTGCGGTAGTTCAGCAGTACTGAGGCTACTCTCATCATAATACAGAAAAAGTTACATGACTATCTTAGATTCAAAACAAACTTGCCTACAATATGATAATCACATTGTAATATAAACGCCATCAATGGCAACACTACTTCAGTTCTCATATCTTAATATAATTGCAACACGCAACTGCACTGAATAATTAAGTGTAATTTTCGCAACATGCTGGGTCCTCACAATGCTCATAGCTAAGTCCTTAAAGTGGGGTAATAAACTATTAAATCTAATTAAAGTAATAACAATTGGGTTAATTTGACCACGTTTTGTGAGAGCCAAAGTGTAACCAAATTGTGTTGACAGTGTGCCAAGGCATCATTGCTCAAGTTCAACCTTCCTGTTGTTTGATAACGTTATTGGTCACATTTGAGTTTTTTTGCGGAGTGTGATCCCAGGCTAAAGAGGTCATAGAGAACTACCTATCGCATAGTACTAGTTGTGCTTTTACTTTCCAGCTATACATTACTATTATCAGACAAGATAAAACAAGATTTTGCAGCATACAAAACAATGCTGAATTCCTTAACCCAACTCTATATATATTTATATATATACATATATATATATATTAGTAATATATATATATATGTATATATATATATATACATATATATATATATTACCCGACTTGACTTTACCCAACCTCACTCTATCCAACCTCTCTCTACCCGACCTGACACTACCCGACCTCACTCTACCCGACCTCACTCTACCCAACCTCACTCTACACAACTTGACTTTATCTCACCTGACTTTACCCGACTTGACTTTACCCGACCTGCCGACCTGACTTTACCCGACTTGACCTTTACACGACAAAGTTGTAGTGTAAAGTCAAATCTTGTAATACCCCTGTCACGGACTGCGCGCCAATGTAGGTGATTTTTGGCCACTACGTCAGGATACGTCGGAATGTGTTATGCATACGTCAATATACGGCATCGCTCGTTAAGGGGTCGGCAAAGTTTTGTGCATGCACAAAACTTTCAACGTACAACACATGGGTGTTACGCCAGCCGTACGTTATGTATACGTTAGGCATACGTCGATGTACGTTAGACAAACATTGTTCACTACATTGCACTACATTGACCTACATTAAAGGCAGCTTCACATGCCAAAAGTCTGCGTATTGATAACATACTGACAATGCATGGATAATGTGTGTCTAACGTACATTTTGCATTTTTCCAGCGTATCTTAACGTATATAACGTATCAGGGGTAGTTCTGGTGATCGAATAACATATATACGTTCACCGACGTTCTGTGAACATACCGTGAGTGTAATTTGAGTGTTTTTCGCCAGGAGGCAAATTAGTCATACATTGGTCATACGCTATGTAATCATCATCAGCATGCTGTCGGTCACGATGTGACAAAGACTACTTTCAGTACTTGACTGCCGCTCTCCATTTAGCTCTCTGCTGTGAGAGTTGCGTCCATGAGTCGGTCTTAATGTCTCTCAGCTTCAGGTTTCTCTTGATGGTATCCTTGAACCAGAGACGAGGGCGCCCTCTGTTTCTGTAACCAGAAGACAGTTGAGAATAGTGGATCTGCTTTGGTAGCCTGTCTGATGACATCCTCATGAGGTGTCCAGTCCACCGGAGATTCTTTTTGATCATTTCATGAAAGCTGCCTGCAAAAGTGTTGAAGTGCTGCTGGCTTTTGCAAGTTACCAGCGGCACTCTCTCAGGGAGCAAATAGAGGTTTCACACTGGCAAGAACATGTCAAGACAGTCGCAAAACTATTTGTCCCTGCAGTGGCTGGTCGGGAGATGTTGGGAGTTCCATACATCAATGCTATGTATATGGTATGTATACATCCAACTTGGCACCCTGCGTCCCAAAGTTTGACATATCTCAACATAAAAATGTGATTTTACCCATTGGCCACATGTTTGCGCGATGCGTTGTAATGTGACAGGGCCATTAAGTCAAGTCTTCTAAAGTGAAGTTGTTTAAAGTGAGGTCGTGTAAAGTGTAGCCGTATAAAGTGAAGGTTTCTAAAGTGTAGTCATGTAAAGTGTAGTCGTGTAAAGTGAAATCGTGTAAAGTCAAGTCGGGTAAAGTCAAGTCATGTAAAGTTGTGTAAAGTTGGGCAAAGTCTGGAAAAGTCCATCAAAAGCCAAGCGGCACTATGTGTCAAGCAGCAAAAATTGCTCCAAAAGCAATTCGATCCACCTGCGCGAGAACCACCTGCGTCAGTGTGTTCGGCTTCTCTTTGTTACATACGTTTTGATTTTTTCTGCGTGACACCCGCCCGAGAACCGCGTGACTTCCGCGTCCAGTATGTTTGCAACTTTAGGCAGATACACAAAAGTGACGATTCATGGGAAGTGGCCACTTGTGTAACTGGACTAACTATAAGCTGTGGAATACACAACTAATTATTTAAAGTATGGTGGCTATATATGCGAACTATATTCTACCATGACTGCATCACACAAGGCGCTTGCATGGTTTCATTTCTAATTAGATTAGGGACATACCGCAACAATGTTTACACATTTTAGCCATCAAAATACAAGTTAGAAATTCTATTTGCATGACCCCAAAAAATATGGCATTATATAAGTGAGCTCCGTACATGGGCATCTTGGTTTATGTGTGCTATTGTTATAAAGGAATGGAACTAACCTGTTTCATGTATTTAACCATTGAGTTGGCAATGGAATTTGGGAGCGGGGCGGGCAGAAGACAAAAAAAAAGGCGCCAGGTTAACAGTGGAACATACATTCCTTCAAAACAACAGTTTTCATAATATCCAGTCAATTATCAAAGCCTTCTAAAATTTCTGGAATCTTAAAAGGCATTTTCAAATTCAAAGCCCATTTCAAGAGTGCGAACCTTACTTGTGCACGCACCCTGGTCTCGTCAACATTCTGAGCACCAAACTAAGTGAGTGTGATAGGTGACCCTCTTTTGACATCTGCGACTAGTTAAAGTTACAGTCCGGTGGCTTTTGAGTTATTGACATGCTTTTGAAGTGAAAACTTCCAAATAGTTTCGGCCCTGAACAAAATAATAAACACTCCAAAAAACACTAAATTAGGGTCATAAGTGTTGATATCCAAGTAATGGTTTTTTTTCTCTCTTCATGTATATATCCATGATGGATTGAGCTGCATTGAACGTTGAATGTAGGCATATAGGCATGTAGGCATCAGACTGGTCACTTGGTACTTGGAATTAGGGCAAGACCAATGAGAGCATCATGAGATTAGCTTACTTTTTCTTAGTGGTTATTCAGGCACATGGCTTCCTCCTGTTTAAAAGAATGTTCTCGGAAGTGTGAAGTGTTCCTTATATGAAGTATGTGCACTAGTATCTAAATTGGAAAATGGAAATCAAATCTAGGTAAGGATTTTGGTTTTGAAAATATACTGAAATCATCGGACCATGCAACTTTAAGGTAGTTTCGTGCCATGAGTTTTCCAACGAAGTAACAACTGTCTTACTCCAGTTATTGGACTATATCGCTCCCATGTTGATCTCCATATTTACCTTTTGTATCCAGCAATTACTACACTATATAATATGGGTGAAGAGGAGAAAAAGCGGAAATCGACATGGAAGTGGGTGATGTCACCTCAGGAATATCTCAGGGAAGTGTGCTGGGACCAATATTATTTATAATATTTATAATATTTATAAATGACCTGCCAGGCAGTGTCTCATCAAACCTAAAAATAATTGCGGATGATACAAAGGTCTTTCGGGCAATAAAAGATGTAAGAGATAAGAATCTCTTGCAAGAGGATATTCTGAAACTTGCACAATGGTCCGAGAAATGGCAATTGCCCTTCAATGAAAAGAAGTGGAAAATTATTCATTACGGGAAAAATAATCCTCATTATGCCTATAATATGAAGAATGCTGTCCTACAACAAGATAGCTATGAAAAGGACTTGGGTGTAACCTTCGACTCCGAACTCTCCTTTCAGAAACACATGAGTACTATCATATCAAATGCTAACCAGAGAGTAGGAATAATTAAAAGAACTTTCCATCGCCTCAACAATTTTGGAATACTGCCCACAAATTTGGAGCCCAATTTTTCGGAAAGATATTCTGGAGATCGAAAAGGTTCAGAGACGGGCAACAAAATTAGTTGCAGTTATAAAGGACCTACCCTATGAACAAAGGCTTAGTGAATTGAAACTTCCTACCCTTTCCTACAGAAGGAAAAGAAGTGACATAATTGAAGTATTTAAAATTATGAAGGGTTTTGATAAAATAGATATGAACAAATTTTTCACCTTGAATAAAAGAGAAGGCAGTCGGGGCCATACTCCCAAACTAGTAAAACCCAGAGCCATTTCAAAGTTAAGGCAGAGAGCGTGTATATAAACAGATGAGAGAGACAACTCCCGCGAAAATCGGTAACACAGGCTACAGTGGCGTTCCTGGCGGTTAGTGTTGAACAAGCTTTGAGTTTGCCATACGTGTAGTGCAAAACATTTGTTTTTATTCAAAATTAATAGAAATGCAGAAGCCTAACCTTATCGATTTAATATAATCCTTTTGGTAAACATGTTTTCTATATGTGTACTAAGCGGCTTGTTTCTATTTGGTGTAGTTTTAGAGATATTTCACTTTTTCTGGAGGAAGATTGCACACGACCATTGACAATGCCTTGAGTTTGCCGTACGCGTAGTGAAAAACGTCAGTTTTATTCCAAATTAATAGAAATCCAGAACCCTAACCATATCAATTTAATATAATCTTGTTGGTAAACATGTTTTCTATGTGTATTCCAATCAGTTTGTTTCTAGGTGGTGTAGTTTTAGAGATATTTCACTTTTTCTGTATGAAGATTGCACACGACCATTGACAATGCCTTGAGTTTGCCGTACGCGTAGTGAAAAACGTCAGTTTTATTCCGAAATTAATAGAAATCCAGAACCCTAACCATATCAATTTAATATAATCTTGTTGATAAACATGTTTTCTATGTGTATTCCAATCAGTTTGTTTCTAGGTGGTGTAGTTTTAGAGATATTTCACTTTTTCTGGATGAAGATTGCTCACTGCCATTGAAAATGCCTTGAGGTTTGCCCATATGCTTAAGCTGTTCAACAACCACCACTTGGAGCGCCACAGTCGGCAGATGTTACATGCTCTAGTATGGGAGTTGTCCCTCTCATCTGTTTATATACACGCTCTCTGGTTAAGGCAACATAGTTTCTCAAACAGGATCATAAATATATGGAACAGTCTCCCACAAAATGTTATTGATGTGGAGTCAATTAATTCATTCAAGATATTAGAAAAAGCATGGGCTGATGATCCAGGGAAATTTGACCCCTTATTCACCACATGCTACTAATTACTCCTTGTGTTGCTTATTTACTTGCACTCAAGCAAAAATGAGAGACAAATAAGTGTTCACACTTCCTGCCTACCATTCGCTATATCGCTATATAATTGGCACAACACTGACAAAGATCTCAAAGCAGAATCGTTGGACACAGGCAGAAGTGTTAACTAAGACTTTGCCAGGAAGGTAGTGTATGAAACTTGACTTCCAGTGAATTGTTATAGTTTCTAAGACTAATTCCATTATTACAGAAATCCGCCCCTTGTTGGAATATCATTACAGAAGCCACCGTCAAGCTACTGACGGTCGCCAACCCAAATAGCGCAAGCCAAACAAAATCGGAGATATTTTATCCCTGTAAGACTGAGTTATCGGAATGGTAAATCAATTGAAATTGTTAACATCAAGTAATAATGTTATGACATGCGCATGTATAGAATAGAAAGTGGACACAATTTAATGTATTCCCATTATCTTTAATCGTTACTCGTAACAGGTGTTGCATTGTTTTCTTAGAACGCATTAGGTTCTACTATACAGTACAGCACAATCTTTGGTGTAGATCTCAAAATGCCAACCTCAATGAACTGAGCATGGGGGACACATAAGAAAAAAACTAAAGATGATAGGAAATTAACAGAATTCTGGGGAAGAAGCTATTGGAACTATAAAATAGAGAAATTCAGTGAAACCTTCCTAGAAGAAAATACTGAACCCCTCTTTGTAAACCAGGATCCAAATATATGTTGGGAGTCACTCAAATAAATAATAACTAAAGCAGCAGACCAACATGCACCACTCAGAAAATACAATGTGAAAGATAGTCAACTAGAATGGCTTGGCAATGAAATTCTTGAGTTACAAAAAGATAGAGACTACTTTAAAGAAAAATCAGAGCAAACAAATCTACCTGAAGACAAATTCTTAGCAACCCAAATCAAGAAGAGCCAATTCTGCAGTCAGGTATGCAAAAGCTAGGTACATACAGTCTGAAGTCCTATGAAATAAAAGAAGATGCCAGCGGAGTTTGGAGAGTCATACAGACCATAGCCTGGGAAACCATCCCAACTATCTCCAGCTAGTGGATGAGTTAACAGGGGACAAATTAACAACCCAAGAAACACTTGAAAAGATAAATAACTACTTCATACAGACAGGAGAGAATATAATCAAACATGAACATGTTATCTATGGCACCAAGAACAACAACGACAAAGCCCCAGAAGTACAAATAAAGATTGGGAATGAAACACTAAGGGAGGTAGAGACCTACAAATATCTGGGAACTTAACTGGATGCAACTCTAAATGGGAATAAACAAATAAGTAGGTTAAATCAGTCACTGGCAAGGACTGAACACCGTCAGAAAAATCAGGGGTTTTATAAGTGAAAAAACAGCTCTTCCTATGTACAAAACAATGATCCTCCTCCCAATAATTGATTATAATGACCTAATATATGAACTACTCACAAAACAGCAACAGGCAAAGATTCAAACAGTACAAAATAGAGCACTCAGGACAGTTTACAAAGGTCAAAATCTACACACAGAAGAACTACATGCTAAAGCTGGAATGGACAAACTAGAGACAAGGTGGAAAAGGCATCTCTTAGGACTCATGTACAATAGAGCCCAAGACACCATATATACCGACACAAGTATTCACAATACTAGGGCAACAGATGGCGACCTCTTGAAAATTCCCTATCCAAGGACTAATAAACTCAAAAGATCACCTATTTATCAGGGAAGCCAACTCTGGAACAAACTCTCTGCCAAAACCAGGAATGCAACAACCTACCTGCAATTTAAATCTAGATTAAAGGTTGAGTACCCAACATAGGCATACATTAATATACCTACCTGGATAGACCACAAAAGTTGAGAACCGAAATAAATACATAGTTCCAAACCACTCCCTTCTGAAATACCCCATGGCAAAAAGAGTAAAAGAAATAGCAACTACCAAAGTATACCCACCAGCCTATAACACCTGACTAAACCAATAAAACATATACTACTGACAAAGCTATAGTTGACCAAGACAATTTAAATGAGTCATGCAAACATTATTTGCATAATCCAAAATCCACGACAAGTCATGCCCATTATATTAATGTCTCCTCACAGGTATGAGCATCAAATCACTGATATAGTCTAGAGGTAAATGGCTATTCTCCAGTTTACATGTGTGAAATAAGATCCCCACTATATTTGTAATGCCTGATTTTAAACTTCTAGTGTCTATATTGTTCATACCATCTCATCATCTCATCCATAAATAGTTCATATGCACTATAACTGTTAAGGTCGGAAGATCAGCACCTCAGTGCTGAAAAAGATGTTATTCAACTGGAATAAAAATTTGAAAAAAGACAGAAAAGACAAAAAAAGTTGCATAAATATATAAAAGTTAACATTGTGGCTTACACTAAATTACCGTCCAAAACATTTCGGTAATATAGTCCCGTGTATTTAACTTTAGACCGTGGGATAATCAACCAGGAATCCACCACGAAACTCTAAATTAACGTACGTGGGTCACGGTGTTCGCTGGCCGATGGTGACACCTTTGCAGCGGGCGTGTGAGTGAGTTACCATGGTAACATACGGAGGCGGCTACCACCCTTCTAACTCCCGTCATCGTTATGGGCCTGTATTTGTTTGTGATGTTCAAACATCTTTGGGTGTTGTGAAAACAAGATGCAACCCCCCTCCCACATTTCAAATACCCGTAACCACCCTCACCCACTCCATAGTTTGTTGACATGGCACTTTTTCACCGACCAAGGTCATGTTGTCTTTTATCTGCCTTTCATTAAAACCTCTACTGAGCGTCCGCATTTTCGGTTGGGATGGCTTATTTTATGTGATGAACACACAAAAGAAGAACAAAGAAATGAAGTTTCCAACTGCCTTTAATTTAAGTGAGAAAAAAGGTTGGCACATACCAAACCAGGTTCAGTTGGCAGCTAAAACTTGAATGACCAAATTCTTGTTGAAAATGATATTTTTGTTGGCCAGGCTTGATGGTATTTCGTGCAACGGCCTGGTTTGTGTCCTGTAACTAAACTACCGATCGTCCACTGCATTTACAGTTGGGTTTTTAACCGAGATGACCGAGAAGGAAGACAATTCCGGGCTGTTATTTGAATGTGGTACCAATATTGTCTTGACCATGGGTAATTACAAGATTTGCACATGCTCTCTGAATTAGAGGAAACCACAGTTAAGTCGTTTAAAATGAAGATCGTCTCCAAGAGTATTATTAAGTGGATAAATTATGGGTCTCTAGCTGCGCTATTATATTTGAATATTATTAATGTATGCAATATTAAGAACAACAACACGACCAATGTTGTTAACTGTTAGCATCAGACTACCTGACCTATATTACATAGAATGACACTAAAGGATATGTTCATTTGTCTGTCAAGCACACCTAAAATATAAAAACATTTTGGGCTAATGTACCGATCGCGATTGTTAGATTAAAAACTGACATTTTCCACATAACCAGACATTGTAAACATTAAAATCAACTTCTAACAGTTCAATAATTTAAGCAATTAGTGATGAGGGGGGGGGGGGGGGAAGGATTGGTTAAAACGTCATCACATGTATATATATCCTGATAGGACCAAATGTCTACAGATGCATTGAGCATTTCAGGTATAAATCTAATTTCACCTCGTCTTTTTTTTTGTTCCGGCAAATGGCATAGAAACACCATTCAAAGTTAATTATAATAAAACACACACATTAATTGTTTAACATGTCACACATGAATCAGTCTTAAGGATTTGCAATGTAAGGCGTTATTTATTTGAAAAGTGATATGGGTGTATACACCCAAGTACAAACCCTGCAATTGAATATGTAGGTGGGTAGAATAACTGCTAACATTTTTAAACAGTGCTATATTCACAGATATGTCACATTTGTAGAACAAGTAATTCATCTGAAGTCATGTAAGTTGGCTATTCTCCATGATTTGCAATACTCACCCAATTGCATATATACATAGCGCTGGGTGAAAGAAATACTAATAAAACAATTTGCATTAAAAAACTAAAATTTTGATAAATTCATGCATGTAACAGTGACTGGGCATAGTGATTTGCAAACCACATCATTCTGAAGAACGAGCACAAAACTGTTCATATTATCAACATAATAATTAATTTCAGTTTCTATTCCGACAATGATTCTGAGCCTATTGTATAATTTCTAAGGGATTTCATCGTCCTCTTGAAAAACAATTACAATAATTGAGAGTTGTAAAAAAAAAAAATAACACCACGGCGGTAATATAACTTTCACGTTTCAGCGAGATTAACCACATTGCCCCAAGGGTCCCGATAATTTGGAAACTCAGTTTTCGCTGAAATCAGCGTTTTCGCTGAGAAATGGGATCGTTGCCATTTAGAAACGACAATAGCCTGGACTACACTTTTCTCAGTTTTTTTTTTTTTTAACTGAACTGAAATAAAATAATTATACACACCACAAAACACCCCGCCAAATTACAACTAAAACGCGAATTGTATCAGCTTTGTGTCTATTAATGTATTTGCATTGCAGAATTTTTTTTACATTATACACAATATATACAGGGAAATATACCATTCGAAAAATATAGCACTGAAAGGCGAGTTAATATGTTATTTACAAGATAAGGTCATTAGATGACATGCTACATCGCCGTTCCATTCATTACATGGCAAATCCTCTGGATTCAACGTCAATATACACCTCTCAATATACTCTCTTGTCCTGGAGTGGCCAACAAAGAAACAGATACTCATGAGAGTGCTTTTGATTCGCGTCAACTGAAGGAAATTCTATTCTAGTCTTTATGTTGGTTGAGACCATCCAACACCACGGATATTTACTCCCTCAATCGTGTTCCACTTCAACATAAACCCATTATTAATATACCACTCTGGAGTATTTATGTCCAGTGTCACACTCTGCACCAGATACATACTAAATTAGATCATTATACACCACTATAATTGCCATGTGCACGATGCATGGCTGTGACCCTGTTTACGGTATCATATTAAATGATCCACCGAGGCAGATTGATATTACATCAGAAAATAATATTCACAATAGCCGCTATGTACGGTGAATTTGTATTATATTCCCTAAGCATCTGGATGTGATTTGGCAACGTGGTAAAATACTACGTGTGATATCAAGCTTGAGCACCAGTTTAAAATGACACAACCCTCATACGCTGTACACCTGCCTCTCAGCAGCCAGCCATTCTGACCCCTCGACCTTTCACAAATGCCCTGATCCCTCCAGTGTTACCCGGTACTAAATGTACCATCTGTGCTGCTTACATGTGAGTGTTCCTCATCACATCAACATATCAAAACGGTAGGGCAGCCCGGCTAATACACCTCGCCTGAGCATGGACCATGCTCAACCGCCCTCAAACTGTCAAACCTGCCCCCCCCCCCCCCCCCGCTTCCGGTCCAAAAAAAAGCAAAAAGGGGGGGGGCAAACACAAGAACTCGCCCAGTTATGGAAAGATGTCGCCGCATTTCTCCAGCGCGTCCTCCCATCGCCTTGTCCTAACGATATTATGATACTTGAAAGAACAACAAAGTAGGGCACGTAAAATGTGTGCATACGCCAGAAAATATATAAATAATTTTAAAACTCAAAATCGGTCAAAACTATCAACGAATGATTGTTGTTCTCATTTAGAAAATACCATATATATGTTAACATGATTAAAAATATACATGCACGCAATAAATGTATCATTACTTCATGAATTGTTATTTAAAACCAAAAGTGGGCTTGCTAAATTGTTAGGATGGTGTGCCATATCCCGTGCCCCCTCCCCTCCCCCAGTGTATGGCTGTGTATAATGTAGATCTAGAGCACGCAGTGTGGCCGGGCTGCGGGTTGTGCTGTGGCGTTATTGGGTGTCCCACATTTCCCAGACAGCAGGCCGTGGCTGTAACATTACCCTCGTGAGCCGGGTGTGTAGGGGAGAGTTGGGGAGTATCCCCCCCCCTCCCCCCCCACCTGCCTGCCCCGCAGTGACACGCAGGTAGGGGTATCCCCGCGGCAGTGATGGGGGTTTGTGGTGCGTGCTTCCTTCTTGTTTATGCGTCATGCAGGGCGCCCGACTGCTGCGTGTAAGGCGGGATGATGGTGTTGACACCTGAGTGTCAGGGGAGAGGTCGGCGGGCCGCACAATGTGTCATAGCTGCACAGTAGTAGTAGCGTACAAGTTACCGCGCTGTGCTAACTCAATTCTCAACAGCAGCATTATGTTTATAAGTTAGAGATGTTCCTAGGCATAGCTCAGTAGCTGGGTGATTGAGCGTTCACTAATAGACAAAAGCCGCATTTACACGGGCGAGTTAAAACGCCTCAAATAAAGCGCCTTGTCTGGTTCGCCTTACATTCGCCGTGTAAACGCGACGCTGAAGCGGATTAGGGCTGATTCGATTCATATTATTCACTTTATGTAAACCGCCTCACGAGGTAGTTTATATAAAGCGAACTAGCTTAAGCACGTCACACACATGCGCAGTCGAGACCTTAGTTTGTTGACTTTCCGGTCGATCAAAAGCGCATATTATATCATTTGGTCTATGAACCGGCTAGAGGTGCACTGATATTTTTTTCATCATTTATTTTTAGGGTTTCACTACCCAGCAGAAGTTTTGACCGTTCCAAAACAATACGATTCAATCAATACATATCTAGGTCAAACCCACTCTCTCGTGGTGATGTCAACGAACCCAAACTGGCGCTGGTTAGTATGGACGTGCTCATGCACAGATATCGATTTCTGCCTTCAAACTCGGTGCGTGTAAACGCGCCACTACTTCGCTTCATATAAATCGCTTTGTCTAATTCGCTTTACAATTGCCCGTGTAAACACGGCTAAAGACGCAAACTTTACCCATGGCCACGTGTAAACAATTGTAATCTACAGAATAAGCTCACCAAATAGTCTTTACATTCAGTATGCAGGGAATAGTGTAAAATTATTGCAATTTGAAAGAGATGAGAGCAATGACAATGTTGAATGTCTGTTATATTATAATTATTACATATCAAAAAGGAGGCATGGCCATGGGATATGGGGACGAGACAGAATATATACTGTCTTAAGTGAGTGTTGACAAAAAAAAATTGAATATATCTCTAAGTGACGGCAAATTATTGTTAGCATCAGTGGTAACGGGTTAGCCAATCGAATGTAGGGCGCCACATAAGCTTTAGTTAAAGTTGCATAGTCCGATGGTTTTGCGTTTACGTGGTCATTTTTCTGAGATAAATATATTAAATTGATCTTATAATCTACCTTATTTCCGGGTAAAGTAACTTTTATTTTAAATGGAGAATTTTTTAGATATTTGAAATTCAAACAGGCAAACTTAGTTTTGGCAAGCACACCAAAACTCTGACACCATAGGCTTCAACAGTAACAGGTTTCTATCAAATTGTCGCAGTGAGCCCTTCTATGTGGCAATAACTGCTTAATATGTGCATCAATATCTAAGTTAGATTTGTAGTCTAATGTAGAGTCAAATCTATGTCATTATTTTGGTTTTGAAAATTTGATGCGTCATCGGACTATGCAGCTTTAAGGAAACATGTCACCCTGCTGTCACACCCCAGCAACCTGCTGTCACACCCCAGCAACCTGCTGTCACACCTAAACACCACCATTCGACACACACACTTTGAGGCAGCCACGGCCAAATGAGCTACAGTGATAGGCTCTTACTTGTGAAATCCCCCACCCTCCTGTCCAGAGTTAGAGTGTAGACAGTAGTGAACTGTGGACTTGTGGTAATACTATAAAAATACACATATCATACATAATCATAATGATAGCCATGCTGTGCCATATTTAATAAGAACAATAATATCATTTCTTCTGCCATAGCCCCAAGTTGAGGTTGGCTAGATTCGGTAGCTGCATAATCCGTTCGAGTCCTACTGTGGTGATCTTGGTGCACCCGTACAGGTCAATAGACCGGAGGTGCTTCATGTGGTCGGCGATCAGTCCGAGCGACTTGTCCGTCAGCCGACTGCACTGCCCGATGTTCAGTGTCGTGAGGTCGTGCAGTGTCTTCACCACCCGACACATCCCCTCGTCACTAATATTGCAAGCGCTCAGGCTCAGGCACTGGAGGTGGAACAGTCCTTGTGATATGTGCAGTAAACTCTGGTCACCAATGCGTTCACAGAAACTAGCGTCCAGCGAGGTGATTCTCGACCCGCCCTCTGCCAGGTAGCCGATCCCAATGTCACTGATGTTGTCACAACTCCTCAGATTCAACTCTCGCAATGACGGCATCTTGGCGAGAAACCGCAGCCCCGTGTCAGTGACACTGCCGCAGAAGCTGAGGTTGATGCTTTTCAGGTTCGTCAGTCCGATGCCGATGTGCTTGAGCGCCTGGTCGGTGAGTTTCTGGCAGTCTTGCAGCACGATGTGCTCCAGCTGCAGGTTGCCGTAGGCGGCGTTCGGGCTGAGCCCCGCCAGATGCCCGATGCCCTGGTCGGACACGTGACGACAGCTGCGCAAGTTGATGCGCTTCAGCTTCCTCAGCCCCCAGGCGAGCAGCAGCAGCCCCGTGGAGGTGATGTTGCAGCAGCCGCCCAGCTCCAGCACCTCAAGGTTCTTGAGGTGCTGCGCGATGCGGCCCAGGCTGCTGTCAGTGATCTGCTTGCACAGGCTCAGGTTGAGCACTGTCAACGTGGGGATCTCCTGCACGAAGGCGTGCCCCAGCATGATCTCGGTCACGTTGAAGCAGCCGCTCAGGTTGAGACTCTCCAGGCGCGGGATGCCCGTGATCACATCGCGCAGGCTGCGGCGGAGGCTGAGGATTTGAATTTTCTTGATCCCACGCTTCACGAGGCTGGGAAACAAAGAGGGATTGGCCCGGCGGAGATGCAGCCGCGCTTCGACGCCCCGCCACACGATTCGGTTGTAGGCTGCGTCGCGCCACGCCGTGCACACCCGCGCCACGCCCCCCTTGTCACGCACGTCCAGGTGGCTGAAGATCATTGCCAGGATCTCCGGGAACAGGCACGCAATGTGGGTAGTGTTCCTACCCGCGCCTGTCTCCATTTTGGATCTGGCTTCCCTCACTGCGCTGCCGTCACGTGACCCGCCATAGAGGCAGCCAGCGCTGAGAGTGCGAGCCAGGATGGGCGCTGTTGTTACGGCCCCGCTGATTGGAGAACTACACTCGGCGGGCGGTTCCCCGATAGTTCTCCATTCATACAAGGGTTGCAAATGTAGTGACGGTTGGTACCTACGGGTGGGATGTGGTGTGTGTTCCTCGTGTGGTTCATGCACGTGTTGAGGCCTCCGTGTATGGCGTGTGGCTGACAGAGCTGCGGGCGCGGACTGACACGGCGCGCCGTGTGACTGGTGTACACCGCCAACACTCACACAGGACTGACCTAGTTTGTTCGCGTGAACACACATTGCCCGCCTCCCGCCTGCATGGGGCTCGCGAGTCTTATACTCACAAGCCAAGCCGGCATTTATTCAAATCAGCGCCTACTGGTACGAAGGTGCTTTGATAATTGCATGTAATGCGTTAATTATGACACAATGTTATTATATACTATATTACAATACTCCCCGACTGGATGTTTGTTTTGTTTTTGTTGAGAGTGCTTTGGTGGAGGGTGTTTTTTCGTGGGGGGGGGGGTATCCAACCTGCACAATCGGTTTATTCATTTTAGTTGATTAATTATATAAGAAATGTAGTTTTCTTCAAATAGGAAATTAACCTTATATATGAGGTTAATTTTAATCGTAAAAGAAATGGTCAATATATTTGATTTATATGAATAGTTTTTTTTAATGCATTGAGGCACTTGTCTTATAGCCGTGGTTGCTATAGTTATGTCCGCATATTGGGGAATATGACAAAGGAAAACAGACGGAATGAGACTCATTCCCATGCAATCGTGTCCACAATGAATGCACTTTATCAGACTAACAAATGATAGTGCAATTAATAAACGATATAATTGCGACTATTGAGGTTTTACGGAAGTAATAATCGATATAAAGATATGGAGGGAATCATGTATTAAAGCATTTTATGTCAAGTTAATCTCTGAAACATTTCTTAAAATGCATAATCTTATACTCGAAATGTAGATATTCTAGTATCTCTCACGGATGGGTCAGTGCGGCGGGTAGATGTGAGGCAGCCGAAGGGATTATTCGTCACAGGAGGCCGGAAATGGGTTAGCCTATTTTCATCTTTAAGTTGGGGGGTGGCCTGCTTTATCTGGATATAAGCAATGCTCTGACATATAACAGTAATTGTGAACAATAACCTGTCTAAACGATGCTCAGACATATGACACTAACTATGAACAATAACCTGTCTAAGTGATGCTCTGACATATAACACTAACTATGAACAATAACCTGTCTAAGCGATGTTCTAACATATAACACTAACTGTGAACAATAACCTGTCTAAGTGATGCTCCGACGTACAACACTAACTGTGAACAATAACCTGTCTAAGCGATGTTCTAACATATAACACTAACTGTGAACAATAACCTGTCTAAACAATGTTCTAACATATAACACTAACTGTGAACAATAACCTGTCTAAGCGATGTTCTCACATACAACACTAAGTGTGAACAATGACATGTCTAAACGATGTTCTAACAAATAACACTAACTGTGAGCAATAACCTGTCTGAGCGATGCTCCAACATATAACACTAACTGTGAACAATAACCTGTCTAAGCAATGCTCCGACATATAACACTAACTGAAAAATAACATGTCTGATCACATCTACACATTGCAGGGAACATTGTTGGCACAATTTTTCTATGATAGTCTTATGGACACATTGTTGGTAGTAAGTAGTAAGTAGTTTGTTTGTTTGTTGTTGTTTTAAACAGTAAGTAAGTAGTTTGTTTGTTTGTTGTTTTAAACAGTTAGTAAGTAGTTTGTTTGTTTGTTGTTGTTTTAAACAGTAAGTAAGTAGTAAGTAGTTTGTTTGTTTGTTGTTGTTTTAAACAGTAAGTAAGTAGTAACATTAATGCCAAATGTAAATGTGAATTTTCCGAACTGCTGATAATGAATGAAGGTCAATGGGGAGGTGGAATCAAACAGTAGTCGACTGAAGTAGTCACTTCTAATACAACATTCACCCAGTATTGCAGTAGCCTGAAACTGAGTAGAACAGAGTCAGAGGTAAATCTGTTATCTAGTAGTGTTGTAGTGAAGGGACTACTGCGGTGGGTGGTAGTAAGGCAACAGTGTGAGTTTCAAAATATGAGTGAACAATGACAATCAAAGTATTTAAGGCACTAACAGGTAGTTACAGTGAATCTATTCAGGGGGAGTGCACGTGGTTAACCATCTTGGATTACAATTAATACCACTTATGGCACCCCCTGTCTTATACCAAGAACACCAGGGCCACCACTGGGCCTACCTATAGTCAGTGCCATCAAAGTATGTGGCACCACCTAGCGGGTACTGCCTGAACCTATCTAATTCTTTGACAGACCATCCAAAGTGTCAACATACTGCGCTTTAGCAACGATGTGAGGCTACATGATTAAAAAAATACTTCCCCTGCATCAAAAAACCCTTTCCCCCCAACTTTTGAGGACAAACTGCTAAAGAAAAGTGACAAATAGACCAACAAATGGGGATATAAACACAATGTAAGCACTTCCAAGCCTTTCCTATGTAATCCAATATGGCCACCGGAAGTTGTCTCGTGACGTCATTACACCCCCTCTACTGTTCTAGTGTCTCAGGGACTCATTTTTGGAAGCATCTCTATTATCGCTCAGTAAACATACACAGCTCACCCGGATCAAACACGCAGAGATGCTCTCACGTTTCCGTCCTGTACCATATCACCATGGACTGTGGTGTCAAGCGCAATGCGTTGTACATGGGCTAGATTCTCACTGGATGTTTACAGACAAAGTACATATATCAGAGTAGTTCTCCCGTACATTGACTAATTTGTTCCCGGTATCGGTTTCGGGCGTCGGAGGCCCCAGTAGAATGGCGGTTTACCACGCAGGCGGCGACTGGGGGAAACCAACAACTCACAGCCAGTATCGACTCAAGCGTTATTCTCAACGTTGTCGTTGTAAATGTCGCTATTTCAGAATAGAAATGTCCGCATCGGTATATTTTGAATTCGACGTCGTTCACCAACGTTAAATTCAAGTTATAGTATTGTTGCCGTAGTTTCATTTTAAATTCTCTCCATTCAGCTTTTGTTTTGACATATATTCTTTGGTAAGACGGCACCACGCTAGCGTGAATAGACCTTTCCATTCGGTGTCACTAAAGCGACCTGTATTCATTCGACTTGGTGATGTGCGTTTATTTCACCGGGAAACCAACGTGTTAGACTAAAACGGCCTTGATTCAAAACAGGTTCTTTCCAAACGGATTAATTTTCTATGTAGCTCTAAGAATATGTCGATATATTTGTTAGTTTGATACAATAACTGTGAATAGGCTACGGTTATGTAGCCTACATGTTGAATTTGGTTTAGATGCATGGCAACGTGAAAATAAATGTTCTCACAAAGCAAGATAACACTGGTTTATTCTTATTCCTGACATACATCATACATACATAAATAAATTTATAAATACACAGGCCTGTGCAAACACATACATACATACATACATACATACATACATACATACATACACACATACATACATACATACATATATACATTCATAGGCCTACATACATTCATAGGCCTACATGCATACATAGACCTACATACATACATACATACGTACGTACATACATACATACATACATACATACATACATACATACATACATACATACATACATACATACACATACAGTAAAACCTATCTAAATCGACCGACCTTGGGACCAACTTTAGGTGGTCCATTTAGGGAGGTGGTCGGTTTAGGGAGTTAGAATATGGTTACTATGGTATTGTTGGGATCCAAATAAAGTGATCGATATAGGGGAGTAGTCAATCTGTGGAGGTGGTCGGTTAGGGAGGTGTTACTGTATACATACACATATAAAGACCACTCACTACCGACATCCCCACTTCCATGCAAACGTTATTAAACATATCTTGATCACATATAGATATACAGAGAATTAGAGGGAAAGTAATTGTCAGCACAGGCACACATCTGAGATAACCCTCTCACCTCTCAACACAGAAGAGTTTGAAAACACAGCAGTACCCATCACACAGAAATTATACTTAGGTCAGTGTTGGGGAGACAACTTCAACCGGATCCAACACACAGAGGTGTTATTCACGTCAGTGACACAGAGATGTTGATCAGGTCAATGACACAGAGATGCCCTCACTCAGATCCAACGCACAGAGATGCCCTCACCCAGATCCAACACACACAGATGCCCTCACCCAGATCCAACAAGTAGGGATGCCCTCATCCAGATCCAACAAGCAGAGATGCCCTCACCCGGATTCAACACACAGAGGCCCTCACCCAGATCCAACACACAGATATGCCCTCACCCAGATCCAACACACAGAGATGCCCTCACCCAGATCCAACACACAGAGATGCCCTCACCCAGATCCAACACACAGAGGCTCTCACCCAGGTCCAACACAGAGATGCCCTCACCCAGATCCAACACACGGAGATGCCCTCACCCAGATCCAACATAAAGGCCCTCACCCAAATCCAAGACACAGAGGCTCTCACCCAGACCCAACACACGGAGATGCCCTCACCCAGATCCAACACACAGAGGACCTCACCCATATCCAACACAGAGATGCCCTCACCAAGATCCAACACAGAGGCTCTCACCCAGACCCAACACACGGAGATGCCCTCACCCAGATCCAACACACAGAGGACCTCACCCATATCCAACACAGAGATGCCCTCACCAAGATCCAACACACAGAGATGCCCTCACCCAGATCCAACGCACAGAGATGCCCTCACCCAAATCCAACATGCAGAGATGCCCTCATCCAGATCCAATACACAGATATGCCCTCACCCAGCTCCAACACACAGAGATGCCCTCACCCAGATCCAACACGCAGAGGCCCTCACCCTGATCCAACACCAAGGTGATACCTAGGTCATTCGGAACCAACGCATTATTATTCAGGTGAGGGACATGGAGATGCCCTCAGCACACAGACACCTTCACCTAGACCCAGCACGCAGATTGTCACCCAAGTGAGCCTCGTTCACAAGCATTGCACAGTGAAAGAAAATACCAATTGATCATGTACTAGTATTGTGAACCAGTGTATGTTTCAATTGTCTCAGCTTCCTCAGAGAAAGAATCCCATCACCGAAGGATTCTAGCAATTAAAGTTATTTCTGACCGCATCCATTTAGCAACTTTCTGCAAATGCTGAAAAGGATCTACAAAAGCTATGCTAGAACCACTTGGCTGTTGATAGAACAGGTCAATTCGTATGAATGTACATGGACCTAGGTACTCCAACAACACTGTCTCTGTAACAGGGCTGCTAAGCAACTCATTAGAAAAAGTGTTCGGATGCTGGATCATAGAAATAACCTCATGATTTTGAAATCAAATATGCTATATATATTGTTCAAATATTTATCTATCGCAACCCGCTACATTAGGGTGAATATATTAAATCATCTCCATTAATATACCTTAAAAGTCGGTTTGAGAGCTTTCTGTGGCCGTCATCTTAGTTTTCTTTTTCGTATTTTCTCTTAATTTTTCCTTTTATACCAATATACATTAAAGCTTCATAGTCCGATGAAATATCAAATTTCAAAACCAAACCAATTATCTAGATTTGATTTTACATATCTAACTTAGATACTGATGCACTTATTAAGCATTTGTTTCTGTGTAGAAGGCAATACTGAGTCAATTTAACAGAACCTGTTACTGCAGAAGTCTATGGTGTCAGAGTTTTGGCAGGCTTGCCAAAACTAACTTTCCATGTTTGGACTCAAAATATCTCAAAAGTTTACCATTAAAAATAAAAGGAACTAATGTAAAGTAGATACTAGTGATCGATATAATATATTTATCTCAGAAAAAATACAGAAATTCAAAACCATCGGACTATGCAACCTTAATACTCTTCACTGAAACCACCACCTCCGCAATTAATTTCTACTGACGTAGTTTTTGCTCGGATTTAAACATGGTTGTAATTCACAGTTACTCTGGATAGAGTAGAGATGTTTTTTTGGTGGTTTAAGAAAAATCTAAGATGGGCTATTATGATGTGCACAACTTAGATCGGCTCCTGATGACAACACGATTTGCTGACGATTGCAACTAAATCAACCCCAGCAATCTATTGATCTATACTGCAACATAGATCACGAGATGAGGTGCATACCCTGTATTGTTTGTTCACCTAGCTACCATATGACATTACCAAAGTTTAAAATAATTCATATGTTGGTTCCTTACCAGCTCGTTCGTTATCTGAGTCTGACTGGGACATTGGTATATTTGTATAAGCACATTTCAAACACTTTCTGATCTATTATCGATGGTTAATGGTGAATTTGATCCAAATTCAGCATACTTTGGCATGCGCCATCACTGCTGAAGTCTCACTATACAAAACTGTGATAGCCAACTGCTTTCAACTAATGTAGTGACTGGTAGCAAGAAGTTCAGAGTAAGCACCGTCTAAGGAGTGATAATGCATGACAAACTATATTTAATTTGGATAGCAAGCACAATAACAAACTCTGAATGGATGAAGTTCTTTTCAGAGTTGTTGATGAATCTGCATACCTTTGTTTCTCTGGACCAATTTGAACATAGGCTAAACACAACTAATTATTACTTATGTCTGAACACATCTGTAGCTGGTGCTTTAATTTGTTGGTTGATTGGAGGTTTACGTCCTGGCAACATCTAAGTCTAAGGTCATATAAGGATAGGGTGTTTGAATCTATATGTTAATTACCTATCAACAGCTAGCTCTTCAGATATCGATAGACCAGATCACCATTCCGACTGTGCATGCGCTGAAAACGGCATCGAGAGAAAAACAAAGGAGCTCGGCCATTGAGTTTGCCGATATGCTTAGGGTAAAACTTCGATTTTTATTCAAAATTAATAAAAATACATAACAATTTGGCACAAACATGGATGGATGGATGCAATATAATAATATAATGAATATGTTTAGGACACAACTCTCCATAATTAATCATTTTGAGCTAAGAAACATACAATTTCAGTCACTTTACAGGCTGATGTTTACATCACCATTGATTAGATATAAGTAATTCTTGTTCTAAATATGATAATGCCAAATGTTTTGTTTTTTAAACTTGTTTCAAAGAAATATATAACCAATGTCTGATTAACCCTACCCATTTTGTAACCCAACAAATGTTATTAACCATAGGATATACATAAAAACATGAATAAAATAAGTAAAACTGACTCTGGCTATGGCTCTAACACTAGTCTGAGTGCCCAGATTATTCTCAATCTAAATGCAGATGGTATAAGATGTGCTGATTAGATTGATGTAAATGCAATGCTAGATAAAAGATTAACATCTTAATTTATTATATATATATTCTTTAGTTGGTATTCTATGTTTCAAACCAGAGCTGAGATGGGCTGAAACTAGCACATTTCAAAGCTGCACCCAGTGTCTTAGCATTAGGCATGTGCTTTGTGGGGTTTGTTTTTCTTCCATGCATCCCACAATGCACCACGCAGTTGGAATGGTTATCTAGTCTGCATGCACTGAAAACGGTGTTGGGAGCAAAGCAAAGGTGTACGGCCATTGAGTTTGCCGATACGTGTAGGGCAAAACTGCCATTTTATTCAAATTGAATAGAAATACATAACAATTTGGCACAAACATGGACAGAAGGCTGCAATATAATAAAATAATGAATATGTTTAAGACACAACTCTCCATAATTAAGCATTTTGAGCTAAGAAACATACAATTTCAGTCACTTTACAGGCTGATGTTTACACCACCATTGATTAGCCAGAAGTAATTCTTGTTCTAAATATTAAAGTGTCAGATGTGTCAACAAAAACCTGTTTCAAAGAAATATATAAGCAATATCTGATTAACCCTACTCATTTTCTATTTCTACATATGTCATTAACCATAGGATATAAATAAAAACATGAATAAAATAAATAAAACTGACTCTGGCTATGACTCTAACACTAGTCTGAGTGCCTAGATTTGTCTAAATCTAAATGCACATGGCATAAGATGTGCTGGTTATATTGATGTAAATGCAATGCTGGATAAAAGATTAATACCTTAATTTATTATATATATATTTTTAGTTGGTATTCTATGTTTCAAACAAGAGCTGAGATGAGCTGAAACTAGCACATTTCATAGCTGCACCCAGTGTATTATCATGTGCAATGTGCTTCTCAAGGGTTTGTTTTGCTCTGACGCATTCCACAATGCACTGCACTGCTGGAACGGTGATGTAGTCTATTGGTTGACATAGCGAAAAATCTTGTCCTGCTCCTCCCAACAAACACATCTATTTTGAAGATTTCTGCTGGATCCTTATATCACAGTCAAATGTCCACGTCCGTTACTCTCACTCAAGAACGTATCTAATTTACAACTATTCCTTTTTAGTTTCCCATCTATAGCACAAAGCATTGTCCGTTACTACTTCAACTATACAACTCTATTGCACGTCTTAGAACAGCCCAGAAAGCATCGCTCCCAGCGTGCCGATGCGCAAACTGCAGCAAACCGGTCTCCTGACAACATGAGTTTAACGCAGCGTATCTTTAATATATGTGGCTCTATTATTTTATATCTTTATTGGAGGGTGCGGAGGAGGAGGGACGAATCTAGGTTGCCCCAGCGCAGGTATCGTCTGCCACTCCGGCGGGTATTGTGGGATGCTTGGGGCGCTCGGGGCACCTGGGGAGCCTCCTCAGGGCCCGGAGGCTGCTCCCCGGGTGGCCCTTTCACGGGACGGGGCCCCTCACATCTATTTTTATGGCGCGGTTATTCAGAGTGGCGATGTCCTGTCCCCGAGTTGAAGGACAATGACTGATTCCTACCCAGACTTCGGCGTTCAAAGGAGCGCCCACAGACTGACCCACAGTGCGGACGTCGGCTCCTAAATGTGGCCGCGCGGTGGGGAGGCTGGTGTTAAAGCATGCTTTAGGAGCGGGTGATTATCCGCCCCTGAGCCCGCCCGTACTAAACAGGCCGGCCTCGTGAAGACGGGACTTTATGGTCACATTGTCATTGCTCATTGGGCGTGCATACTTATTGTTTTACACCCCACTCCCCACGCCACCCCATTATCGTCACCCTTACCCCATTCCCTACTGGCTCCAATACCCACAAATCACCGAGGACCTTTTCTTTCTTTTTTTGTTTTTAAGGAGAAAAGAGTAGCCCTGTACTGACTGATGCATTAATCAAGGAACCAAAGCAGAACCGTGTGAAATGCTCGCGCATAGACTCTTAAACCACATCAATATTCACAGAGGCTGGCACTGCGTATGCCCGGTGACGATATAAAATAAATAATTTATTGAACTAGATTCGTTTTTTGTTTTTTTTGTGGGTTTGTGTGCGTGGGTTTTTGTGGGTTTTGTGTGTGTGTGTGGGAGGGGGGTATTTTGGTCGCATTAGCTGATTAAAGAGTGACATTTTAATCGTGACCAATGAGCTTCCTCTACTGCTCATTACCCTATCCTAGTAATGCCGAACACCAGGCTAAGTAGTGACATGTACAACTTTGTAAGTCATCGGTTTGACTCGGCTGTGCTTCCACTATATTGGGACGCTGCTGGCGCTTGTCCATTTTAGTTTTATATATATATATATATGCCAGTGTAATGAGATTATCTGTGTGCCACGCAATATCTACATTGTCAATGATTTGAGATACATTCTCTCATACATGGACGTACTGATCCGGTCCCACATTATTATTATTATTATTATTATTATTATATGTGTGTGTTTATGTATGTTTGTCTACATAATTATGGTTGTACATGTTCGTGTATGTTCATGTATGTTCATGTATGTTCATGTATGTTCGTGTATGTTCGTGTATGTTCATGTATGTTCCTGCATGTTCATGTATGTTCGTGTATGTTCATGTATGTTCATGTATGTTCATGTATGCCCATGTATGCCCATGCATGTCCATGTACCTATAATATAGTTTTCAGAGAGTTCTCTTGTAAGCAGGTTAGAGGCCACATCAGGGAGTATATAAGAGCCTTGTCTCAGTACGATGACCTATGGCCCGGCCCTCGGGGTTACCTAGCCATGTTCTGCAAACAATTTACCACAACTGATCACTAAATAGTTACATTGACAGATGTCCCAATAAAATATTATTTAAAGAAATGAAACCTCAAAACAAATATGTCATGTCTTGGAATATCATTTTGAAATTGTTTAAATGTTAATTTGTGTGTCTTTCTTTCCCTTACTGTTGTATGGTGCTGAAGCAGTTGGGGAGACAGTCTAGGAAAGTCTGTCCGTCCCGGTGTTGCGGATAACGAGGGACACCAGTTTGCCAGGGACACTTCCATTCAAATGCATTGTCAATGGCCGTGAGCAATCTTCATACAGAAAATACAGGAAAAGTTAAATATCTCTAAAACGACACCATCTAGAAACAAATCGTTTGGTACACATATAGAAAACATCTTTACCAAAACCATTATATTAAATTTATAAGGTTAGTGATGATGCTGTTCGATTTGGACACATGCTCAGAAGCGATGTGTCCCTGGCAAACTGGTGTCCCTGGGAAACCGCAACACCGGCCCCGCTCTCGTCACGCCGGAAGCGACCTGAGGCACGCCCCCCCCCCCCCCCCCCCCCCCACAAACGAGGCCACTTTCAGGGCACTGGCGGTTAAAGCTAAGATTCCTTACACGCGGCATGCGGCATGCGGCATGCGGTACGCGAACGGGTTGGGTCCTTTCACCCACACCCACACACATAGTGTCAGGTTTCTCTAACACTGTTGTCTATGGGCATTCGCATCCGCATGCCGCACCGATCGCTACATGGACCGATTCAGTATTTGCATGCCGCATGCCGCATACCGTGTGTAAGGAATCACCCCCATTGACTTAGATGCTTTTCGATTTTTTGCCGCATTCGCATTCGCATACTGCATACCACGTGTAAGGAATCTTAGCTTTAAGCTACATAGTCCGATGAAGTATCACATTTTCAAACCCAAACTATCATCTAGAATTTATTAGACACATCTAACTTAAATAATGATGCACATATTAAACATATAGAAGGGAATACCAGGGAAATTGAATAGAACCTGTTAATGCTGAAGCCTATAGTGTAATGGCCATGTCACATTACGACGCTTCTCGCCAGCGCACTGCCAACGCAAAAAAAAGTTGAGAAACGTGTGTTGGTAGCGTTCGGCGTGAGAAAAAAAAAAAAAGATTTGGTGCGCTGTCCTGATATGACCTTAGATGTAGCTAGGATGTAAAACAACAAAGCAACAATTTGGCGCAACATGTGGGAACGACCATCATGTGCGTGCGGCATGTGCATAGCATTCGCATAATGTTATTCCAGCGCGTCCAACGGATCTCGACGTGTGCCTAACGTCCCCATAACATTCGCACCCACACGTTGGCACACGTCGAAAGTTTTGTGCAAGCACAAAACTTTCGATGTGCCATGACGCACGCCGGCGATCCTCGCTGACCATCGCCGTCCATCAACGTATACCAATGCGTGCCTAACGCACGCGTAACGCTTCCTGATGTGTCCCGACATTCCGCCCAAAAATCACATACGTCGACGCGTTGGTGAGAAGCGACGTAATGTGACAGGGCTATAATGTCACAGTTTTGGTGTCCTTGCCAAAACTGATTTGACACGTTTTCACTTTAAATATCTAAAAAAATTGACCGATTTAGGTCAAACGTAGGATATGTATGCTATAACAATCAATTTAATATAGTTATCTCAGAATTTTGTTTAAATAAGCTCAAAACCATCAGACTATGCAACTTAAAGGTTATAATCTGTCGCTGCTATTTCCATTCTCTTCTTATTCCTGTCCTCTTTCTTCTCCTTCTTCTCCTCCTTCTTCTCCACCACCTCATCCTCATCCCCCTTCACCTCCTCCTTCTTCTGCTTCTCAATTTGACGGTAGCTAAGGTAATCACATGTGTAAAAGGAGTCGCTCCATCTGCCCAACTTCCTCATAGCCATATATATGTATACATGTTATATTTAATATTACATATAATAATAGGGTTTATTGCAAAGCGATCCTGCAAGTTTTCATACTGGTATTGACTGCCCACGAGTGCTTCAAATCCACATTGTGCGATAGATGATTGGCTTAATATCTTCACGGTGAGGAAAAACATCAGAGAAGTGGTTGTGCCACTCTATGTGGATTTTCTGGTACTGGTCAGTCATCATAGTTGTTTGGATACAGAATCTATCTCTGTATCCATGGGCGGGCGGCTTAAAGGTAAGACATTACATGTTCATTGAGGAACACGAATTTCCAAAGCAATAGTTCATCATATATTGCACGTAACTTATTTCTATAACAATATAACATCTATGGGAGACTATCTGACTGAATCCTCGACCAGGCACAGCGAGGACGCATGCCTGGCCAAGCGCGCCCGGGCAGCGGCTCCCGCCTCGCCGGATTTTTGAGGAGCCGGCACCTCCAGCCCGGCACGGAGGCCCCAGACCGGCCCACCAACCCTATCAAAGCCGCCCACCACACTGCTACCAGCCCTCCGGACACCACCGCCCACCCGCCCGAGGCGCGGCCTGCCCGCCGCCTCGGCGCCGCCGTGCCCTCCGGCAACCACCCCCGCCTCGGGCCCCAGCGCCCCCTCAGTAAGGCTCCCATCGCCGCCCGGCGCCAGTCGCCCGTCACCCTCGACCCAGACATCCACCTCGACCCAGGCGAAACCGCCTTCCTCTGCCCCCCTGAACCCACCGATCCCCCCCCCCCGACCCGCCCCACGACCCCCCCCCCCACCGCCCGCGATTTCGCCGCCCCCGCCGCACCTCCTCCCCCGACCCCTGCCCTGACCGCCACCTCGGTACTACCAACCACATCGGCAACCACCTCCAAGTCGGGCCCCAGCGCCCCCTCAGGAAGGCTCTCATCGCCGACCAGCGCCATTCGCCCATCACAGACCACAGCCCAGCCCAGCCCAGTTTGCCCGAGGCGCGGCCTAACCGCCGCCTCGGCACCGCCGACCTCATCGGCAACCACATCCCTGTCGGGCCCCAGCGCCCCCTCAGTAAGGCTCTCATCGCCGCCCGGCGCCAGTCGCCCATCACGGACCACAGCCCAGCCCAGTTTCACAAGGAACCCTCAGGCCACAGCCCAGCCCAGCCTCAGGAGGAACCCTCAGACCACAGCCCAGCCCAGCCTCACGGAGAACCCTCCTCCGAGGGCACAGCCGCCGACCACGACACCACCGTCATCAACCCGCCCGACCCGACCCCGACCCCCGTCCCACCCAGCCCTGAGGAGTTCGCCGGCCGACCTCCTCACCCGACCCCTCCAAGGAGCGGGCCTCCCTTTATTTTGGCCGCCCGCCCCTTGTCGACCTACCCCGCACCGCGCACCTCAGACCACACAGCTCAGCCTCACGAGGGACCCTCTCCAGACAATCCAGCCGCCGACCTCAAGGCTCTGCCCTCATCTCACCCAGATCTCCGGCCCCCACCTCGGGCGCCCCGCGCCCCCGCCTCGGGCGCGCCTCGAGCCCTCTCCTACTTTGGTGGAGGGCTCCTCGGCACCCCCTCACTCCACTGACAATCAACCGGACCACCGGACTTACTGACTCTCTCCTGCTCCTTATGAGCCTCTCTGCTCCCTCCTGGGAGCCCCTCATTATTCTTGATACCATTACTTTTCTATTTACCACTGCATATATCTTCTTATTTCTACCTACACTTACCACTGTGCATATTTCATTATTTGTATGTACTTAACATTTCCGCTGAGGCGTGCAATAAACACGCCTTTTCTCCACCCCCGCCTTACTTTCTTCCTTCTCGCGCATCGGTCGTAATGCGAAGCATTACGTTTGATGCGAGGGAAGGAGGAGACCCTCCCCCGCCGTTGTGGCGCTGCCTACTCACCTCGGCCGAGCCCCGGCTCGCCCCCCCCCCCTCCTTCCCCCCACCCTCTTTGTTCTGGCGCTCACGCCTCACCCGACGCCCGCTGCTCGCCACATCTCACCCTCCCCCCGGCCGCCAGCATTCGCACCTCCCCCCCCCCTTTTCCCTTATAAGGCCGCCCGCCGGCTCTCCTCAGGCACTCACCTTCCTGCCGTCTTCCGCGACTCTCCATTTTCTCCTCCGCCCACCCACCCAACTCTCCTTTACCTACTCACTCCGGAGGGTGGAGGGCTCCTCGGCACCCCCTCACTCCACTGACAATCAACCGGACCACCGGACTTACTGACTCTCTCCTGCTCCTTATGAGCCTCTCTGCTCCCTCCTGGGAGCCCCTCATTATTCTTGATACCATGTACTTTTCTATTTACCACTGCATATATCTTCTTATTTCTACCTACACTTACCACTGTGCATATATTCATTATTTGTATGTACTTAACATTTCCGCTGAGGCGTGCAATAAACACGCCTTTTCTCCACCCCCGCCTTACTTTCTTCCTTCTCGCGCATCAAAGGTAAGACATTACATGTTCATTGAGGAACACGAATTTCCAAAGCAATAGTTCATCATATATTGCACATAACTTATTTCTATAACAATATAACATCTATGGGAGACTATCTGACTGAATCCTCGATGCTCGATTTTTAAGATTTATTTTTTGATGCTATGTTTATACTGTCCATAGCATGTAAGCTCGAGTGCTCGGGCTTGTTTTCAATGCTGGCCAGTTGTAGTAGTGGTTTAATCTTATCACACAGTAGGAGGTGATAAGATGTTTTTGTTTCTCACACAGTAGCAGGTACATTGTGATTATTTATTATCTGTAGATGTTTGAGTTTGTTTTCTGTGGGGTTGGCTATCCGAAATAGGGAAGGACTGCTAGGTAGCTCTTTGTTAGGCATGGCAGTTAAGTGTGTTCTTGGCTCATAGATGTTTGAGCTTGTTTTGTGTTGGGTTTGGCTATCCAAGGTCGATCCAAAATAGGGAAGACCCGTTAGATAGCTAATGGTTTTAGTTCTAAGTGTGGGTGTTATTGGTTTTATTTTCTGATCACCCTTGTGGTGGGTGTGAATAGTATATTAGTTTTTTTGTTTTTTGTTTGTTTTTGTTTTACTACTACTTATGAAATAGCCTACTCTACATTTATAGGCTTGTACATAGTTTGTAGCTGTTCATTATCTACTGAGGGTGGTCCAGATTACCCCCTTGGGGCAGCCCAGTTTGTGGGCCATGACCTATCACATGCCCTTCTGGAGTTTTGCCCCAGGATGTTTTCAGGGTCTCCCTTTTTTACATATATATTGTAGTATGTTTTCAGATCAGGAGTCTCTGTTTTTGATGGTTTGTGGTTGTTTGGTATCTACTGAGGGTGATCCAGGTTTCTCCCTTGGGGCAGCCCGGTTTGTGGGCCATGACCTATCACATGCCCATCTGTGGTTCTGGCCCTAGGGTGTCATCAGCGTCCTCCCTTTTTGACATAGATATTTGTTGTATGTCTTTAGATCAGGGATCTGCCTTTCTTTTACTGATTGGGCATTCCAAGCCTTAGAAGCCATTTCTAATGTGCTTCTTTCACGGGGCTTTATGCGGCTCCTTGTTTTATTAGTGGTGCATTGTTCCTCAGAGCAGACTCAAATGCTTTGGGGATCGTGCTTTTAGTATTGCTGCCCCGAGACTGTGGAATGCTCTGCCAGGATATATCTCAGATTGTAAATCTGTTGGTGCTTTTAAAAAAGGTCTTAAGACACATTTGCTTAAATCTGCTTTTAACTAGGTGACATTTATTTTCCTGTATATGTAAAGCGCCTGAGAACAGCTTGCTGGATCGGGCGCTATATATATGTTTTATTATTATTATTATCTCTGGTTGGTTGCTTTTGGTATTTCCTATCGCCAATGTACCCAAATGCGAGTGTTTTGAGGTGTACTAGTCTTCTATTTTTTTTTTTTTAGCAATTTTGCTTTGGTTTCCATGTGCAGGTCATAGGTGGGGTGCATTCTGTCCAAATGTCTGTGCATTCGATCAATGGAATTGCAGTTGAATTTATCTGATAGTGTGACAGGTTCAGCGATACACAGTTAATAGGTCACTATGAGTATGAGTAGTGACTTAGTGCATGTTAAACTCTTCATTAGCCATAATTTGATATAGTAAGGTGACTCGAATGGCATATAAGCAGAACGCCGAGTGGAGCATGGCACTTGTCCAAACTGTGTCCCACTCAAAACAATGCCAACCAGATCCCTATGTGTCGGCGTTAATTCTCAGAAAAGGAAAAGGTCCACACAAAAAAACCCAACAGATTACACATTACCTTCAATTCCTATGCACAACACTAAGACAGTAGGAAAGCATCAGCATACAACGAATGCAGTTTAATCTCTAAAGTCATTGACATGCTAAACTTGTCTTGTGTTGAGCCTAACTTGTTATTCTTCTAAATGGGAATCTACCCCACCCCCTTTAGTTACTCCCACTGCCGTCTTCAGGGCAGGGTTGCTGAACAACACTATAGACAAGTTTCAGGAAGCTGGGTTACGGAAATAAAATACTATTTTGCAATCTACAGTGCTAAGTACAAAGCTGAGGTACTTATGTATCATGGCCCGCTACTTTTACAGTGAATAAGTTATGAAATCATGTAGATTAATAGACTATAAAAATCAAATTGAGAGCTTTCTGTGGCCTCTATTTTGTTTTCTTTTTGCATTCTCTACCAAATTCTCAACTGCACCAAAAGAGATACTGCATTAGACCATTGGAACCACTACCTCCATAGTTCATTCCTAATAAAGCAACTATTGTTTGAATTTAGGCATGGTTGTCATTCACACCGACTCTAGGTAGGGAGGGGGTCATTCTTTTGGTGTTTTTTGAATATGACATTTGTCAGCACCGGAGCCCTGGTCTTCCGGCCATTTTGCTATTGGAATTGACAGTCTATATAATCTAAGTTTGATCAGTGCTGTATTAGTTACAGCACCGATCCTGTCGAATTAAGGGAGTGGCTCCTGCTGTATAATGTACAGCACCAGTCACTGTAGTTCATCTACACCCCAACGAATGATTACAATAAATTTACTACAGGTACACAATCAATCTTCATAATATTAGCTTCTTTGAGATTCATACTAATACACGTGTCCATAAAATGCTATCTTGCCAACTGTTACCTGTTAGGTAAAGCTGGAGAACAGGCCCCAGAAAGGAAACAATGGTATTGTGTAGTTATCAGAGTTTCGCCTTAGTGGCGCCACCTGATAGGAAAACACAGCGGTATGTTGACACGCACTGCCATCTGGTGTGATTTGATTCAACTACTTGTTACCTTCTTAGTTTTGTTTACTCTGTTAACATCAGATGGCAGCACCTGTAGGTGTTTCGCACTACAGCAGTCTCCATACCGACACTGATAGGTGAGCGTATGCTGGACGCAATATTATGCCTATATACTAGATCGAGTTAACTGAACACCCAAATGCGGCCAGGATATGTGCGATCTTCATTGTACGACTATCGCCCTGCCGATACTCTTCTCACTCGGAACGTAGGCAACCTTGGCGTAGGTTGGTACTGATCAAACCTAACTCTTGTCATTATAGGTAAAACAAAATAAAACCAATGGGCCGAGTTGCCTGCACTGATTTTTCAGTAAAGCTGAGTTATCGGTTCTACATTTGAGACAGAAATCGCTTAGTGTATATGCCCGTTCTTTAACAAGTCACAAACGACGTCGCGGCTTTGAATATCTAAGTTGGTAGACAAGGGTTATGGGGCTGTCAGATTACGACGCATCACGCAAACATACTTCGACGTATGTGATTTTTTTATGCTATGTCGGGATGCGTCGGTACGCATGTGTTAGGCGTGCATTGATATACATCAATGTACGTTGATGTTCGTCAACATATGGCAGCATGCGTCAGGGGGTCAGCAAAGTTTTGTGCATGCACAAAACTTTTGACAGACGACAACGGATTGGTGCTTACATTACGCCTACGTTAGGCATACGTCAAGATACGTTAGACGGGCAATGGAGGAACATTGTTATGTTGTCCTACATTGACTTTCATTTCTCTGACGGAGAGTTTCAGTCCGTGCATTGGCAACATAATGCCAACGTATGATAACATTGTTTTAACATATGCATAACGTATGGCGGATGCGCGGTTGGCCTTTCTCCATCATGTCTTGACGTATTTGACTTATAGGGCATGTGTCTGATGCTCGCTTAACATTGACTGGCGTTCTGCGAACGAGCCATGAGCGTTTTGCAAACATATTTTGAGCGTTTTGGCTTGGAGTGTATAAAGGACCAGATTTCATGTTTGACCAGAACAGCTCAGATCTTCGGAGATGATGGATGTCCCTGCAAGGCTCATGCAGGAATAGCAACTAGCCATTCTCCAACAACACCATAATGTTAACCAATTGATACTTTACCATCTCAGAAGAAGGAGATGATGTCGACTAAGAAGAATGTGGATGAGAGCATGGATCAGGAGGCAGCGACAGTTTGGTTTGTACGATCAGCTTCTGGTGGAACTCCGTAATGAGGACACAGCTTCTTTCATCAACTTCATGCGGATGCCTCCCCCGATGGCAGGACAATATGATCTAATGATGTCTTTGTACTGTGATGTTATTGTACCATGATCTCTGTCATTTGTGATATTTACTGTGATATTTGTATGTATAGAAATGTGATAGTTCTATTGGTTTAAATAAAAGGTATCAATATCTGTTGTTGATCCCGAACCAAGCTTAACATATCAGTTATTTCTTTGGGTGGCGAAGATTTAGGAGAATTATTTTATCTGGGCACAATTATATATGCACCTAAAAATTTACATTTTTTCTGGGCCCGTTTATATACACTGACAAATTTACATGTCAGTTATTAACTTGGGTGGGGTAGGTAACTTTAATTTCTTTCTGGGCCCAATTATATACACTGACCAATTTACATGTCAGTTATTAATTTGGGTGGTGTAGGTATCTTAAATATTTTCTGGGACCAATTATATACACTGACAAATATATATGTCAGTTATTAACTTGGGTGGTGAAGATTACTTTGACACCCACAAATTTACATGTCACTTATTAATTTGGGTGGAAAAGGTTGCTTTATGGGGAAGATTACTTACTTTTTAACGGACAAATTTAACATGTCACTCATTTTAAGGGGGGGGTGCCGGGTTCTTATTTACAGTTATATGTCAGATTAGTTTTTGTAAAGTAGGCTAACTGGGCAAAGACCTACATTATTTTTTAGGTTTCATTTAATTTATTTTTACCACATTGCATTTGGGGGATTTGTATAATAAGGATAAATAATGTTTACAAAGAAATAGACTCAGAGATCAACATCTGGATTAAAATACATATAGTTTTATTTACACAAATATTTTATAAATAGTGTATAGAGGCACATAATAATTACATTATAACAAATATACATATACACATGGCTACACTATTTACATACTCCAAACAATAAACATATACATATATAGAGCACCACCATTACAGTCACTTAGCCTCAGGGGCCTTTGGTGGGGTGTCCATGTCCCCCGCAGGAGCAAACAGCTCCTGCGCCTCAATGTTCAAGTTGGAAGCATTGGAAATCCCCGACAACCCAGACAGATTCAGCAAACTGTCCGTGGCTGTCAGAGTACTGGTGGACTGGTTCAGCACCGCTTGGGCTGAAACCCATGCCCCGATGACGGAGCTGCCGGTTGGTTGTGGCGTTGCTGCCGGTACTGCCAGAGCTGCAGGTACTGCCAGAGGTGATGTTGCTGGACGTGCTGGACGTGGTGAAGGCATCCCCATGGGTTGAGGCGGACCCATTGGCTGCCCGCCAAACAGAGCCTGGGTCTGCAGTACCAGCTGCAGTACCTGTGCCGTCGGCTGGTGCTGCATCAGTCCCGTTGGCTGGTGTATTGCCGCCGCTAGTGCAGGCAGCATCAGCTTCATCATGTACTGCTGCATATACTCCTGGCTCTGTGATGCCAATGGGGATCTTGGTGGTGGTTGGTGTCTCCAAGGTGGGGATACGGCTGTCCCCACTGTCATGGCTCATGATGCAACCGGCTTCAGGGTCTCCAGCAGCTCCACGACTCATCGATGCGCTGCTGGAGAGTTATCAGCAGACTGCTGTCCTCCTTTGCCCTGCCTAAGGTCGTGGCTGGGGTCTGGGTCTGCTCGGCTGCTCATCCAACCTGATCTGCAGCTCAGTGCAGGCTGACTCTGCAGCCCCCAGATCGCCCTGAGCTGTGTCAATGGCGGCAAGCACCTGCAAGACACAATAATAAAGCACAATAAGTAACATGAATACAAATTGATTGGCCAAAATGAGGTAAGTAATACAAAAAAGCACATCATCGCAAATTATAATGCCATTAAAATATACACATAGATTTATCCAGAATAAAGGTCTATAATGGATCAAATCCACATCATTGCAAGTTACAATGTCAGTAAAATAAATAGTACTTACAGTTCTGCAGGGCTCAGGCCGGTGCCTGACGACTGAACTAAGGAAGCCAAACTTGCCCATGATCCACTGCTCCATCTCGGCGCACAAGCGAGGCCTGTTACCGCTCTTCTTCTTGTGCAGACTCGTGTTGCAGTCGCGTAGGCACTTGAACCAACCCTGGAGATGTCCCGGTATGCTAACGCTAGGTAAACGCTGCACGCTCGAGAGGCACGTTAGCCACACGTTGTGCCAAACCTTTTTTTTTTTTTTCTCATGCGTCGATATGCGTTACCACTACTTTGGACCGACGCTATGCTTACATTCACTGCATTGCGCTGTCATTCAACTTTTCCCTCCATGCTGAAAGGTTTGATGCATCTCGACGTAAAAAAGTGATTTTACACATTGGCGGCTTGCTTGCTTGCCTTTAGATCTACACTTGCGCGGACGTAGCATTTCAAAATTCTACATCAGATATCCCAGGCACAACAATTTTTTTCTACGGCCCCACGACCAGACAAATTTGCTTAGGCCATAATCGATTAACACGACCCGAGCAACTCAGGTCACCCGAGTCGTCAGAATTTCAAATCAAACACTGCGAGTAGGGTCGACAAATACACATGCCGTGTGCAAAACGATCCGACCCAAGTAACCCACCTCCTAGCTGGGGTTGGCTACAAGCGATGACGTCACATTTGCTCTGGTAACGTCCTGCAGGATAACAGCTACCGGTACCAGTCATACATGTTTTTTTTAAAGAGTAACTTAGATTAACGAAATGGAAACATAGCTAAACTAGGACATCATAAAATACTTTAAATCCTGTTTTTCTCTAGTTTTATCGGTTATTAAAAAAAAAAGAAGAAATTGTCCACCCGAGCGCGGAGAAGCATATTCGATTATTCGACCCGAGTCTGTAGGATGTGCACATGCGCCAAAAAGTGGCTCGGGTGACCCGAGTTGATTAATCGATTACGCCCCTAATGATCTACATATCGAAATCAATATATGTAGATGTGACAATTTGATCCTTTCCCATCAGTACAAACACCACACCTATTCAAACACACTACTTAGATTAATTATATCTCAATTCAGAATCCAGTATAAAAGGTTTTGTAGAAGTCATAACTGGCCGAACTTGGTTTTTTTATTGTCACAAATACAACATCTGAATTTATTCACAAACATTTTCCAATTATCCAAATCTCGTGAATGTAACTATATTTTGCCTCTCACATACACATCATGAACGTCTTTCTGTGCAAATAAATACGCTACCTAAAGGTTGTTAAATCCAGAGCGCCTGCGTCCCAAACATGCAGCGAGGAAAGAAGTTTATATATCTACGTTGTCTCCATTTTACCTTGTTGAATCCACCAACCAATAATTAATAATATCTTAATATCTAACATTTTTAATGGATAAGAGTTCTGACTTCGAATAAAAAATAATTTGTTTAATAATCACCGTTTTCTGCCACTTACGAAGAACATAACCAATTTCTGACATTCAAAATGATGTTAAAGGATGTGTACAAACAATTTGCGACCATTTTTAGTCTAATTCAACCTTTTTCTAACTCTGTGACACTTCAGAGGTCCTTGTGACACTCTAGAGGTTAGTGTTCAGTCCGACAGTATCAACCTTACATTGGTACAAATCGGCTTTGGTGTTACTACCATTTAGTTCCTAATCGATACGCTTGGCCCACCCATTTCGTCTTTCCAGCTGTCAATCTCAGAGAAACCCAACAACGTCGATGGTAGACGTGTGGTTGTTCGACAGGTCTCCATAGATTTAACATTGCGGATCCCAGCTCTATGGGAAAACAAGGCTTAAGCGGTTTGAATCGATGACCCAGTTTCACAGACTATTTTCTTGTAGAAACCAACCAAATATTCTGATTTCACCAAAAATAAGTTGTTTGAGTGGAAATAAAGGCAGAAATAGATTCAAAATGTCATTTTGTACATTATGTACATGTATCTAATATCAAATATCAGTTTTAACAAAAATAGCATGAACGACAGAAAGCCGTATACCAACAGCATATACTCAGCGCCAAAGGTAAACAAAGCAATGACAGTGGTTCGCTTCGAACTTTGAAATTACAATGGCCACGTCTATATTATTAAATAATAATAGATTTCTAGCTTTGAGCTTTAGTTTTACATGCTGTCGTGGTTTCCATACACTTTCTCCAACAGTTGCCGTCGTTTCTTCATGTTAATTGTCTCCATCGGTGAAATGTCGATTATTTCTTCGATTTAATTATATATGCCAGTGTTCTCCTATGAACTACTGCATTCGCATTGCGATATTGACAATATCGATCCAATCTTGCAGGATCGCTATCGATCTTGGTCATCATATTCGCAGAAAGTTTCAGCTTTCTTCGCATTAACATATATCTGAATTTTATTCATTAAAGTCTATTTGAATAATACATTTCCTCAAGTATTTTTCAACTCTCAAATCTATCCACATAGATTATAGCATAACAATATGCATTTTCCAGCTCAAAGACAATTAATCAGATTCATAGATTAATATCAACGATGTCAATGAGAGCATAAAGTTAATAAATTGTATGACAATAAATGGCAATATTCAACACATTTGTATGTCCATGAATTTTCAAATGAACCAACCTTTCATGAATAAATGGCGACATTCGACACATTTTGATGTCCATGAATTTTCAAATGAACCAACCTTTCATGACAATAAATGGCAATATTCAACACATTTATATGTCCATGAATTTTCAAATGAACCAACCTTTCATGACAAAATGCGATATTCCACACATTTTTATGTCCATGAATTTTCAAATGAACCAATCTTTCAAGAATAAATGGCAATATTCCACACATTTTTATGTCCATGAATTTTCAACTGAACCAACCTTTCATGAATAAATGGCAATATTCGACACAGTTTTATGTCCATGAATTTTCAAATGAACCAACCTTTCATGAATAAATGGCAATATTCGACACATTTTTATGTCCATGAATTTACAAATGAACCAACCTTTCATGACAAAATGGCAATATTCCACACATTTTCAGGTCCACAAATTTTCAAATGAACCAACCTTTCATGAATAAATGGCAATATTCGACATATGTTCATGTCCATGAATCCTCAAATGAAAATGTTATCTCATAATATTTCTTGGCCAGATCCAAGCAAAAACTTATATGTAAAATTAAGAATATTAGTAATCTAGTTGTCAATCTACTGGATAGTACTACCGGTCAACAGTTTTGTAGTCTAATATAGCAGTTTTGTAAAGTGTAATATAGCTTTATATTTTGTGATAGTTTAAGTTTGCAGATGAACAATAGTTTGTAGATGAATTGTTCTGTATGAATAATGTAAGAAGGAAAAAATGTCATCGCCTTTTAGCTGAGCTGTCCGCACAGACTCGCTTCTGTAAAGTTATTATGATGTCAAGAAAAAATGTCATCACCTTTTAGCTGAGCTGTCCTCACACACTCGCTTTTGCAAAGTGCTTCTGAATATAAAAAAAAAAATTTAATCAACTTTTACCTGAGCTGTCCTCATAGACTCGCTTTTGTAAAGTGATTAAGGATGTCAAGAAAAAAAATTTCATCACCTTTTAGCTGAGCTGTCCTCAGACTCGCTTTTGTAAAGTGATTAGGGATGTCAAGAAAAAATGTCATCACCTTTTAGCTGAGCTGTCCCCACAGACTCGCTTCTGTAACGTGACTAAGGATGTCAAAAAAAAAAGTATCATTCTAATCATTTAAGCTGAGCTCCAAATAGACAATCGCTTTTGTAAAAATGATTAGTGTTCACTCAATGCCCTAGTCATTACCTATGCCTCCCCGTGCATTCTCTTTACCATAAAGCAGTGGAAAGAATCTCATGCAATCACCTAGCAAACAATAGGAAAAGAAAAAGGAAGAATCTTTCTGATCATTTGAGCTGAGCTCCCAACAGACACTCGCTTTTATAAAAATGATGAAGACTTCTTCATGCCCTAGGCATTACCTATGCCTCCCCAGGCATCATTTATTGCCTTCGCCTTCTGAAAAGAGAAGAGTTTTTTTTTTATGTTATGTCCAGGTCTGGACATTGACAAGAGTACCTATGCATTCAATCAATTCAATCCAATTACGTAATGCTCCAGTGTCTGGCCTGGATCATAAGGAAACAAACAGACTAATGATCCAGTGTCTGACCCGGATCATAGGGAAACAGACTTGTCATTCGCTTTTAATGATCTACTGGTACTACTTCACAAATATATATTTCTTCACAAATATATATTATTTTATTATTATTTTTATATTTATTTTTATTAAATTAATAATTTTCTCAACATATTATTAAATTAATATGATATTTATATTTATTTTTATTAAATATATAATTTTCTCAATATATATAATATTATTATATTTATTAAGTAATATCAATATATGGAATAATTCTTTATAGAATAGGAAAGTGTCTTAAGAAAGTTAACTTAATTAATATTATTTCAAATTTTTATATTTGTTTTCATGTATGTAATACATATAGTAATATAGAATAGATTCTCTAGATATCATAGTTATTTTAGTTCATGTTTCTAAGTGTCGTAGGTATTTAGTTATGCATTTCAAACAATATAAACATATGTATGGAACTCTATCATACTTCCGACCAATGACGTCATGGCCATGCCAATCTTTTGTCATCCACAACAAAAATAATCTTATGCGTGCCAAAACTCTCATGTACATCATGGTTTGGCAAATTTTGCTTCAACCGCCGGCGAATTTACTGTAAATGCAGCTTCCATCAAGCTTGACAAAAAATGGTAGTTGCTTCACGCGTGTGGCCGTCGACACCAGATAAGAATATACTCCCGTGCCTAGCGTCTGATTATTTATAAACGGTTACCGTATACTCACAAAAAAGTTACCCCTTCCCGAATAGAAGAACTGTATCTGCTTTTCGCATTCACATATGATGAGTATGAAAAGAGTACATAGATTAGTAGTCTGAAATAAATTTTCAGGATTGAGAAATTACTATGATTATTACGGTAATGCATGAATCAAGGTGCTGTGCAATGTCGTCTTGGCCCTCCATGCATCTGCTGAGTCTGATTTTTGGAACTAGAAAAGTTAATACATACTCAATGCTGTCTCTGAAGCACTAGGATGCAACATCTTTGATATCTTGCATTCGTCTCCGGATCCAGAGTTTCACTTCTCCACCTGCTTAGTCTACCCCGAAAATGAATCCAGAGCCCCTAAGTTTTAACAGAGCTATATGGCGTACAGTTTTAACAAACCCAGAGCATTTCTGTCATTACCGCGACAGTTCAGAGGCTTTCCAGTAGATAAACAAGTTTCAGCTCGATCAGCTGACCACAATCTCGCATCTGCCACGTTATGTAATACGCCAATTGCATGCCTGCACTAGACCTGGCTACAAACAATTAACCTAGATAAATAGAAAGTCAATGGGAAAAGAATTGTCTGTTAATTGTTAGTGTGACATCATGGTCGCCACCAGTGTACGTTTTACCATCTATGTCGTGATAGAATAACAAGATCTATTTGGTGCATGGATGTACATGACAAGGTCTATACAACTCCATCCATGTTTATACCATTTCTCCATTCTATACAAATCTTCCATCCTGAAATGTAAGTAGAACTAGAAGCATCAGTAAGTAAAAGTGTCAATAATCTTACTATCGCAATGCTACTGTGGAGTCTATCCCATTTTCAACATGCCTGTAACTCCATTGAATTAGTAATGTTTATTAGTGGCGCAACTTATGTTACTACGTAGAACTATGGCACAATTTTAGTTAGGAACATAAACATTTCTTATGACTAAGCCTCATAAACCCTGTCGATCAGTTCGAAAGCTGTCGACTTGCACTATTTTTAGTTCATGCTTCATATTAGTGTAATGGTTAGAGGTATGGTGCAATCATTCCCAATTAGTGGCGCCGAACAAAGAATTTTACTGCCTGGCAGAGCCAAAGCACTCTGCCGTCTATGCTGCCGTCAATCACTCTGTGGCATTCTTTGCTGTGATTGGTAAATTCTGTGGATTACAGTACGACTAGCAACAAGCGGTTCTGTTCTACATACCTGCTGGCACGTAAATGCTCCAGTACCAATATCATGAGAATGTATTATTTTAGGTTTTTGTTTTGTTTTATCAACCAAAAATACATTAGTTCATTTATCCTGACCAGAAACAATTGGATCGAATGGCAAAGGTTGCCTCCTATCTTGTAGTCTCTCCGTACGAGTATATCTAGGTGCCAAATCATCCCAACTAATTTTAGAATCAACTATTCAAACCTTTTCTCGATTGACAATTGTTCGATCATTCTTAGGCCCTACCACAGTTACTACTGAACCTTGTGATCTAACTACAATGTATCATGGATCATATTTTCACTCTAAAGGTCCAGATTCATTCTCTATGATACCACACAATCATCTAAATACATCAAAGAAGATTTTCGCAAAAACTCTGAGAAAATAACATTCATCATTCTTTGGAAAACAGCTGGTGCATCAGTTAATCCAAACTGCATGTATTTAAATTGAAACAGTCCAATATGAGTGTTAGTAGCTGTTTTAGTTCTACTTTCCTCATCTACCATTACCTGCCAATAACCAAATTTTAGGTCTATAGTGGTACACATTTTAGCTCCATGAAGTTGATAAAAAATATCCTGTACCCTGATCACAGGATAAGCATCTTTAGTTGTCACTGCATTTAGCTTATGATTGTCCCCACAAAGACAAATGGTACCGTCCTTTTTCGGCACATAGTGACTGGTGAAGCCCAAGGACTACAACTTGCCTCTATAATATCATCTCCAATCATTCTATCTAACTCTTTTTCTACAAGATGTCTTCTACTCAAAGGTATCCTATAAGGTCTCTGATTAACAGGATATGCACTACCCGTATCGATATGCATTTCTACAACCTTAGTAGCTGTCAGTTGTTTAAGCAGGGGAAATTTCAATCGTGGATGATTGGTCTTCCTCATTCCACTGCTCCTTGCCCTATCATTCCACTGCTCCGAGCGCCTGGCTAGGAAGCAACAAGTATAAATTTTTAAGTCATCGGTTTGACTCGACCAGGGTTTGAACCCAGACCCCACGATCTACCAAACATGGGAGACGGACGCTCTAACTCATTCAGCCATCTCATCTGAACATCAAATTCAGGAAATAAAGAAGGAAATTGTATCTTCCAATAGTCTAATTCTAGAACTATCCCTTCCTCACACTTTGATCGACATGGTTCTTCTAGTCTTGGCGTCATGTTGCTGCAGGCTTCGTGCCACTGATGGCTTCCTCACACTTTGATCCACATGGTTCTTCTAGTCTCGGCTTCATGTTTCTGCATGCTTTGTGCCACTGATGGCTTCCTCACACTTTGATCCACATGGTTCTTCAAGTCTTGGCTTCGTGTCACTGCAGGCTTTGTGTTAATGATGGCTTCCTCACACTTTGACCTACATGGTTCTTCTAGTCTTGGCTTCATGTCACTGCAGGCTTTGTGTTACTGATGGCTTCCTCACACTTTGACCTACATGGTTCTTCTAGTCTTGGCTTCGTGTCACTGCAGGCTTTGTGTTACTGATGGCTTCCTCACACTTTGACCTACATGGTTCTTCTAGTCTTGGCTTTGTGTCACTGCAGGCTTTGTGGTAATGATTGATTCCTCACACTTTGACCTACATGGTTCTTCTAGTCTTGGCTTCGTGTCACTGCAGGCTTTGTGTTACTGATGGCTTCCTCACACTTTGACCCACATGGTTCTTCCAGTCTTGGCTTCGTGTCACTGCAGGCTTTGTGATACTGATGGATTCCTCACACTTTGACCTAGATGGTTCTTCTAGTCTTGGCTTCGTGTCACTGCAGGCTTCGTGCCACCTGAGCTTACTTGCACTTTGACCTGCATGGTTCTTCAGGTGACCTATGGACATGTTAGAAAAAATGTAAAACGTCAAATAAAGAAAAGATAAAATATTCTACTTGCATCGCAAAATACATACAAACAATTGGTTAGTCGGAAAGCAGCCAACTAGTTCAGCGATTTGTGTTGGTGTGTGCGAGGGTGGGAGGTGGGGGTGGCTTAGCTTTTTTTCTTTGTTAATTGAAAAAGTCCGGCGCACCATTGATGTGATCCATGTTTTATCGCCCACCCTTCCACCACAACCGCACGCACGCGCATGTGCATGCACGTGGCGTACAGGCAGCTCCTGTGTCGGCCCGGCCCCAATTAGTCGAGGCGCAGACGAGTGCAGGGGCATTCAGACAGCCTCATCAGACAGCCCGGTCCGGGACACTCCGCGTGTGCCTGTGTGTAAAGAGGGAAGTGGGTATGTGTGAGTGTGCACAGGGCGAGTAGTGGTAGTGGTGGTGGTGGTGAGGTGGGGGGGGGGGGGCAGCTGGCCATAGTTACTGGTGATCAGAGCACCTGGCCACCCACCTTGTGAATTAGGAGCTATGTGGTGGTCACGTGACCAAGTTATGACGTCTTGGACCACTTCCACCGCAGAGCTATGTAATAATATCGTTAGTTGATTCAGCACATCTACGCTTGGCTAATACACCTATAAAGGTTACATGTTCCTGGCACAATGAAATGCTTCTGTGCAGGTGTGTGTGATGACGCGACAAAGCAGCCAGAGTCCGTCATTCACGTGTTTACTTCACTTTAAAGTTACATGGTCCGATGGCTTGGAGTTTCCGTAATTTTTTTATATAGCTCTATATTAGGTTGATCATTATTAATATTATATAACTTCGCCTATAGAATGCCATACTCAATATGATATGTTGTTTGTTTATTGTTGTTTTACGTCCTCGCAACATCTAAGGTCATATCAGGATGGCAATGTGATATTGACAGATTTGAACTGGAAAACACAACACTCAATTCTATTTGACAAAAATGAATTTGTCAGTTGTTCGCCTGAACCCTCCATATGTACGTACATACACATAAATGCACATGCACACTTACACGTATATACGTACACACACACTTACACATATGCACACATACGCACATATATATACATACATATTTACATACATATACACATATGCACACGGATATATACACAAACACATGCACAGTTACACACATAAGGCACACACGCACACACTCACACGCACACATACACATACGCGCACACGCACAGTTTGAGTAGCCGCCTGGACGGGTGGTGCTGAGTGTTTAGCGTGTGCACGGCGGGACACCTAAATCATAGATGAGGCTCACATCAAAGTCTCCATAATGAAAGGCCTTCCTTGCATTGCCCATTGCCGAGGTGAGTTACGTTATATGCGGTGTATGAAGCAGCTAGTTAATTCCCCTCTCCCCTCCGCCCTCCTCCACCCACACACCGCGCCGGTTCTGGATCAGTTCCCCGCTGTTCAGAGGCCGGCATTACCCACCCACCGACATACATTAACCCCGCGCTTCAACTAATCACTTTTACATGAATACTAATGACCCGGACTTTTGACACTGCGCACAATAGCACCTGACGACGCTCTGTAATCACGCCGGTAACAGTGGCCTGGTATTTGGATAGTTCTCTCCCGCCTATACCCCCTCAACTTGCGGCGGCCCTATAACGGTGATGTATGAGATTCGGCCCCGCCAACTGACGGCCGCCCTGATCTACCGGAGGTACGGGTGGCGGCGCCCCCCCCCCCCCCCCCCACACACACACACACGCCGCATACTTCTACAGCCACACACCCAATGCGCCGGGCTCCCTCCTCTCCCCCAACCCCGACTGACTTCATAGCTGGCGCATTTTTCATTTGACCGTCACTTTGCCCATAGAGTTGCGGCTGCGCAGGCGCAGATTGAGTCGGCGGGTCGTGCGCATTGTCCGGCCCGCTGACAGCAGCCCGACGCCTGGTTCGGCGCCTCAATGGCCTGATGAAGATCTCCTAAGCTCGCTGAATAGACCATTCAGCCACTCGGGCGGCCTATCGCTGGTCGCGGCCCGCCGCCGGGGCCACGGCCTAAACACGATAAATTGTGCAAGTTATCTCATTCAATATGTTTTATTGGGTTAGGAATGCCTGCCGTCCCTGATATTTGGATCGTTGTTTATCTGTCTGCGGGGTAGCCCGGAGAAGTCTGCCCCTTTTCTAACATAACTCACTTCAGTTACAACTTTGAATCTGACTGATTATTTTATATATATATATGCTTTGACTATTAGTGCGTATTAGAATTACTGTACATACATATATAGTAATATTCAAAGCATATATATATTAATTCTATATACTATTATTTTGGCGTCCCCAATATTTATATACATATACTAAATTATATAACACAGATTTATGCATATATTTGCTGAAATCGGATATTTATATATCTACTTATATTATATTATAATAATCAAGTTGAATTCAAATAGATAATTTGTCTGTGTGTATTCCAAACTACATCACTCCTGAGTGCTAGACTGTACTATAGAGGGAGTGCACGTGACGTCATCACTGGGAAGTTAGCCATCTTGGAGTACACTTAATACCACCTATGGCACCCCTTATCTTATACCAAGAACACTATGGCCACCACTGGGCCTAGCTATAATCAGGGATGTTGAAGTATGTGGCACCACCTAGTGGGTACTGCCCGAACCTCTCTAATTCTTTGACAGAGCATCCAAAGTGTCAACATACTGCACTTTAGCCATGATATGAGGCTACATGATTTTTAAAATGCTTTCCCTCCATCAAAAAACCCCTTTCCCCCAACTTTTGAGGCCAAACTGCTCAAAACAGTGACAAATAAACCAACAAATCAGTAAATAAACACAATGTAAGCACTTCCAAGCCTTGCATATGTAATCCAATATGGCCACCGGAAGTTGCCTCGTGACGTCATTACACCCCCTCTATAGAGTACACGGCATAATGATAAAGCATTCCCTCAACGAGTCACGGTTAATGAGCTCCAAGTTATCACCGCACCACGGAGCAGGTGACAGCGTCATATATCTCAACTGAATTAACACTAGCCGTCACAAACTATAGAGAGGCATTGCCGGGAGTGGGGGGGGGGGGGCAGGAGTGGGGTATGCTTAGCTAACTGGGTCAACAGTCCTATTAACGGTGCATAGTCCGATGTTTTTAAGTTTCTGTCATTTTTAATAGATTATTAGTAATACTTTGATTGTTATAATCGACATTTTCAGTTCAAAGTAACTGTGATTATAAATGGTTAACTTGGTAGATATTTGAAGTGGAAACATGCCCAATTATTGTTGGCATGCTTGTCAAAGTTCTGACACCATATTCCCTTTAATTTATTCAGCGTGCCCTTCTATGCAGCAACACATGTTTAATAGTTGGATATCTAAGATCAAATCTAGCATCAGATTTTCTAAGCCAAAAGGCTTAGAAAATCTGATGCTTTTATCGGACTATGCAACTTTCAGACAATACCATAGACGCCCTCTGACGGCAGTCGAAGAACTAATATTGTGGGTGGCAGCTCACCGTGCAGCATGTTCTGTGGAAACGGTCTAATAAATGATTTCCACCACCAACCTGCCCTCTGATGGCAGTGGTTGGAAAGAACTGGTGTTGTTGATAGCAGCTCACTGCGCATGTTCGACAGAAAAGGTCTATTATACGGTGCAGAACTACTAGGGTGTAGGTCAAAGGAGGCACAATTCACAGGGTTGTCTTTGACGCGCTGGGTGACGGATGTGCGTCTCCACCCAGTTATATGACTGTCACATCAGGACGAGACCTAAATATCGTGAACTAAAATTAGATATATCATTTAAGATGAAATGTCTACTTAACTGCAATGATAAATTAGAGTAACTGCGAACTCTGCACCCAGTTTGCATCTCTTCAATGGCTGGCAATTGAAGAAATATATGCTCGAGGTACACGTCAAACGAGTAGTTCTATGCCTGTCAGTGCTGTCTGAACGCCAGGGTCACAGCTGTCTCGTTCATTTGCAGCCATCCCGATGTAGGCCCTAACAAGAAAACCGGGGCCTTTTCTTTGTGAAATGTTGATGCGATCGTGCTTCTGCGTGTACCAAAGAACGTGACATTTGGGTTGTGAAGTCTGAACGCGGTTGTTTGTGTACATGCATACAGCACATCCATCTTGGACGCCGAGCTAACATTAACAAGCAGTCTTCACCCACAAAGGGGCTATGAACTCAGTCACGTGATCCAGACTCTCTGACGTCTAACTGTATATACTGAGTCTTAGTGTCAACATGGAGCTGAAATTCTTTGACAATTCCTTCAAATCTTTTATCGACTCACGACACCACTATTTTACTAGGAACTGTCGTGATTTCTGGCGTAATGATTAACTACTATGCCACCTGGAGGGAGACAAGGGAACTAAACCCATATTGATCTGAAGGCAAGGACTATTCTGGAAGGTGGAATGTGGGGTTGGAGGAGTCTACAGTCCAGTGCTACATCAATACATAAAGTGCCTGTCACACTATGCCGGATTGAGCAACGGACAGAATTGTCTAGTCCAGTGGTATTCAGGCATGATAAGTATCAAAATGTATTAAAATGTGTCAAAATGTTGCGATATCGGGTCAAAGGTAGATAAAAGATTCACCCGTAGTTGTAGTACACGGGTGAATGCCAACATAGTGTAAATACGGGCGAAAATAGCTTTAGTATGGGACAGGACCTAGAAACTCTGGTTCCAGGATAAAATGGCTACATATATAGGCACAGAGTTGGTGAAATGGGCGCGAATGCAAAAAGACAAGATGGGGGCCATAGAATGCCATCGATTTCACCTTTAAATCTTATTAGACCAGCTGTTTTATTATATTTTTCAACTCAAAGGTAGCGGGGAAATATGAAGACATATACAAAGAATAAATGTTGCTTCTTAGATTGTGAAATTAGGCTCTCATAAAGACTCATTTCATTAGCCCGATTTTTCGACCGTTTTTACATAAGGCTGGTCTTCACCCATGTACTGCGAGTACAGGGTGAATCCTTTATCTAGGTCAAAGGCTGCTGGACGAACGGACATGAAACTGACATGAAACGGACATGAAACTGACATGAAACAGACATGAACGGATAGTGGACTAAACGGACGGTAAGCGAACTAAACAGACTCAAACCGGACAAGAAATGTAGACGTCAATCTGGCAGCACCCGTTCCAAGTTTTGTGCATGTTCAAAACTTCTACCGGATCGGGTCGGGTATCAATGGATATCAGCGGATATGCAATGGACACAAACCAAACTTTTATGAATATCAACAGACTTTGTTTGGTTTCTTTCCATTTCCTCCAATCTAGTGATGTGTGACAGGGCCTTTAGGAACATGCTAGTTATACGGCTAATCTCATGCTGAAGCACATGTTCTTGTCTGATCACTAAAGTTAAGCAACATTGAGTCTCGTCATTACCTAGATGGGTGATCACCTCTGAATACCCAGTGCCCTAGACATCCTGATGGTCTGCCAAATCAGTAAGAATAAGCTAAGAGTAAAGGCCCTGTCACACTACAACGTAATGATGTCAACGTAGGGAGAACGTGAAGAACGTTGAACTTCTCGGCGTAGTATGCAAATTTGGGCACAAGTTGAATTTGGATGCAGCATAGTGGACGAGAGCGTAACATCGGTAAAGCGTAGTGATACCGTCATTCAACGAGAGAGGACAAGGTCATTACGCTCACGGAATGTTATGAACGTTATTCCATCGCCAAAAGAACATTACGTGACGTTACATACGTCATGAGACATTGAACGTACATTGAATGCACGTTCTCCTGACGTTCTCCTGACGTTCTCCTGACGTTCTCCTGATGTTCTCCTGACGTTCTCCTGACATTCCCATTATGCCACGTGGGCATTTGCACTCGATTTAATGTGGGTCAACGTAGTGGAACGTAGTTGAACGAAGTGAGCAGCATTGGAATAACATCCGTTTAACGTCATTGACGTTCACTGAACGTGAACAGAACGTACGGCGAACGTAAACCCTTACGTTCGAGCTACATCGAAAGTTTTGAACATGTCCAAAACCTTGACGTAACTCGATGTAACACGACGTAATGTGACGTAGCTCGACATCATTCTAACGTCATTCTGACATCATCATAATGTAACCTAACGTACGTCAACGTTATGACGAAAAATGACCACGTTAGGCTCACATTGGCTCGTTACGTTGTAGTGTGACAGGGGTATAAGAGTATATGTGTATAATATATATGTATGTATATGTACATATATGCATAACACACACATATATATATATATATATGATGCATACTAATGTATTAGGCGAGTATAAAGATATGGAAGGGAATATTACTTATTATTATTTTTATACTCCTTAAGACGCAACACTGTACCAGTGGTGCCATCTCGGCCCACCTCGTCTCCAGCAGTGTCAGTCGCACCGGAGGATTTTATATATATGAATATATGTGTACAACAGGTGTGCTAACTACGAAGCATGCCCTTGTCCCCAGATGCCCCAGAGGTCAACAATCCTGGCCATCAGCAATCATATCAATCGTAATCGGAAAACCACCCGGATTCCTACGACAGGCAGAGGTTGAGTGATTGGGGGTTTATGCATCACATCAGGGCAGGCATCTACTTGTAATGGATGTGCACAGAGTTTATACTGCTGTCCTACTGACATGCCGTGATATCCCATTCATGAGTCAGTCACACTATCCAAACACCGAGTCGATAATGAGTTTGTGTGCTCTCCTAGCTGGGCAAATCGCCGGGCAAGCGGAGACAAGCATCCACTTGTGGAGGTGTTGGATGGGCTTCACCGGCGATTGTACCCTTGACATTCGGCTCAGGAATCGACTGTTCTACCACCAAGTCTCAGCTATTCTATGTCAAAGAATACATGTTGACCAACTGCATATCTCCCCAGTATGTCTATGTTGATATCAAAGCTGCATTGTCTGGTAAAAGCATCCAATTAAAAAAACAAAAAAACACTTGCTCCTGCATATCCTATTTAGATACTAATGCGCTCATTAAGCACTTATTGCTGCATATCCTATTTAGATACTAATGTGCTCAGTAAGCACTTATTGCTGCATATCCTATTTAGATACTAATGCACTCATTAAACACTTATTGCTGCATATCCTATTTAGATACTAATGCGCTCATTAAGCACTTATTGCTGGATATCCTATTTAGATACTAATGCGCTCATTAAGCACTTATTGCTGGATATCCTATTTAGATACTAATGCGCTCATTAAGCACTTATTGCTGCATATCCTATTTAGATACTAATGCACTCATTAAACACTTATTGCTGCATATCCTATTTAGACACTAATGCGCTCATTAAGCACTTATTGCTGCATATCCTATTTAGATACTAATGCGCTCATTAAGCACTTATTGCTGCATATCCTATTTAGATACTAATGCGCTCATTAAGCACTTATTGCTGCATATCCTATTTAGATACTAATGCACTCATTAAACACTTATTGCTGCATATCCTATTTAGATACTAATGCGCTCATTAAGCACTTATTGCTGCATATCCTATTTAGATACTAATGCGCTCATTAAGCACTTATTGCTGCATATCCTATTTAGATACTAATGCACTCATTAAACACTTATTGCTGCATATCCTATTTAGATACTAATGCGCTCATTAAGCACTTATTGCTGCATATCCTATTTAGATACTAATGCGCTCATTAAGCACTTATTGCTGAATATCCTATTTAGATACTAATGCGCTCATTAAGCACTTATTGCTGCATATCCTATTTAGATACTAATGCACTCATTAAGCACTTATTGCTGCATATCCTATTTAGATACTAATGCACTCATTAAGCACTTATTGCTGCATATCCTATTTAGATACTAATGCACTCATTAAGCACTTATTGCTGCATATCCTATTTAGATACTAATGCGCTCATTAAGCACTTATTGCTGCATATCCTATTTAGATAATGATGCACTCATTAAACACGTATTGCTGCATACAAGGAGTAGTCTGCGAATTTAACAGAACGCAATAATTCTCCAGATAGACTACATCACGGTTCCGACTGTGCATGTGCTGAAAACGGCCGTGGGAGCAAAGCAAAGGTGTACGGCCATTGAGTTTGCCTATACGCGCATTGAAAAATGTCAGTTTTATTCCAAATTAATAGAAATCCAAAACCCTAACCGTATAAATTTAATATAATCTTTTTGTTAAACATGTTTTCTATATGTGTTCCAAGCGGTTTGTGCCTAGGTGGTGTCGTTTTATCAATATTTTACTTTTTCTGTATGGAGATTGCTCACTGCCATTGACAATGCATTGAGTACTCTGGCTATGGCTCTAACACTAGTCTGAGTGCCTAGATCTTTCTAAATCTAAATGCACATGGCATAAGATGTGCTGATTATATTGATGTAAATGCAATGCTGGATAAAAGATTAATATCTGAATTTATTATATATATTTTTTTAGTTAGTATTCTATGTTTCAAACAAGAGCTGAGATGAGCTGAAACTAGCACATTTCATAGCTGCACCCAGTGTATTAGCATGTGCCATGTGCTTTGGGGGGGGGGGGGGGTTCTCTGATGCATCCCACAATGCACCGCGCCGCTGGAACCGTGATGTAGTCTATTGCACAAGTCTTTGGTGTAAGCAAGGACATGATCTAGCATATTTTCTCTCTTTTTTTAATCTCCAAAATTAGACATTGGCAATAAAGTTACTCCAAACTAAAATAAATAGTATAATAGAACAATTAACTGAATATAGTTGTGTAAAGAGGGGGGAGGGGGTAGTGGGTAGAACTCCAGGTGCCCCTTACACACTATCCTACTAGCACCACAATGTCTATTTACAATGAGTAAAGTACCAGCAGCAGCTACATAAACACATCTATGCACCTGGCCTTATATACCGTTTTCAGAAGTAGAACATTTGCATTCCCCCACCAATGCGTTTTATCGGAATATTTTACAGTTGGTTTGAGAAAATCTTGTAGAAACTCAAAACCATCCAACTATGCGACTTTGATTTGATGCTGGAGTGCCGTAAACTCCAGTATGTGTGTAGCCATGCCATCCGGCCGTCTGTCTTTGTCTCTGGTGGTGGCAGATCTGTTTATTCCATCCACCATAGTTGTTCCTGAATGTAGGCATAGCCTGGGATTGTGTGTTACAATGTAAACGCGTCGCAACAATCGTGTGGCGTATTCAGACCATTACTCGTGTCTAGATGCAGTTCAAAGACACTAATACTAACCGTACCAACATATATGAACACATCTGATAAACCCGGGTACGGCTACAGTACTAGCGCCTACATTTACCAGACTTCTCCCCATTTACAGACTTCTCCCTATTTACAGACTTCTCCCTATTTACAGACTTCTCCCTATTGACCGTGGTAGAAGTCAGACGAATTGCAACCATGTAGTTTATGTTTGGTCCGATGACACTTTGATTAATAGCGCTTAGTAGCCATGAACACAAATGACCCTTATCACAGATTCACAGACGACAGGGTTACAGGAAATCGCATCTTCCTCATGGTTCATGTCCACGTTGCTATCTAATCCCGATCCTATTAGTATTACGTCATCCCGTGATGTGCTTATACACATTGCCAGCCCGTCACAAGTCCTTAATTGAAACTCACAGACACTATTACACGTGTTGATTATCTCATCATAATTAATACCCTCATCAATTTTCCCTTTCGAAAATTCGCTTGAAATTAAATCTTCAGACCGTACACGTACAGAAGGGGGGGGGGGGACCTGCTAAACACGCCCTAATACCCCTGTCACACTACGACGTAACGAGCCAACGTGAGCCTAACGTGATCATTTTTCGTCATTACGTTGCCATACGTTGGGTTACGTTGTGATGACGTCATAATGACGTTAGAGTGACGTCGAGCTACGTCATGTTACGTCGTGTTACGTCGGCGCGCGTCGAGGTTTTGAACCTGTTCAAAACTTTCGACGTATCTCGACGTGACGCCGTCACGTCGGGATGACGTGACAATGACGTTAGGTAGACGTTCCGCGATCGTTATAGCAGCGTAAATGACGTTAGAGTCACGTTATGTCACATCAGACCGACGGCCCGGGTGGGAGCAACGTGTGGGCCGCGTTTTGCACGTTACGGTCACGTCACGGTCACGTTACGGTCACGTTACGGTCACGTCACGGTCACGTTACTGTCACGGTTACGGTCACGTTACGGTCACATTACGGTCACGTTACGGTCACGTTACGGTCACGTTACGGTCACGTTACGGTCACGTTACGGTCACGTTATGGTCACGTTACGGTCACATTACGGTCACGTTATGGTCACGTTACGGTCACGTTACGGTCACGTCAACTACGCGGCATTCACGTCCACAATTTGCATATTACGCCGATAACTTCGACGTGATATCATTATTTTCACGTTGTGGTTACGCTGACGTAGTCACGTCGTAGTGTGACAGGGCCATAAACTGATCTCTTTTAGTTTCTCATCTGACCGATGGAATTGCTTCAAATTCAAATGGGTGTCCCTCAATAAAACACATTGTTATGAATCCGGGGTGAAATGCGTCTCTGTGGGACCTGGCACACAAAAGAGAAGGCCCGCTGTGTGATTAGTGTTAATGTAACTTCAAAGGACCCCAATGGCGGCGCATTCATTACTGACGGGTGCTGCGCTATCAGAGGGAGCGCACTGCCCAGCAGCCCGCCTATCTCACACAAACAAAGCCGCGGGGCAATAACTCACACCCAGTCGTCGTCTACACACACTCGCAGCTCACAGAGATAATCTCTCCGGGCACTCACCCCCAGGGCCGCCTCGCACTACGCGGTACTCTAACAGGAATCATGTCGATCAGGGATCGGGATGATGATGATGATGATGATGATGATGATGATGATGATGATGGCGACGTTTTTATTGTACAGTGCCTTATAGTAATTTTGATGATGATGATGATGATGATCAGCAGCAGCAGCAGCAACAGCAGCAGCAGCACCAATACCAGCAGCACAACCAGCACCACCAGCACCACCAGCAACAGCACCAGCATCATCATCATTACTAGACCGGGCGCGGTGGCCGAATCGGTAGAGCGCGGGCCTCGCGTTTGGGAGGTCGGGAGTTCGGTTCCCGGTCCAGTCAAACCGATGAATTATGAAATTAATACTTGTCGCTACCTATCATAGCGCTCGGCAGTAATAGGATAGGGCATGGACTAGTTAGCCCAGTTTCAGGATAATGTGACTATGCGGGGTATCAGGTCATGATGCCAGTGGCCTGGTTTACCAGTTGGCAGCACTATAAAGTCACCATGTGTGCGCACTGTCACAAGTCGGTACCCATCGTGTTATGATCTTAGATATTGTTAGGACGTAAAGCAACAACAAACAAACTTCTTTCTTTCTCTTTCTTTTCTTTCTTCCTTTCTTTCTTTTTTTCGTTCTCTCTATCTGTCTCTCACTGTCTTTCTTCTCTCCCCTTCTCTACACATCTGCAACAATATGCCCTTTCCACATGGCCTACTCAAACACGCTATGTACCCTATTTGTACCATACTTGTGAAAGGGGAGACACAGAGATACCATCTTAGCCCCCACCTTATCGTGGGGTACAATTTGAACTCACCCCGCCATCCACAGCAAGTGTCTCCTACATCGATCATCTGTCCACAAGCAGTGCCGCGCTGGCTGGTTATTACGCCACGTGGATTTTATTAGGCCACGAGGGTTTTATTAGGCCACGTGGGTTTTATTAGACCACGGGTGTTCATTTCACATATAATGGATGCCATTCAAACACATTCAGGCGGTTGGTTGTCACAGTGTGCAAGGACTGACAGTTTAGCCTGCACAAATATCACATCCAGGAACATAGGTAGACAATTGAAAATATAAAATGCTCGTGAACTTAGTGTGCATCAGTTGCTGACGAAGTTATTTGAACATGTGACATTTACAAGTACACAATGCACAATCTATAAATAAACAGAAGTAAGCGAATTGAGCGAATTGCGCGCTGCGCTACTCCGGTTATACTACACGCGCTGTATTCATTGATCACTGTATGCAAGGGTCGCCAAGTGTGCAGTGACTGCACGCTAATGCGCCTACCCGTTACAACGGCACGCCGCGCACTTTCACCCGGCAAACGCAGCTGTAATGACTACCTCCCGCAAAATTGCTATATTTTACAAGCATGTGATTGATCGGCTTCCCTAGAAGGAGGGGCCATGACACCCCCTATTTTGGGCGATAATAATGGTTTTCAGCGCAAATCCACGCCACAGAGGCACCCTCGTTAGACCCAGAGGGCAACTGATTCTTGACCTCACTTGACCCCTGAAAGTACACGTTGAATATGCACCTGTCAAAGGTAGCATTTCCAGTGAATCGCTTTCAAGGTCAATGTCATCTTTCTTATGGACTATAGAGAAAAATAAAATGTGTCTTTCACCAAGCAAATAACGTGTGCACAGCTGGTATGTTAAGTTTGAAATATATTGCTGGATCAGTTGGTGAATTGTGAATTATTTCACAAATAAATATTTGCCACCTGTCCTCTTACAATTCATATTTTGTTATCGTGGAATGAACCGTGGACACTGGATGAATATCTAATCAAGACCTAGATGACCATATGACCACCCTCACCTATCTATTCACTGTAGCTATGGCAAGGACTGACAGTTTAGTCTGCACAATTATCAGCCCCTATCTGAACAACTCTTATATATACGACCATCACTTATTACATGTAGCTATGACAACACATCCTTGTCTGAGTAGCTCTCATATCGATCCTGCTCACTGCACCCGTTTACAGTTTGGGCTATTTTCCGTTCTAACCAGTGGTCCACAACTGCTTCATCAAAGGCTGTGGTATGTGCTGTCCTGTCCATGGGAAAGTGCATATAAAAGACCCCTTGCTACTTATCAGGAGGACTAGCCTGTGGGTTTCCTCCAAAGAAATATGTCAGAATGACCGTATGGTTGACGTCCAATGGCTGATGATAAAAATCAATGTGCTCTAGAGGCGTCGTTTAAAAAAAAACACAAAAAAAACTTTCCTTTTTTTGAGTAGCTCTCATGTAATATATGCACACTTATACTGATTAACTGTAGCTATGGCAACACATCCCTCTCTGAATAACTCAGATATATGCGCCTTCAATTCTTAACTTTAACTATGCGTGTCTGAAGAACTCATACAATGATATACATGTGTGGACCATCACTTCTTAACTGTAACTGTGTGCCAACACTTCCCTACCTGAAGAACTCGTATACGTGCACCCTCCCACACTGAAACTATGCCAACACGGCCATCTGTCTGAGTAGCTCTGATGTGTACACACCCACACTTGTTCACAGTCAAAATAGCAACATATCATTGTCTAAGCAGGTACTCCTCTCCTATTGACTGTGACCGACACAACGCTCTGCGTTCAACCATTTATTTCCCATCCTCTCAGTATCCTGTTCATAATGTTCCCTGCTTCCTTTCTCACGTCATGCTATCCTTTTCACACTTTGCTGGGCGATAAAAACAACACCAAGATCCCCCCCCCCCCCCCACACACACACACACTTTGGACCACTTTAACTATCTCCGCACTTACTCGTGTGTAAAGTGCCTGTGCTTACCTGCACATTCCAACACAAGGTGTTGCTCTCACTGTGCGCACCAGAATGCGGCTTTCTACATGTGGCCACATTCCTTCTCTCTGGCTTCAGGCCCTGTTGGGTCTGGCCCCGGTGGCAGGCTACTCGGCCTCTTTGTTTTCTGATTGTCCGGTGTGTAAACCTCCAGTTACCAGCTCAGATCTGTGGTTGGACCTTAAAGGGTGCCCCAGTACTGGGCCTTAAGCACCAACAACCGTCATTGTGTGAGAAAACAGGTGTGGAAATCATTTTGTCTTCTGTCTTGCTGACATATACTAGTGAGTTATTAAGGCAATGCGTACCCAGCTTAGTCGAGGAGAATTGGGGCGATGGTGATGTTCTATCATGAAGACAATTTCTTTTTGAATTAAAGCTGCATAGTCCGATGAGGGCATACTATTTTCGAAACCAAAACATGTATCTAGGTGTTATGTTCTACGTACCTAACTTAGATATTGGTGCACTAATTAAGCATGTGTTTACTGCATAGAAGTCAATTTAATAGATCCTGTTACTGCTGAAGCCTATAGTGTCAGAGTTTTTATATGCATGCCAAATATAATTTTGCATGTTTGCACTTCAAATATCTGAAAAGTTAGCCCTTCAAAATAAAGGTTACTTCAAACTTCAGTAAGATAGATTACAACAATTAACAGAATATATGTATCTAGAAGAATGATATTAGAAACTTAAAGCCACCGGGCCATGGAACTCTAAAGCAATGCAAAAATCAATTTAAGGAATTGGCCTTCCACATTTCACTGCTCTGACATGGATTATTAAATATCATTTGGATTTACTCGCTCTAACGTGTGGCATGATGAAGTTGAACTGTTTATATTAGAATAGATCAGCTAAGATTGAAGTAAATATGTCACCGGGCTTCAATTCCTTCGTTTTTAGATATGGGTGGCAGATTATACATTGTACTTTTAGTTGTAATTTTAAACACAGCTGTGTGTTGATGTTATGATGTATGGGTGATGTTTTGATGTTATGATGTATGAGTGATGTTTTGAGTTTTGTCAAGTCAGCCGACGCCTGTTTAAAAAAAACCTACGACCGTATTCGATTATGACGCTCCGGACCACTCGGGTCATCCGAGTCGTCAGAATTTCAAATAGAACACCGCGAGGTTATCCTAAACGTACATGGGCCATGTGCAAAATGATCCGACCCCAATGCCCCACGTCTTGGCTGGGGGCATCAGGAGCAATGACGTCACATTTGTGTTGGTACTTGTAAGATAACCTCTACCAGTTCAAGTCCCACTTGTTTTTTTTAATAACCTAGATTAATGAATGGAAATATAACTAAAATATGCGATCCTAAATCAAATACTTTGAATCCTATGTAGCTGTAGTTTTATTGGTTATTAAACACATTTGAATCTAGCCACCATTTCTTTCAGCCTCGAGCGTATTTGTTCATGCAACCCGAGGTTGTAGGGTCTGCGCATGAGCAAAAAAAGTGGTTCGGATGATCCAAGGTGTTTAATCGATTATGGCATCAAGAGACTCATGGGGGCTACATATTGCTGTGGCTAAATGCATGCAATGTTGCTCTGCTGAGTCTGTGTAGTGAGTGACTTGCAGTTCCGGACATCAATGTTGGCTCATGGAGTGTTAGTCATTTGGAGCACTAGTTTGTGTGTGTATTTTCTGTTCTTGTTTTCTTCCCTTCCCCCTTTCTGCCATCTCTTGTTTCCCCCCGTGTGTGCGCGCTAGGATTTCGTGGTTTGTCTTTGCTCATTGACTGCTTGGATTTTCTGTTTGAATGTTAGTGCGGTGCCAGCTGTTTCGCTATGTGCCACACTGCTAGTAGATCATTCTACAATTTACGTCCTATATATTTAGTGTGTAATGACAGTGTTACTAACAGTAACACTATCATTGCACACTCGGTTAGACACCCTAGGAAAATTTAGTAAATATATACGCTGGAACTTATGTATAAATATGAGTATAATCGAAAATATATTGATGGAATAAAGTGCTTGATACTGGGATAACAATCAACTGGCTACTAAAGTAACTAAATATATAGGACGTAAATTGTAGAATGATGTTAGCAATGCTTATGGTACTTTTATCAGTAGTTACTGCCAGTACCCCAGGAGAGGGTTCTGATCGAGATCCCTTTTTTGAGGTGTTTATAACTTCTCTTTAAAATCCGCTCCATCTTTGAGATGATCTATGAGCATCCGATTTGTTAAGCCGCCGACAAAGTTGGTAGTGGTGACGGTGGTGGTGTGGTGGTGTGGTGGTGTGGTGGTGTGGTGGTGTGGTGGTGTGGTGGTGTGGTGGTGTGGTGGTGTGGTGGTGTGGTGGTGTGGTGGTGTGGTGGTGTGTGGGGTGTTTGGTGTGGTGGTGTGGTGGTGTGGATTGTGGTGTGTTGTGTGTTGGTGTGGTGGTGGTGTGGTGGTGTGGTGGGTGTTGGTGTGTGGTGTGGTGGTATGTGGTGTGGTGGTGTGGTGGTGTGGTGGTGTGGTGGTGTGGTGGTGTGGTGGTGTGGTGGTGTGGTGGTGTGGTTGTGTGGTTGTGTGGGTGTGTGGTTGTGTGATTGTGTGGTTGTGTGGTTGTGTGGTAGTGCGGTTGTGTGGTTGTGGTGTGGCGGTGTGGCGGTGTGGCGGTTGTGTGGTTGTGTGGTTGTGTGGTTGTGTGGTTGTGTGGTTGTGTGGTTGTGTGGTTGTGTGGTTGTGTGGTTGTGTGGTTGTGTGGTTGTGGGGTTGTGTGGTTGTGTCATGGGGTAATGGGGTTGTGGTGGTGGTGTGGTGGTTATGGTAGTGGTGTGGTGGTGTGGTGGTGTGGTGGTGTGGCGGTGTGGCAGTCTGGTGGTGTGGCGGTGTGGCAGTGTGGCGGTGTGGTGGTGAGGCGGTGTGGCGGTGTGTTGGTGTGGCGGTGTGGTGGTGTGGCGGTGTGGCGGTGTGGCGGTGTGGCAGTGTTACAGTGTGGCAGTGTGGTGGTGTGTGGTGTGGCAGTGTGGTGGTGTGGTGGTGTGGCGGTGTGGCGGTGTGGCGGTGTGGCGGTGTGGCGGTGTGGCGGTGTGGCGGTGTGGCGGTGTGGTGGTGTGGTGGTGTGGCGGTGTGGCGGTGTGGCTGTGTGGCGGTGTGGCGGTGGTTTCGACGGTGGTTTCGGCGGTGGTTTCGACGGTGGTTTCGGCGGTGGTTTCGGCGGTAGTTTCGGCGGTGCGTGGTGTTAATGAGATGTTGTGACGAGTGGTGCAGGGTGATAGTAATATGTGAATGATCACCTGCTTCGTCAATTCCTTTCTCACGGTGCAGTTCCACAAACCGCCGTCCTCAGTCTCCGCCGGTCACCAGTCCTCCTTTAGGTGCCCACCCCACGACACGTAGTACCAACAGCGTGTCACTTATTATCGGGGTGAGTTGGATTTACTGCTATGCAGTTCCTGCACGATATATTAGCGCGCGCTTCCCACATGAGATGTCCGCAAACTCCATCGTTATCATGAGGCTTCCACCACAACGACGATGGGTTAAATAATAACTGTCTCTTTAAATGACGTTGCGCAATTTTTTAGGTGAGTCTTCTAAGCACACTGCGTTTGTGGCGCCCCAAACGGGGAGGTGTGGCATGATTGGGCTACTGGAGATAAATGGAGCCCTACCCGTGCAGGTCGTTATTCCCATAATTACCTGACTCAGTTCACATTAGTGGCGCCCATTTAGTTGAATATTTATGTTGCTGTCAAACTCAATTTCTCCATAATTCACTAATAAAAAGGGAAATAAATTACACCCACATAGACACTCACATCTATCATGCACTTCTTAGGTTTTACGTGAAATATTTCATCGCGCTGTAAGACTCTCGGTGAGGGATAATTATTTCTTTATACATAAGGCGAGACTAGACTGGATGGCCGAATGAGTTGAGCGTCTGTCTCCCGTTTTGGCAGATCGTGGGATTCGAACCCACGGTTTTTAACCCTCGTCGAGCTAAACCAATGACTTAACAATGTATACTTGTCGCTTCCTAGCCAGGCACTCTGCATTATTAGAATAGGGCTCAGTGTTAGAATAATGTGACTGAGTGGGATATCAGGTCATGGTGTTGGTCTCCCAGTGGGGCAATATTATAAAGTCGCGATGAGTGCACTCTGGCCCCCATTCTGATATGACCATAGATGCTGCCAGGTTGTAAAACCCCAACAACCAACCATTATACACACGGCCCGCGGTGCTGCTCTCGCAAGGCGCCCTCTGTCGGTCATAAGCTGTGTTCACACCTGGGCGTTAAGTCGCCTCAACTAGTTCGCCTCCTATAGTTTGACTCACATTCGCCGTGTGAATGCGACACTGAGGTGAGGAGGGGAAACACATGGTGAGCTGGGCACCCGGGAGACATACGGTTAGGGAAAAGCTAAAAATGCTACCATATGCACAGAAATATGAATACTTATCTATAATTTGGTTATAATAAAGGTAGAAACCCCCATGTGACATCCGAAAAGGTACATAGATATAAATGCAATATTTGGTCATATACAGACGGCATTCTGTATATGACCAATTGGAGAATAATTGTTTATTTTTATTTTGTCAATATAGCCAGTCGTGTGCCGCATGCCGCATGCCGCGTGTAAGGAATGCTGCCATTCACATACCGCATGCTGCATGCCGCATGCCGCATGCCGCATACCGCATACCGCATGTAAGGAATGCCCGCTTTAGGTACCCGGCAGCGGCCCTTAACACCACCGAAGCCGATAAAAACTTGTTCATGCATACAGGCCCAGGTGCTTTCTAAGGACTGACACTCACTAGCTAACTTTCGCAACCCCTCAAAGGCTCTCACTGACTCTTGTTGACTCTCGTTGACTTTAGTTGACTCTCGCCGACTCTCGTTGACTCTCGCCGACTCTCGTTGACTCTCGCCGACTCTCGCTGACTCTCGTTGACTCTCAGTGACTCTCAGTGACTCTCAGTGACTCTCAGTGACTCTCAGTGACTCTCAATGACCATCAGTGACTTTCAGTGACTCTCAGTGACTCTAAATGACTCTAAGTGACTCTAAGTGACTCTAAGTGACTCTAAGTGCCTCTAAGTGCCTCTAAGTGCCTCTAAGTGCCTCTAAGTGCCTCTAAGTGCCTCTAAGTGCCTCTAAGTGACTCTAAGTGACTCTAGGTGACTCTAAGTGACTCTAAGTGACTCTAAGTGACTCTAAGTGACTCTAAGTGACTCTAAGTGACTCTAAGTGACTCTAAGTGACCTCAGTGACACTCTGTGACTCTCAGTGTCTAAAAGACTCTCAATGACTCTAAATGACTCTCACTGAGTCTAGCTAACTCTAAATGACTGTACCTGATGCTCCGACTCTCAATAACTCTCATTGAATCTCATTAGCCAATGTTTATGTGTTAAAGTTACAAAAAGAAATATGCTTAGAACAGCAACGCAGGTTCTGCTGGGGTACCCGCAGTAACACAGTCTGACCATAAAATACACCAAAAGGTAGATAAAGGATTCACCCTGTACTCGCAGAACACGGGTGAATTCCAGCCCTATATAAAAGCTGTCGAAAAAGCGGGGAAATGAAATGAGAGCCTAAATCCACAATCTAAGAAGGAGCACTTATTCTTTGTATATGTCTTCATATTTCCCCTCTACCTTTGAGTTGAAAAATATAATAAAACATCTAGTTTAATAAGATTTAAAAGTGAAATGAATGGCGTTCTCTGGCCGCCATCTTGTCTTTTTGCATTCTTTCCCATTTCACCAACTCTGTGCTGATAGAAGTACCCATTTGATACTGGAGGCAGGCATTCTACTTCCTGTTCCATACTAAAGCTATTTTTGCCCGTATTTACACTACATTGTCATTCACCCGTGTACTACAAGTAGATGGTGAATCTGTTATCTAACCAAAAGGTAGATAAAAGATTCACCCCGTACTTACAGTACAGTGGTGAATGACAACGTAGTCTAAATACGGGCGAAAATAGCTTTAGTATGGAACAGGAAGTAGAATGCCTGGCACCAATATCAAATGGTTACCTATATCAGCACAGAGTTGGTGAAATGGGAGAGAATGCAAAAAGACAAGATGGCGGCCAGAGAATGCCGTCGATTTCACTTTAAATTGCATTAAAGTATATGTTTTATTATATTTTCCAACTCAAAAGTAGCGGGTAAATATGAAGACGTACATAAAGAATATATTGTGCTTCTTAAATTAAGAATTTACCAGCTCAGTTAATTTCCCCAGCATGTCGAAATTCTTTGCCAGCTTTTCTAATGGGTTGGTTTTCACCCCTGTACTGGAAGTATGGGGTGAATCTTTTATCTAACCAAAAGGCAGAGATTTAATTGTGTGGTTGGGGCTGTGGTCAGTTATGATTGACTACCGACAACGCATGCGCAGTTTGAAGTACCTCGATTGAGTACCCGGAAGCTACCAACCCGAAGTAGAAATCTCCTGGGCACAATTGCCGGTTTGGCGGCCTACCCCGACGGCCACTGGGGTGTGGTGGGTGGTGGTGTGGGGGCATACTTCATTAGCAACTCACCAGCTGAATTCTGCCAACAGACGGGTGGGAATTTGTTTTCAGGCCCAGTGACCCGGAGTGTTCTTAGACCCAGAATAATATTAATTTCTTTTTGATATACATGTATTTATTTGTCACAAGAAGTTTTTTTTTTTGCACAAATTCATTTGTTAGTAGCAAATGGGCTTGTGTGTGGGGGATTGTCAGGTGAAACCTGATACAGTGCATTGTGGGATTGGGTGAGAGGGCGGCAGCGTGGCCATTGTCAAATCAACCAGATCACGCCTCTATGAATCCAGGGGTCGGCCAGGGCGCTCCATTGGTCTCTGGGGAGCGCCGCGCCGCCATTACTTACTCGGCGCGCCGCTCCCAGGTGGCGCATTAGTCAAACACAGCCGGCCGGACGCTAATGTCCTCCAGATTTGACCAAATCTGCCATATGCGATGTCATACCCCGTCTAGTGCGCACGTAGGGGTGTGGGGTGGAGGTGGAAGTGGGGGTGGGGGGTGGGTGTAGGCGATGGGGTGGGTGTAGGTAGGTGGGGTGGGTGTAGGTGGTGGGGTGGGGTGTATGTGGTGAGGTGGGTGTAGGTGGTGGTAGTGGGTGTATGTCGTGGGGGGTGTATGTTGTGGGTAGGTGTAGGAGGTGGGGTGGGTGTAGGTGGTGGGGTGGGTGTATGTGGTGAGGTGGTGGGGTGGTGGGGTGGTGTAAGTGGTGGTAGGGGGTGTATGTGGTGGGGGTGTGGTGGGTGGGTGTATGTTGTGGGGTAATAGGAGGTGGGGTGGGTGTAGGTGGTGGTGAGGGTGTAGGTGGTGGTGTGGATGATGTGGTGGTGGTGGGTGTAGGAGGTGGGGGTCAGTGTATGTGATGGGGTGGGTGTATGTGGTGTAGGGTTGGTGAAGGTGGTGGGGTGGGTGTATATGGTGAGGTGGGTGTATGTGGTGGGTGTGTGTGGTGGGGTGAGTGTAGGAGGTGGGGTGAGTGTATGTGGTGGGGTTGGTGAAGGAAGGGGGGTGGGTGTATATGGTGGGGTGGGTGTATGTGGTGGGTGTGTGTGGTGGGGTGAGTGTAGGAGGTGGGTGGGTGTATGTGGTGGGGTGTGGTGTTTGTGGTGGGTGGGTGTTTGTGGTGGGGTGGGTGTTGTGGTGGGGTGGGTGATGTGGTGGGGTGTGGGTGTTGTGGTGGGGTGGGTGTATGTGGTGGGGTGGGTGTAGAAGGTGGGGTGGGTGTATGTGGTGGGTGGATGAGGTGGTGGAGGTGGGTGTATGTGGTGGGGTGGATGTATGTGGTGGGTGGGTGTAGGAGGTGGGGTGGGTGTAGGAGGTGGGGTGGTTGTAGGTGGTGGGTGGGTGTAGGAGGTGGGGTGGGTGTATGTGGTGGGGTGGATGAGGTGGGGTGGGTGTAGGTGGTGGTTTGGATGAGGTGGTGGTGGTGGGTGTAGGAGGTGGTGTGGGTGTATGTGATGGGGTGGGTGTAGGTGTATGGAACTCCCAACATCTCCCGACCAGCCACTGCAGGGACAAATAGTTTTGCCCCTGTCTGGACATGTTCTTGCTGGTATGAAACCTCTATTTGCTCCCCGAGAGAGTGCCGCTGGTAACTTGCAAAAGCCAGCAGCACTTCAACACTTTTTTGCAGGCAGCTTTCATGAAAAAAACATGGTATTTGTCAATTTCACTAAGGCTTTTGATACAGTCGGGAGGACCGGGCTATGGCAGCTACTGAGGAAGTATGGATGCCCAGAGAAGTTCACAACTATGATTGAGGCTCTACATACAGGAAGGATAGCTAATGTTAGTGTTGGAGGGGAAGTCTCGGAATCGTTCGGGGTTACCAATGGGGTCAAGCAAGGTTGTGTACTGGCCCCCACGCTCTTCTCCATCTTCCTATCAGCAATGCTCGACGAGGCTTTCCGAGGCATGGGAGATGGCATCTATATACAGTCCAGACAGAGTGCTGACCTATTCAATGTAACACACTTCAGAGCGAAGACCAAGACTACTCTGATACTGGTGAGAGTGCTGCTATTCGCAGATGACAGTGCACTGGTTGCCCACTCTGCTGAAGAGATCCAGAAAATAGTGGATGCTTTCTCCGATGCATCAAAGAAGTTTGGCCTGAAGATTAACATCAAGATGGAGGTGCTGTACCAACCCAACTCTACAAGAACCCGAGTGGAGGATATCATGGTTGATGGAAACAAGCTGAAGTCTGTTCCGAAATTCACCTACCTTGGAAGCACTATATCAAGCGATGGACACATTGAATCTGAAATACAGAGGAGGATGGCCAAGGCTAGCGCATCTTTCGGCCAACTACGCCAGAGACTCTGGAACAACCACCATGTGTCCATGCGGGTCAAAGGCAAGATCTACAATGCAATCGTGCTATCCACCCTACTATACGGAGCCGAGGCCTGGACAGTGTACAGACGACCAGTGAAAAAGCTACATGCCTTCATGATGCGACATCTGCGTTCAATCATGAGGCTAACCTGGAAGGACAAAGTGACAAGTAAGGAAATACTCGAACGAACGGGGCTGCCCTCTATGGAAGATCTTCTGATCAACAAGAATCTCCGGAGGACTGGACACCTAATGAGGATGTCATCAGACAGGCTACGAAAGCAGATCCTCTACTCTCAACTGTCTTCTAGGTACAGAACGCTAGGGTGCCCTCGTCTCCGGTTCAAGGATACCATCAAGAGAAACCTGAAGCTGAGAGACATTAAGACCGACTCATGGACATCACTCTCACAGCAGAGAGCTAAATGGAGAGTGGCAGTCAAGTAATGAAAGCAGTCTTTGTCGCATCGCAACCAACAGCATGATGATGGGTGTAGGTGGTGGGGTGGGTGTATGTGGTGGGGTGGTGAGGTGGGGTGCGAGGTGGTGGGTGGGTGTATGTGGTATGGTGGATAAGGTGGTGGTGGTGGTGTATGTGGTGGGGTGGGTGTATGTGGTATGGTGGATAAGGTGGTGGTGGTGGTTGTATGTGGTGGGGTGGGTGTATGTGGTATGGTGGATAAGGTGGTGGTGGTTGGGTGAAATGTGGTGGGGTGGGTGTCGTTGTAGGGTAAGGTGTAAATGTGGTTGGGGTTGTGTAGGAAGTGGGGTGGGTGTATGTGGTGGGGTGGGTGTAGAGTGGGGGGTGGTGTATGTTGGGTGGAAATGAGGAGTATGGTGGGTGGACGTGGTGGGGTGGGTGTAGGTGGTAGGGGTGAGTGTAGGTGGTGGGGTGGGTGTAGGTGTGGGGATGGTGCAATGAGGTGGGGGTGGGTGTAGGAGGTGGGGTGGGTGTATGTGGGGTGGATGAGGAGGTGAAGGGTGGGTGTACATGGTGGGTTGGGTGTTAGGTGGTGGGGTGGGTGTAGGTGGTAGGGTGGGTGTAGGTGGGTGGGTGGGTTGACTGTGGTGGGGTGTGTGTAGGACGTGGGGTGGGTTAATTTGTTGGGGGTGGGGAAGGCGGTGGGGGAGGGTGGTAGTGGGGTGATGAGGTGGTGATGGTGGGTGTAGGAGTGGGTGGGGTGTAGGTGGTGGGGTGGTAGTATGTGGTGGGGTGTGTGAGAAGTGGGGAGGGTGAAGTGGTGGGGAGGTGAAGAGGTGGGGAGGGGGTGTATGTGGGTGGATGAGGTGGTGATGGGTGTGTGTAGGTGGTGGGGTGGTTGACCTGTGAAGAGGGGAGGGATGTAAATAGGTGGGGAGGTAGCGGCGTTTGGGTTGGTGTAATGTATGTGGTTGATGGGTGTCGAAGGTAGGGGGCGGGTGTGGGTGGTGGTGGTGGTGGTGTTGTACGGTGGTGGGGTGGTTTTAGGTGGTGGGTGGGTGGTAGGAGTGGGGTGGGAGCGTGGGTGGTGGTGGGTGATAGGAGGTGGGGAGGGAGTACGGAGGTAGGGTGGGTAGCCGGATGATGGGCGGGAGGTGGGTGGTGGGAGATAGCAGGATAATGGGTCGGTTGCGAGGTGGGTGACCGTCGGTGGGGAGGGTGAAGGCGGTGGAGGAGCGTGAAGTGGTGGTGGTGGGTGAAATGGAGGTGGGGTGCTTGTCTTGGGGTGGTGTATTAGGTGGTGGGGTGGGTAGGTGGTGTGAGTGTAGGTAGGTGGGGGTGGTGTAGAGGTGTGATTGGGTGTAGGTGGTGGGTAGGTGTATGTGTGGTGTGGAGAAGGTTGTGGGGTGGGTGTCGGTGGTGGTGAGGATGGGTGGTGGTGAGTGTAGGAGTGGGGTGTTGACTTTGGTGTGGGTGGTTGTACGAGGTGGGGTGGGTGTAGGTGGTGGGTGGTAGTAGAGGTGGGGTGGGTGAAGGAGGTGGTGGGTGTAGGTTTGGGGGTGGGTGTAGGAGGTGGTGGTGAAGGAGGTGGGGGGGGTGGTGGTGTTGGGTGTTGGTGTAGTGGGTGTAGGTGGTGGGGAGGGTGTAGGCGAGGGGTGTATGTGGTGGGGTGGGTGCAGGTGGTGGTGGTGGTTGTAGTGGAGGTGGTGTAGGCGTGGGGAGTGATACGGAGCCGAGGGGGTGGGAGAAGGTGGTTGGGTGGTTAGGAGTCGGAGGAAGTGGCCCCGGCTGGAGGTGGGATGGTGTTGCAGGTGTAAGAGCGTAGGGAGGGATCTTCTGAGGGGAGGTACTCGGAGGAGTGTCAGGGAGGAGGAGTAGGAGACGGAGGAGGGGAGGATGAGGATGAGGGGATGGAGACGGAGGATATCAAGGCTTGTACTCAGTGGTGTATACTAGGAAGTGGGGGAGGGCGTCGGAGGTGGGGAGATGAAAGAGTAGTGGGTCCGGAGTAGGTGAGGGGAGGATAATGTTTATGGTATGGGAGTATGTGGGTTGTTGGATGGGTGTAGGAGGTTGGGTGGGTTAATTTGGGAGGTATGAGGTCATAGGTGGGTTTAGGAGTGGGTGGGTAGTGGGTGGTGGGTATAGGGAGGTGGGGTGGGTGTAGGAGGTGGGGCCGGGTGGTGGTCGGTGTAGTGGTGGGGTGGATGATGGTAGTGGTGGGTGTAGGTGGGGTGGGTGTAGGTGGTTGGGTGGGTGTAGGTGGTGGGGTGGGTGTATGTGGTGGGTGGGTATAGTGGTGCGGGTAGGCGGTGTATGTAGGTGGGGTGGGTGTAATGTGTGTGGGTGTAGGAAGGTGGGTGGGTTTATGTGGGGTGGATGAGGTGGTGGTGGATTAGGAGGGTGGGTGGGTGGTGGAGGTGGGTGTAGCGGAGGGGAGGTAGTGGTGGGTGTAGGTGGTGGGAGTGGATGAGGTGGTGGTGGACGGAGTAGGTGGGGTGGGTGTAGGTGGTGGGCTGGGTGTAAGGTGGTGGGGTGGGTGTAGTTGGTGGGGTGTGTGTAGCTGGAGGGGTGGGAGTATGTGGTTTGGGGTTGTTGTATGTGGTGGTGAGGGTTAGGAGTGGGGGTGGGGAGTATGTGGTTAGTGAGAGGGGTGGGTGTGTGTAGGAGGAGCGGGGTGGGTGTAGGAGGGTAGGGGTGGGTGGTGGTGGTGTAGGTGGTGGGGTGGTGTATGGAGGTGGGGTAGGGTGTATGTGGGGGTGGATGAGGTGGAGGTGGGGGTGTAGGCGTTGGGGTGGGTGTAGGATGTGGGGATGCATGAGAATGATGTTGTCGGAGCAGGAGGGTGTGGGTTGTAGGTGGTGGGTGGGTGTACTGGTGGCGGGTGGTGTAAGTGGTGGGTGGGTGTATGTGGTGGAGTGGGTGCAAGGAGGTGGGGTGGGTGTATGTGGGGTGGAAGAGGTGGAGGTGGGTGTAGGAATGTGGGGTGGTTGTAATGTTGTGGTGGGTGGGTGGTAGGAGGTGGGGTGTATGCGGTGGGTTTGGATTGGTAGGTGGTGGAGGTGGGTGGTGGGGTGGGTGGGTGGTGGTGGGTTAAGGAAGTGGGTGGGTGAAGGATGTGGGTTGGTTGTGGTGGGTCTAGGTGGTGAGGGTGGTTGAGGTGGTGGTGGTCGGTGTAGGTGGGGTGGGAGTAGTATGGTGGGGATGGGTGTATGTGGTGGTGGGTGAAATGTTGAGTGGGGTGGGTAGTTTTGTGGAGGGGTGGGGTGTAGAGGTGGGGTTGGCGTATGTGGGTGGATGAGGTGGGGAGGTGGGTGTAGGAGGTGGGTGGGTGGTGGTGACTTGGGTTTAGGAGTGGGGTGGGTGTAGGCGGTGGGGAGTATGTGGTGGGGTGGGTTGGAGGAGGTGGTGGTCGGTTTAGGATTTGGGGTGGGAGTAGGTGGTGGGCTGAGGGTGGTGGTGGTGAGGACGGCCATGGATGTTGTCGGTGGAGTGAGGACAGCGCGAGGAGGAGGTCCGTAGTAGGTGGGCAGGGTGTACCGCTGGATGGAGCGAGGCGGTTGTGGAGGTGGTGGAGGTGGGGAGTCGGTGGTCGGGTGGGTTAGACGGAGGTAGTGTAGGGAAGTCGGTGGTGGTGTGGGAGATCGCTGCATGAGGAGAAGGAAGAGCGGTGGGTGTAGAGGTGGGGGAGGCTGACCTGTGGTTAGGGTGGGTGTAGGTGGTGGTTGGAGGGTGTCGCTGGTGTGGGGGTATTCTCGGAAGTGGGGGGGTTAGAGGTGGGTGCGTGGTGTACGAAGAGGGGAGGGATGTTGTGGTGGGTGTGGAGGTGGGGTGGGTTAGGTGGTGGTGTAGGTGGTGGCGTGGGTGTAGTGGTGGGGGGGTGTCGGAGGTGGGTGGGGAGGTGGTCGGGTGTAGGTGGAGGGTGTTTGTCGGAGGGGGGTTTATGAGGTGGGTTGGTTGTAGGAGGTGTTGTGGGTGTATGTGGTGGGAGGGTGTTGTTTTAGTTAGTGGGTGTAGGTTTGTGGGGTGGTGTAGTTGGTAGTGGTGTGTCGGTGGTGGGGTGGTTGTACGGGGAGGTGGGTGATGAGGTGGGTGGGGGTGTTGTGGGGTGGGTGAAGGATGTGGTGTTGGTGAGGTGGTGGTGGTGGGTGTCTGTTGTGGGGTGGGTGTAGGAGGTGGTGGTGGGTTGATAGGTAGTGTGGTGGGAGAAGGAGGTTGGCGGGTGAAGGAGGAGGGGATGCATGTAAGTGGTGGGGTGGGAGTAGGTGTTGGGTGCAGAGTAGGTGGTGGGGTGGTGAAGTGTTGAGTGCGAGTCGGTGGGATGGGTGGTGTAGGTGAGAGAGTGAAGGTGGTGAGGGTGGGCATAGAGATGGGAGTGTATGTTGGTGGTGGGTGCGTTGTGGAGTGGGTGTATGTGGTGCGGGTGATAGGAGGTGTGGTGCGTGTATGTTGGATGGGTGGGTGTAGAAGGTGGGGTGCATGTATGTGGTGGGGTGGGTGTAGGAGGTGGGGTGCGTGTATGTGGTGGGGTGGGTGTAAGTGGTGGGTGTATGTGGTGGGGTGGGTGTAGGTGGTGGGGTGGGTGTAGGAGGTGGGGTGGGTGTAGGACTAGGAGGTGGGGTGTGGTTATGTGGTTGGGTGGATGTAGGTGGTAGGGTGGATGAGGTGGAACTGGTGGGAAGGGCGAGAGTAGTGGATGTGGAAGTGGGAGTGTGTGGTGATGATTGAGAATCCAGTTGCTAAGAATATATAAAAGGACTCACATTATTCACCAAGACAATCTTACAAGATGGTGCCAATGTTTAACGCGCCAACACTGCTGTCCCGCTCCTGGTGTCACAGTTTGAGAGGGTACCCGGTTTAAGATGGACCTTTTCGCAATGTGCATGCATCAAAGTTGTCTGAATTTCTGGCTTGCTTCTGTTTGTGAAGGAGCTCTCTGAAAATGTAGGGCGAGACAAGCAAGGCATCATTGTAGTGAACATGTTATGCTTGATAGTATACCCTCTGCACTAACAAGTAAACAAGCAATTAACACGGCATTAAACGTGGGTACAATGTGGCGGAAATGCAGTTTGACTTTGACACATGCACCACACGAAGAGACCGATTTAAAACTTGGTACCATTTCAAGCTGCGACACAGGACCTAACTGAAGGATACTGAAGGTGCGCACGGAATGAATGTCAACGAAAGTGCGAATATGTGGTAATAAAGCTGCCGGAAAGGGCGCGAACAAACACACCGGATGTCTGTTGTCATGGTTACGGAAGTAAAATATCCACTTTTATCACACAACGCGCTCTACTCTCAACTCTCATTGAGCCAAGCATGTGGCTTTCCCACAAGTGTTTACGCTGACAACAATGGTAGTTATATTGGGTGCAAAAGCCCTGGTGAGCATTTGCTTGAATCATGGCAACTGATTACAGAGATATACGCTAATCATGGTCATCAGGAAAGTCTTGATATGGATAACTACATCGGCAATAACACTAATACTGATGATAAATGGTGATGGTAGCGACATAGAGATTAATGGTAGCGATGGTAGGTACTTAATGGTAGTTAATGACAACAATTGACAGGTGGGGGTGGTTGGTGTAGGCAGTGGGGTGGGTGGTCACGCTGATGGGTGTAGGAGGTGGGGTGGGTGTGTGGTGGGGTGTGTGTGTGTGGTGGGGTGGGGGTGGTAGGTGTAGGTGGTTGGGTGGGTGTATGTAGTGGGGTGGGTGTATGTGGTGGGGTGGGTGTAGGAGGTGGGGTGGGTGTATGTGGTGGGGTGGGAGGAGGTGGGTGGTGGGGTGGGGGTTATGGTGGTGGATGAGGTGGTAGTGGTGGGTGTAGGTGGTGGGGTGGGTGTAGGAGTTTGGGTGGTTGTATGTGGTTGGGGTGGGTGTATGTGGTGGGGTGGATTGTAGGTGGTGGTGGTGGGTGTAGGGGGTGGGATGGTGTATGTGGTGGGGTGGGTGTATGTGGTATGGTGGATAAGGTGGTGGTGGTGGTTGTATGTGGTGGGGTGGGTGTATGTGGTGGGTGGGTGTATGAGGTGGGGTGGGTGTAGGAGGTGGGGTGGTTGTAGTGGTGGGTGGGTGTAGGAGGTGGGGTGGGTGTATGTGGTGGGGTGGATGAGGTGGGGTGGGTGTAGGTGGTGGTTTGGTGAGGTGGTGGGGTGGGTGTAGGAGGTGGGTGGGTGTATGTGATGGGGTGGGTGATTTGGTGGGGTGGGTGTATGTGGTGGGGTGGATGAGGTGGTGGTGGTGGGTGTATGTGGTGGGGTGGATGAGGTGGTGGTGGTGGGTGTATGGGTGGGGGGGTGTATGTGGTGGGGTGGGTGTATGTGGTGGGGAGGGTGTAGGAGGTGGGGGTGGGTGTATGTGGTGGGTGTGTTTGTGTGGTGGGTGGATGAGTGGTGGTGGTGGGTGTATGTGGGGGGTGGGTTATGTGGTGGGGTGGGTGTAGGAGGTGGGGTGGGTGTATGTGGTGGGGTGGGTGTATGTGGTGGGGTGGGTGGATGTGGTGGTGTGGGTGTAGGTGGTGGGGTGGGTCTATGTGGTGGGGTGGGTGTAGGTGGTGGGGTAGGTGTTTGTGGTTGGGTGGGTGTATGAGGTGGGGTGTGTGTTGGAGGTGGGGTGGGTGTATGTGGTGGGGTGGGTGTATGTGGTGGGGTGGATGAGGTTGGGTGGGTGTAGGTGGTGGTGGTGGGTGTATGTGGTGGGGTGGATGAGGTGGTGGTGGTGGGTGTATGTGGTGGGGTGGATGAGGTGGTGGTGGTGGGTGTATGTGGTGGGGTGGGTGTATCTGGTGGGGTGGGTGTATGTGGTAGGGTGGATGAGGTTTGTTTGTTGTTGTTTTACGTCCTAGCAACATCTAAGGTCATATCAGGACGGGTACCGACTTGTGACAGTGCGCACTCATGGCAACTTTATAGTGCTGTCCCACTGGGAACCCAGGCCGCCGGCACCATGACCTGGTATCCCACTCAGTCACATTATCCTGACACTGAGCACACCAGTCCTTGCCCTATCCTAATAATGCCGAGCACCTGGCTAGGAAGCGACCAGTATCAATTTTAAAGTCATCGGTTTGACTCGACCGGGACTCGAACCCACGACCCCACGATCTACCAGCATGGGAGACAGACGCTCTAACTCATTCGGCCATCCCATGTGGTGTAGGTGGTGGGGAGGGTATAGGAGGTGGGGGTGGGTGTATGTGGTGAGGTGTGTTTGTGTGGTGGGGTGGATGAGGTGGTGGTGGTGGGTGTAGGAGGTGGGGTGTGTGTCTGTTGTGGGGTGGTTGAGGTGGGGCTGGTAGGAAGGGCGAGAGTAGCATAACTGTAATAACCACAACAGCCACAACAGCTAGATCAATTGCAACAATTGCAACTATGGCACATATTCCAACAATTAAAAAAAGCATAGCAATAGTCTATTTAAGTATATTGCCAAAAATATATGACATAAATAAATATTATAATCATCGGAATAATCTTGATAATAAATAATTATATTCTATGACAGTGCACTATTGACTATTCTACATCAGTACTCTATTGACTATTCTACATTAGTTCATGATTGACTGTTCTCTGTCAATGCACTATTGACTATTCTCTGTCAGTGCACTATTGACTATGCTATGTTGGTTCACTATTGACTATTCTATGTTGGTGCACTATTGACTAGTCTATGTCAGTTCACTCTTGACTATTCTATGATGGTACACCATTGACTCTTCTACATCAGTATACTATTGACTATTCGCCAGCAATGCACTATTATTTGTATTAACTATTGTACATCAGTGCACTATTTACTGTCATACATCAGTGCACTATTGACTATTGTTCATCAGTGCACTATTGACTATTGTACTGATGTACACTATTGACTATTTTACATCAGTACACAATTGACTATTCTTTGTTGGTGCACCATTGACTATTCTACATCAATGCAATATTAACTATTGTACATCAGTACACTATTGACTATTGTATATCAGTACACTATTGACTATTGTACATCAGTACACTATTGACTATTGTATATCAGTACACTATTGACTATTGTTCATCAGTGCACTATTGACTATTGTACTGCTGTACACTATTGACTATTGTACTGATGTACACTATTGATTATTGTACATCAGTACACTATTGACTATTGTACATCAGTACACTATTGACTATTGTACAGCAGCATACTATTGACTATTGTACTGATGTACACTATTGATTATTGTACATCAGTACACTATTGACTATTGTACATCAGTACACTATTGACTATTGTACAGCAGCATACTATTGACTATTGTACTGATGTACACTACTGACTATTGTACATCAGTACACTATTGACTATTGTACATCAGTACACTATTGACTATTGTACATCAGTACACTATTGACTATTGTAAAACACCATACTATTGATTATTGTACTGATGTACACTATTGACTATTGTACTGACATAGACTATTGACTATTGTACTGATGTAGACTATTGACTATTGTACTGCTGTACACTATTGACTATTGTACTGCTGTACACTATTGACTATTTTACATCAGTACACTATTAACTATTGTACATCAGTACACTATTGACTATTGTACATCAGTACACTATTGACTATTGTATATCAGTACACTATTGACTATTGTACATCAGTACACTATTGACTATTGTATATCAGTACACTATTGACTATTGTTCATCAGTGCACTATTGACTATTGTACTGCTGTTTACTATTGACTAGTGTACTGATTTACACTATTGATTATTGTACATCAGTACACTATTGACTATTGTACATCAGTACACTATTGACTATTGTACAGCAGCATACTATTGACTATGTACATCAGTACACTATTGACTATTGTACATCAGTACACTATTGACTATTGTACAACACCATACTATTGATTATTGTACTGATGTACACTATTGACTATTGTACTGACGTACACTATTGATTATTGTACTGATGTACACTATTGACTATTGTACTGCTGTACACTATTGACTATTGTACATCAGTACACTATTGACTATTGTACAACAGCATACTATTGATTATTGTACAAAAGCACACTATTGATTATTGTACTGACGTACACTATTGACTATTGTACTGATGTACACTATTGACTATTGTACTGACACATACTATTGATTATTGTACTGATGTACAATATTGACTATTTTACTGACATACACTATTGATTATTGTACTGATGTACACTATTGACTAGTGTACTGATGTACACTATTGACTATTGTACTGATGTACACTATTGACTATTCTAGGTTGCTGCACAGTTGACTAGTCTACACCAGTACACTATTGCCTATTGAATCACCCCCACCCCACCCCACTCGTTATCTTAATGTCTTGTTTAAAAAGAACAGCTTTAATAAAGCAATTGTGGCAACAAACAGCCGGTAAGGATGGTGACCAGGTGAGACACGGGACCGGTTCAATAGCGCCGCTCCCACAGGGGGCGGTACGGCAAGATTTCAGTCGGTGACGAATGTCCTCCTGTGATAAACTGTGTCGTGATTGCTATCTCTCCCCTATTGAGAACGTATATGTATTACTACTATTAGCTATATGACACAGACACAGTCTCCGACATGGTAGCCTAAGTACACACATACACACATGCACACACATACACGCATCTACATAATACATACATGTGTGCATACACGCGGGCACACAGGTGGGCGGGGTGCGGACCTGACAACCTAATGGAGCCGTGGGAGCCTGAGGGCCGCCTGTGGGCCGCCTGTAGGCCGCCTGTAGGCCGCCTATAGGCCGCCTGTAGGCCGCCTGTAGGCCGCCTGTAGGCCGCCTGTAGGCCGCCTGTAGGCCGCATGTAGGCCGCATGTAGGCCGCATGTAGGTCGCATGTAGGCCGCATGTAGGCCGCGCACCAGAAGTAGCTCAGCTCACAGCGTGTGTCGGGGCCGGGCCCCGCACAAAACGCTCACCTCGAGATGATTTCCAATTAACTATTAACTGCCAATGGCTTTTGAGAGAGTCCGGACGCGGCCGCCTGACAAACAGCGCCCCCGGTCCGTCCCTCGGTGGCAAGGGGCGGGCGTGGGGGCTTTATAAGGGCCCTCTGGGGGGAGGTGGCGGCGGGTGGCGGCCCCTAGCAGGGACGCGCCGCGTGACGCTTGGTTTGTATACTGGACGCCCATTGAGGCCTGATTAATACCTGTCGCAGGTCCCAGCGCGCTGTACAAGGAAGGACGGTCATAGTCACGTGCAACTCACGGCAACGCCAACTCGCTGCCTTCAAACACATCCTAAACACGTGACACCTTTTCTTGTTAATGAAAGGAAATAAATTCAACACATTTATTGTCACCATTGCTCAACTGTGGCGAGCGTGTAATGGCCACCTTGGATGAGGATCCACCTGGCGTATCCCAATATAGTCGCGACCACTGCTGTGGAAATGTGTGTAAGACGGGTCGTTGTTGGGATAAAGGCTCCCTAAAGCGCCGACTCGCAGGGGTCCTGCACATGGGCCGGGCGTGTGATGGGAGGCCGGGCGGGGCGGGGGGACATTGACGGCGGGCACTGAAGCCGAGGCGGCTGCCATTGTGGCGGAGCAGCAGGTAGCCGAGCTAAGGATAGTCCCTGCCCACTAGCAATCCGTGACGGTTGTGTCAACAATTCAATGACAAAACCCACCATGTCCAAATACATAATTTGGCTGATTATTAAGGTGCGGGCTTAGGATGGCTGCAACATTACTATAATTAAAGGCGTCGGAATCAGTCCGAAATAAACATCAACAATGATCATTGGACAGGAGCCGAAGTTACCCAACTAAAGGAAATGCTGACCCAGAGGCATTGCAGTCGGGTCAGGGTGATATACGTTTTACTAACAAATCAATGACTCACATCCACCTAACACATTGCCGCAAATGCACAGGAATATAACCGGCGGGTTTTCAAAGTGTGATGTGTGTTTCGTGTGGAGCTTTGACATGAGTCGGAAGTTGATTAATCCTGAACTGGACATAACGACTTGATTCATAAAGACTTGATTCATAAAGACTTGATTCACTGGTTGAAATATGTTCCTACGAAGCTTTCCAGGCTGGAGCCTGAATGGGCTTTATAGACAGGAGACGCATGGACAGGGCCAACTCGACATCTGTAGTCTGGAGGCAGATAATGGCATGGCGAGGGCACGGCGAACCCGCCCGCCACCTTGATAACGGGACCACAGGTTCAAACGTATCGAGATAAAAAGACAGGCTCAAGTCAACCCCAATTGATAAGGGTACGGACATGGAAAGGTACCCCACTTCACTGATAAGATTGTGCAAGTCGCGGTTAAAAACTGCCCCCAGTAGAGAAATAACGGCATGGAAACTACAGACCTGCACAGCGGGATGAATAATGGCATGGGATGAGAAAGCACATCCAACCCAATAGGGGCCATGCTGCGGGGAAGTGCACTGTTATGGTGCAGTCACACTACGACGTGATGGCCCAACGTGACTCCAACGTGGTGGCTTTTCGTCATCACGTCGGGTCACGTTAAAGTCACGTTACAGTCACGTTAAGCTCTCGTCACATCACGTTCACTCTCGTCGCCTCTCGTCACCTCTCGTCGGAGAACGTCGAGGTTTTGGACATGTTGAAAAAACTTCGACGTGATGTGACAAGGTGATAAGACGTTCGTGTCACGTTATGGTCACGTTACGGTCACGTTAAGCTCTCGGTCACGTAATACCCCTGTCACACTACGACGTAACGAGCTAACGTAAGCCTGACGTAATCAGATTTGGTCATTACGTTGTTGTACGTTGGGTTACGTTATTATGACGTCATAATGACGTTAGACTGATGTCGAGCTACGTCATGTTACGTCGTGTTATGTCGGCACACATCAAGGTTTTGAACCCGTTCAAAACTTTCGACGTGACGGGAACATAAGGGTTTACGTTCGCTGAACGTTCTGTAGACGTTCAGTGAATGTCAATGATGTTAAACCGACATTATTAAAACGTTAGTCACTACGTTCCACTATGTTCCACTACGTTTCACTACGTTCCACTACATTGACCCACATTAAACCCGGTGGAAACGTCCACATGGCGTAATGGGAACGTCAGGATAACGTCAGGATAACGTCAGGAGAACGTCAGGAGAACGTATGTTCAACGTACTTCAACGTTTTGCCATCAGGTAATGTAGTTCTGGCGATGGAATAACGTTCATAACGTTCTGCGAACGTAATGAAGTTGTCCTCTCTCGTTGAATGACGGTATCACTACGCTTTACCGACGTTACGATCTCGTCCACTACGCTGCATCCACGTTCAAATTTGCATACTATGCCGAGAAGTTCAACGTTCTTCACGTTCTCCCTACGCTGACGTCATTACGTCGTAGTGTGACAGGGCCATTAGACTCACCGTCATGTTATGGTGCACCTATGGAGCAGTCACACTCCGACGTGATGGCCCAACGTGACTCCAATGTGGTGGCTTTGCGTCATCACGTCGGGTCACGTTAAAGTCACATTACAGTCACATTAAGCTCTCGTGACATCATGTTCACTTTCGTCGCCTCTCGTCGCCTCTCGTCGGACAACGTCGAGGTTTTGTACATGTTGAAAAAACTTTGAGATGATGTGACGAGGTGATAAGATGTTCGTGTTACTAGTGTTAGTACTAGTACTTCTAGTGCTAGTGCTAGTACTGTGTGTGTTTGTGTGTGTGTGTCTGTGTGTGTGTCTGTGTGTATGTCTGTGTGTGTTTCTGTGTGTTTCTGTGTGTGTATGTGTGTCTGTGTGTGTCTGTGTGTGTCTGTGTATGTGTCTGTGTGTGTCTGTGTGTGTATGTGTGTATGTGTGTGTCTGTGTGTGTATGTGTGTATGTGTGTGTCTCTGTGTCTGTGTGTGTATATGTGTGTGTTTGTGTGTGTATGTGTGTGTCAGTGTGTGTGTCAGTGTGTGTCTGTGTGTGTGTCTGTGTGTGTCTCTCCGTCTCTCTTTCTCTCCGTCTCTCCGTCTGTCTGTCCCTCCGTCTGTCTGTCCCTCTGTCTGTCTGTCCGTCTGTCCGTCCGTCCCTCTGACACAGACACACACACAGACACACACAGAGACACACATACAGAGAGACAGAGAGACACAGACACACAGGCACACACAGACACACACACAGACACACACAGACACACACACATACACACACAGACACAGACACAGACACAGACACACACATAAAGTCGAGAATTGTTGCGGCTCAGGCCACGCCCACTCGAGACTTACTTACTTACACCCACACACCAGGTTTAGTAATAGTAGAAACACACTCAGTACCAGCATCCACTGAGCAGCTCACGCAGACAAACCCTCACACTCAGTACCAGCATCCACTGAGCAGCTCACCCAGCCAACGCTCACACTCAGTACCAGCATCCACTGAGCAGCTCACTCAGCCAACCCTCACACTCAGTACCAGCATCCACTGAGCAGCTCACGCAGCCAACCCTCACACTCAGTACCAGCATCCACTGAGCAGCTCACCCAGCCAACCCTCACACTCATTACCAGCATCCACTGAGCAGCTCACCCAGCCAACCCTCACACTCAGTACCAGCATCCACTGAGCAGCTCACCCAGCCAACACTCACACTCATTACCAGCATCCACAGAGCAGCTCACGCAGCCAACCCTCACACTCGGTACCAGCCAGCATTCCACACAACTTAACAGTTTGCACCTTACTACAAGTTACAGCAGCCCCATCCTGATATAACCTTAGATGTAGGCAGGACGTAAAACTCCAACAACCAGCCAACATTACAGCAGCCTCCAACTGCACGCCTACAACATCAGCTATCATTCAACATCCTACAAGTCTACAACAGCATACAACCATCAACGTCCTACATTTCTCCAACATCCAGCACATCTGCCACTGCATGCGGCATACAACAACCTATATTATATACCATCGTGCACCAATTTAACCCTGAACAAATTAACACCTTCAACATCCTACACATCTATATACGTATATGACAGGATAAAGCCTACAACTGCCTAGAGTCTACAGAAACATGTGATGTATCCAAATGCATGTGCTCGATAGCCATATTTAGGCATGACATAATTCCAGCAATCTGATTGGACAAGACCGCAAGCTCATTTGCAAAAAGAAATGAAATAATTGTGACATCGCACAAATGATGCCTCCATATTGGCTGAGACACCTGTTAATATAAAAAAAATCCTTCCACTTGACTCAACTCTTTCACTGCTGGTTGTTTGGATTTGACTGATTGCATTACAGGCATACCTCGGGTTCTCATATATTACTACTGACCTGCATTATTCAATTGATTATATCCACATTATCAGACTTCACTGCTGAAAAGGTGATTGATTTAAAAGAATAGATTTGGGCAATTGACTTTACTAATATGTTGCCGTGACTTTTGTTGATGGCCTTTGTTACTCTACTCGACGAAAGGCCAATAGACTACATCACGGTTCCAGCGGCGCGGTGCATTGTGGGAAGCATCAGAGCAAAACAACCCCCCCAAAAGCACATGGCACATGCTAATACACTGGGTGCAGCTATGAAATGTGCTAGTTTCAGCTCATCTCAGCTCTTGTTTGAAACATAGAATACCAACTAAAAAAATATATATAATAAATTCAGATATTAATCTTTTATCCAGCATTGCATTTACATCAATATAATCAGCACATCTTATGCCATGTGCATTTAGATTTAGAAAGATCTAGGCACTCAGACTAGTGTTAGAGCTATAGCCAGAGTACTCAATGCATTGTCAATGGCAGTGAGCAATCTCCATACAGAAAAAGTAAAATATTCATAAAACGACACCACCTAGGCACATATAGAAAACATGTTTAACAAAAAGATTATATTAAATTTATAAGGTTAGGGTTTTGGATTTCTATTAATTTTGAATAAAACTGGCATTTTTCAATGCGCGTATAGGCAAACTCAATGGCCGTATGCCTTTGCTTTGCTCCCACGGCCGTTTTCAGCGCATGCGCAGTCGGAACCGTGATGTAGTCTAAACTCCCTCACCTCACCCCATCACAAACCCTTCCCGCTCCCGCTGGTCGTCATGCATGGAGCTACAATATAGAGGGTCTTTCATGTCAAACGTAGCAAATACAGATGTGACGTACATAAAACTAGGGGCATGGCTAGGGGGAAGGTATCCCATCGTGGTGATAAGAAGCCGTGAAGTAACAACCTCTCAAGCTGCCTCAGTTACCCCGCCCCCACCCCCACCACGGTGTGCCTGGAGCGGGCACATGGGGGCAGGTCGGCGGGTCACTCCTTCCTGCTGCGCGTGGATTGCTCGCGGGTGAACGTGGAAGTGCGAGATCCCAAAAGCACTAGCGCCCACCCCACCCCACCCTCACCCTACCCCCACCCTCACCCCACCACCAATGCTTCCACCCGCACCCGCACCCTCACCCGCGCCCTCACCCGCACCCGCACCCGCACCCGCACCCGCACCCGCACCCGCACCCGCACCCGCACCCGCCCCCCCCCCACACACTTAAATACAGCCAGCAGCCTGGCTAGGGCTGGGAGGAGATCAAATTCGGTATCTCGGAAATAACCTATTGCTCGAGCTGATTGGAAAATTGGGAGTGCAACCAAATTATTCTTTTATTTCTCTTTATCGACAAAACTGCACTGTTCTCACCGACTACATAGCTGATGCCTGTCTAACTCTTTTGTTGGTGTATTCGTGTTTCAGCAAACATTGGGATAAAGGGCACGAAATGCCTGTCGACTCCAGACTGATTTTGGGAATCACGCAAAGCAATTATGACAACATAGGTTCTGCACTGCTACAATTGCAGCAGCACGTAATTGTGTTGCGCAGAACACTCACGGCCAAAGAGTTACGACATAATTGGTTAGTGTCCATGCTCCGTAAAACCAGATTCAGGGTTGGCAGGGTACATGCTGTGTAATCCTTCCATACTTAATGTTGTTCCGTGTTCGCCAGGGAATTTATGCTGATTTCTACACCAGGTGGTGCATGGCAGGTTCAAGTAGTTTCCAGTTCCCCCACAGGTGGTGCTCAGTACCACCAAGTGCTAACCTCAGTGACCCTGCTTAGATTTTTATGGAGGAGTAACCAAGTGACCCAGTTTAGACTTGCGCTGCAGAACACCAAAGTGTAATAATTAATACCCTCCAAACACAGATTTTGTGTACAATATGTTTTAGCAAAATTGTCCCGCAGTGATGGATTAGAAACAATGCAAAAGAAAACCTATTAATATGAAAAGAATATTGGAAATAAAAGAAAAAGAAAAGGAATACACAACATGGATTTAAACTTCCTAACAATACCAGTGCCATAACCACGAGACTACACAATCAACTTGTAGTTGTTGTTTTGGCACATATTTGATTCATACAATCTGCAGTGGTAATAAGGTACTGAATGATATATATGTATACAGTAAACCCTCTCCATACTGACCCCTCCACAGACCGATCACTCCCCTATATCGATCGCTTTATTTGGGTCCCAACAATACCATTGTAAGGATATTCTAACTCTCTATACTTACTGTATATACAGTAAAACCTCTGTAAATCGACCGACCATGGGACCGACTTTAAGTGGTCGATTTATGGAGGTGGTCGATTTAGGGTGTTCTTGTTATTGCTACAATAGGCATGGGCGATCGTTGGGGACCAAAATAAAGCGATCGATATAAGAGAGTGGTCGATCTGTGGAGGTGGCTAGAGAAGCTTTACTGTACAGTGTATACATATACTTTTATTTTGTTATAGTTTCAACCCCTATATATGCTTCTGAATAATGACTGCAATGAAATTGTGCTAACAAATATGTTTACATTATACCAAATATACTGTGAGTGTAAGTACTAGAGCAACAAATTAAAATAAATGTTACTCTCCCTTCTCTCCAGTCTCACCATCCATTTACAACACAGCATAACTAACCTGGCTACTTATGATCTCGGTACTCTCCCTCCATATGTTTGGCTATATGAACTGAAAAAAACTAGGCAATGGTGTCCTTGGAGGGCGTTTGTCAGAGTTAAGTTGCAGTCCCAGCGGCCTATAGACCCCTTTTAATGTTTATAAACATTGTGTGTGCGCGCGCACCTTGACTGCAAAACAAAGGCACACAGCCATTGGGTTTGCTGATATGCGCAGTGCAAAACGTCAATTTTATTAAAAGAATTAATAGAAATACAGAAGACTAAGCATATAAATTTAATATAGTCTGTTTGTTAAACATGTGATCTATTTGTGTGCCAAGCAGATTGTTTCTAAGTTGTGCGGTTTTAATGATATTTCACTTTTTATGTAGGAAGATCGCTCACGGCCATTGACAATGCATTGAGTTTGCGCATACCTGCGGTGCAAATCTTTAATTTTATTCAAGATTAATAGAAATTTAGAACAATAAACATAGAAATTTAATATAATCTGTTTGTTAAACGTTTGATATGTTTATGTGGCAAAAGGTTTGTTTCTAACTTGTGCGGTTTTAGAGATATTTAACTTTTTCTGTATGAAGATTGCTCATGACCATTGAGCTTGCGAGTGCAACCGGGTGTTGTTCTGCAGCAAAGTTTTGTGTGCAAAGACCTAATTAGCAATGCTGACGGCATTTGAAATAGGTCTATACCAGGACCCTTTAAACAGATATAACTATTGCTTGGGCTTGGTCGTAGTGTGACAGGGGTATTACGTAGAGTATATAATTATTATCAACCCAATATATTTTTCAACCCAATATATTTATCTTTAAAATACGCACAAACTCCAAACTATCGGATATTGAGCCATTTTAACTTTGGTGATTGGGTTCTTCTTCATCATGTCCTTCCACCAGTTATCTCAAGGTATTTTCGAGCAGAGGTATGATCTTTATTCGTGGGACGCGCTCTCGGTGGTGGATGGTGGTAGCAGGATTTGCAATCAGATAGCTGATTCCCAGGGCCGCGATGTGGACGCTCCTGCTGTGGCCAGTTTGTCGTTAGAAAGCCCGGGCCTACACTTTTACCGACCCAAGGGATTTTTAACCTCCCACACCACATAGACATGGTATGAGAGCAGCCGGCCTTTGATGACGCTGTAAGTTATACACAGCAGTGGAAATCCAAATTGGCATAGGTGGGGGGGGGGCATGGGGACTCGAACCACCGACCCTCAGATCAGGCATCCGACCTAGAAAAAAGTCAGACACTCTAACCACTCCGCCACAGAGAACTCCACAGTGATTGGGTGAGACCCGGTGTTTCCAGCCAGATGCCACAAATAATGTTCCCTGCAATTTCTGCTACTGCTATACCTTAACACCTATTTCAGTGCGGGTATTGCAATCATGTCTTCAAAGGTGCCCTTGACCATCCACCCCCGCCCCCCACATCACCACCACATAGTGACCTCGACAATCGGTGAACACCGATAACTACATCAACATCCACTGCACATGTCACCACCTGCACAATTAACGCCATCAGTGTCACCAATGCTTAGTTCACAGCACTGTAACTTGTAAGCCACACTTTGACTAATTATCGTCGACACGCTACTCTCCTTGGCACGAAATAGCTTCAATTCATACCAAGGTACTTTAGTCCCCAAGTCATATATATATATATATACATACATAAATATATATATTTCTTTGTTTGTGTGTATGTATAATATTATGTATATACATACATATAATGATATATGTATATATAGAGAGGGAAGCATACAACGAGAGAACTAGAAAGTTATATATACAGTAAAACCTCTCTAAATCGACCGACCTTCGGACCGACTTTAAGCGGTCCATTTATGGAGGTGGTCGGCTTGGGAAGTTAAAAATAGAGTTACAATGGTATTGTTGCGACCCAAATAAAGCGATCGATATAGGGGAGTGGTCGATCTGTGGAGGTTATCGGTTAAGGAGGTTTTACTCTCTATATATATATGTATATAAATGTGCTCTATAATCTATTATGGGAATATAAACAAGGATACTGTCACTTTTCAGTTCCCTTCTATATATTAGTTATTACCTAATATCCTACTGTCATAGGAGTTAGTTCCTGCTTCTGCCACTAGGGTGCCACCTGTGAGTGGCTCGTGGCCACCCGGATACCAGCTGCGTCTGGTCACTACTGCCCCCAGACAACTTTGGTATATATATATACAACTTTCTAGTGTGCAGATTAAATTAATAAATTACTTCTGCATCTGTGGGAACCTTGTTGAGGTCTAAGCTACTGGATTGGTGAGTCTTGTTAGAACTTATACCCCTGTCACATTACAACGTTTCTGCCGGCGTCCCGGCAACGCACAAAATATTTGCAACCCGTCAAGAGACGTTCAACTTTTCGGCGTTTTGGGAGAAAACTGGACGGGTTAGTAGCATGGTATTAGCGCGCAGCCAACGAGGTTCGACGCGCGGCGGACAAAAGTGTCAACGTCCCACCAGCGGGTTCCCAGCGTGTTATTAGCGTGTTGTCGGCGTGCTGTCGGCGCATTGACGGCGTGGAGGCAGCAAGTTGGTATCGTGTTACTATTGTGTGAACACATACACACCCGCCCCCAACACATCAGGATGCGCCAGCAGCGCATCCAGACCCGCCGCCAACGCATCCAGGCACGCCGGCAACACGTCCAATGCGCTGAAAAACGCTGGCGGAGCACCGACAACGCGCCGATAACATGCTGATGGCACGCTGGGAACCCCTGGCGGGACTTTGCAGACGCGCCGACGGAACGGTCGCAGTTTGGGGGGAAAAAAGCCAACATTAACCGACGTTGATCAACGGTCTGCCAGCATTCGCCCGGCGCGCCACCAACAGGTATCAACATCTTGGTAACGCGTCCGTAACGCCCCCTCCAACCCGTCGGCGCGTGTCGGACCACGCCGAAAGTTTTGTGCAAGCGCAAAACTTTGGCAGCGGACCGACGCGCGCCAATGGCTGCCGACGTCTGCATTCACACGTTGCTATGTACCGACGCGCCGGAAACGCTCCGGTAACGTACCGGTAACGTACCAGAGATGTACCGACGTTTCGCCCAAAATTGCAACACGTCGTCACACGTCGACCCACGTTGGCGCGAAACGTCATAATGTGACAGCCCCATTATACCCCTGTCACATTATGACGTGTTTTCCGGCGAGCCGTCAACGTGTGAAATATTTGCTAGCATGCTGGATACGTCCAAGTTTTCGGCATCTGGGGAGAAAACTGGACGAGTTAGTAGCATGCTATTAGCGCGCAGCCAACGAGGTTCGACGTGCGGCGGACGAAAGTGTCAACGTCCCGCCAGCGGGTTCCCAGCGTGTTGTCGGCGCGCTGTCGGCGCGTTGACGGCGTGGAGGCAGCGAGTTGGTATCGTGTTAGTATTGTGTGAACTCGTACACACCCGCCCCCAACACGTCAGGACGTACCGGCAGCGCGTCCAGACCCGCCGGCAACGTGTCCAGGCACGCCGGCAACACGTCCAATGCGCTGAGAAATGCTGGCGGAGCGCCGACAATGCGCCGATAACATGCTGATGGCACGCTGGGAACTCGCTGGCGGGACGTTGCAGACGCGCCGACGGAACGCTCGCAGTTTGGCGAATAAAATGCCAATGTTAACCGACGTTGATCAACGTCCTGCCAGCATTCCGCCGGCGCGCCCACAACGGGTTCGACGTGTTGCTAACGTGTTGCTAACGTGTCCGTAATGCCCCCTCCAACACGTCAGCGTGCGTCGGTCCGCGCCGAAAGTTTTGTGCAAGCACACAACTTTCGGCGCGGACCGACACGCGCCGATGGGCTCAGACGTGTCAATTCACACATTGCTATGTACCGACGCACCGGTAACGCCCTGGTAACGTACCGGACGTGTACCGACGTTTCGCCCAAAAATGCAACACGTCAGCACACGTCGACCCACGATGGGGTGAAACGTCGTAATGTGACAGCCCCATTATGGGGCTGTCACATTACGACGTTTCGCGCCAACGCGGGTCGACGTGTGACGACGTGTTGCAATTTTGGGCGAAACGTCGGTACATGTCCGGTACGTTACCGGTACGTTACCGGGGCGTTTCCGGCGCGTCGGTACATAGCAACGTGTGAATGCAGACGTCGGCGGCCGTCGGCGCGCGTCAGTCCGCGGCGAATGTTTTGTGCTTGCACAAAACTTTCGGCGCGGACCGACGCGCGCCGACGGGTTGGAGGGGTCATTACGGACGCATTACCAAGACGTCGATACCTGTTGGCGGCGCGCCGGGCGAACGCTGGCAGACCGTTGATCAATGTCGGTTAACGTTGGCTTTTTTCCCCCCAAACTGCGACAGTTCCGTCGGCGCTTCTGCAACGTCCCGCCAGCGGGTTCCCAGCGTGCCATCAGGGTGTTATCGGCACGTTGTCGGCGATCCGCCAGCTTTTTTCAGCGCGTTGGACGTGTTGCCGGCGTGCCTGGACGCGTTGGCGGCGGGTCTGGATGCGCTGCCGCCGCGTCCTGACGTGTTGGGGGCGGGTGTGTATGGGTTCACACAATACTAACAGGATACCAACTCGCTGCCTCCACGCCGTCAATGCGCCGACAGCGCGCCGACAACATGCTAACAACACGCTGGGAACTCGCTGGCGGGACGTTGACACTTTCGTCCGCCGCGCGTCGAACCTCGTTGGCTGCGCGCTAATACCATGCTACTAACCCGTCCAGTTTTCTCCCAAAACGCCGAAAACTTGGACATCTCTTGACGGGTTGCAAATATTTTGTGCATTGCCGGCACGCCGGCAGAAACATTGTAATGTGACAGGGGTATTAGGTGCGCGCCCCGGGCTTGTTGACAACCTGCCGGCGCACTGGCCTATTCTAACTGCGTCGTCAGATCGATAGTGTCTGGTGGCGGGGGTGGGGACGGGGACGGGGGCGGGAGGAGGGGGGGGGGCGGGAGGAAGGGGAGGGCGGGGGGTGGGGGCGGGGAGGCACCCGGGTGCCAGCAATGACCTTGCCGGCCCAACAGACTAAGGTTGCCAGGTGTGGCCCTCTCTTCTAATGATGGGGTACCGCACTTGGCCCACCCACATCACGGCCGACCTGGGGACTGCTCCACACACACATACAAACACACAAAGAAGAAGAAAAAAAGAAAATATAGCCGATATCCCCGACTAGTTTACAATTATAGCAATGCCCTCAGCTAAACGGACCTGGGCGGGAAATTCAGATGCAGTTATGAATGGATTGTTAATTTCAAGTCTAAATTCACAACACTAAGAATAGCGGCAGTTGCATTGCCCGGGTGTGGTCGCGGCGGGAGTACACGCGGCGCCTCAACGTGGTCCGCTTTGTTTAATGTTGCTAGTTTGGCCCAAGGCTGCGGTTGTTGGTTGGTAAAGGTGTCCGCCGCTAGTCGAGCGAGCCCCTGCCACGCACGGAGTGCAACGTGGTGCCGGACAGAACAATGTGATAGCTATATTCGACCTGAAAGCAACTTATGGTGTGTACATGAGTGCAGTGTCACAGGGTGACTATATTAGACATATACGTTTTTAGAAGCAGCTTCTAATGCATGCATGAGTTCAGATGGTTATATTAGATATAGAAGCAGCTTCTAATGCATGCATGAGTGCAGAATGGTTATATTAGATATAGAATTAGAAGCAGCTTCTAATGCATGCATGAGTGCAGAATGGTTATATTAGATATAGAAGCAGCTGCTAATGCATGCATGAGTGCAGAATGGTTATATTAGATATAGAAGCGGCTGCTAATGCATGCATGAGTGCAGAATGGTTATATTAGATATAGAAGCGGCTTCTAATGCATGTATGAGTGCAGAATGGTTATATTAGATATATAATTAGAAGCAGCTTCTAATGCATGCATGAGTGCAGAATGGTTATATTAGATATAGAAGCAGCTGCTAATGCATGCATGAGTGCAGAATGGTTATATTAGATATAGAAGCGGCTTCTAATGCATGCATGAGTGCAGAATGGTTATATTAGATATAGAAGCGGCTTCTAATGCATGTATGAGTGCAGAATGGTTATATTAGATATATAATTAGAAGCAGCTTCTAATGCATGCATGAGTGCAGAATGGTTATATTAGATATAGAAGCAGCTGCTAATGCTTGCATGAGTGCAGAATGGTTATATTAGATATAGAAGCGGCTTCTAATGCATGCATGAGTGCAGAATGGTTATATTAGATATAGAAGCAGCTTCTAATGCATGCATGAGTGCAGAATGGTTATATTAGATATAGAAGCGGCTTCTAATGCATGCATTAGCTATAGAAGCAGCTTCTGACATGACGTATATAGCGTGCACTTTGTGCGCACAACGCACACTTCACAGTGCACATGGTCTCTAGTTCCTGAACGCAGATCTCGGCGGGAGCAATGCGATTGGAACATTCTTTGTGATCTGTATATACCCGCATACGTACAATGTATGCAAAGCACAACTCCACATGCAAACAAGCCGCATTACTTACTTCCACATAGATGATCTACAATTAATAATATATGTACATGATTATTGCCATTTTTAAACCATGGGCTACGACATCACGAAATGATTCCAGATTTGTCTTCATACCGTCTAGTTCTACACTTACTATTTGACTGCCTAGCAAGACAGGGTAGCTCTTCAAATCTGCCATATCCAAGCAACCAGCACGACAAAGACAAAGGAAATCACGCTCTGCAAGCGAAGCACCAGCTACACAAAGGTCAAACCACAGAGACGACGTCTAATATGATGGGAGGAAGGTGGATGGGAAATAATGATGAGACGCGTGCATTGGAGCGTGACGTGGCCGCGCAGGCTGTAACGGCGAACAGGTGGTGACTGACAGACGGGGTGCGCCGGGCACGACGCTGGTCACCAGCACCATGCTGCCTCCACACGGGCAGCATGCCGGCTGCTGGCCCAGCAGTCAGTCACGTGACACCTAACATGTGAGATGACTATCGCCCACGTACCCGCACGACCGGGGAAGCTGCTTAATCATTAACGCCGGTCACGGTCCATTGGAGCCGACTATACCTAGTCCAACACCGAGTGCGCACACTTCACTTGGACAGGGTGTACCTATCTCTGTTGACTGCATGCACACCGACTGCGTCCACAGTGAGAATATGCCGCAGTGTCAACATTAGCTTCACACCAATAAGCACAGCAGCAGCTTGGCATCAACACGATGTTTACTGTGGAAGATGCTTAAAATAAAAAAACACAAAACAAACCTTTAACTTGGCACAGCCTGAATTGGTGCAGTGTGGAGAGATAACACAGGCTGCCCGCTGCTAGATGAACTGGAGGAGGCATTCAGTGAGGAAGGTTGCAGCGCCAGAATCTCTCTCCCCCCTCCCCCTTCCTCCGGCGAGACCCTCTTTTTATTGTGTAGTTTCTAGTAGCTTTTGTTGTTGTTTGTTTGCTCTGCTGAAGCTGGAGCTTGTCTGGTGAAAGCCCTCCGTACAACATTGTGTATCAGCATATCAGTACCAGCCCGTTAGCCAAGCCATAGAAGGAGTAGATTCCATTGCATTCTGTGTAGAGCGTACGGCATAATTCATCTACCGATATCATCTTTAAAAATGTCATGCATTGACTTCAACAATGGGTAAAACTCTAAGTGAGTGCGGGTCGCACGGTGATTGGGGGTCAAACACTGAGGTCCGACATGGGGAAAGCTGACTGACCTGACTTTACGGTAAGTGTCGGTTGTTTAGATTTTCAGGTCTTGCATTCATAGGTAGGCATGGTTGGAAGAAGAGGACTAGTGAGGTATTGAAAATGTATTGAGGTCCGCTGCATGTGCTTTGTATCTGCAGTCACAGACAAGAAATTACCCTCACAAGTCATGGCTCTTTTCTCTATTGCACCTTACAACTATTGTCAGGAAACGGTAAATTAACTTTCATTTAAGAAGAAATAAAATTGGACTAACAAAAGAGGATCATCCAGCATTGATGCGTCTGATGTCAATGTCTTTAGGAGTGGTGGTGGTGATTATAGTGGTGGTGTTGGTGACTAGAGTGGTGGTGTTGATGATAATAGTGGTGGTGTTGGTGACTAGAGTGGTGGTGTTGGTGACTAGAGTGGTGGTGTTGGTGACTAGAGTGGTGGTGTGGGTGATTACAGTGGTGGTGTTGGTGACTAGATGATAATAGTGGTGGTGTGGTGATAATAGTGGTGGTGTTGGTGATTATAGTGGTAGTGTTGGTGATTATACTGGTGGTGTTGGTGACTAGAGTGGTTGTGTTGATGATTATAGTGGTTGTGTTGGTGATTATAGTGTTGGTGTTGGTGATTATAGTGGTAGTGTTGGTAACTAGAGTGGTTGTGTTGATGATAATAGTGGTGGTGTTGATGATTATAGTGGTGGTGTTGGTGACTAGAGTGGTGGTGATGGTGATTATAGTGGTGGTGTTGGTGACTAGAGTGGTGGTGTTGGTGACTATAGTGGTGGTGTTGGGGACTACAGTGGTGGTGTTGGTGACTACAGTGGTGGTTTGGTGACTAGAGTGGTGGTGTTGGTGACTGTAGTGGTGGTGTTGGTGACTATAGTTGTGGTGTTGATGATAATAGTGGTGGTGTTGGTGATAATAGTGGTGGTCTTGGTGATTATAGTGGTGGTGTTGGTGACTAGAGTAGTGGTGTTGATGACTATAGTGGTGGTGTTGGTGACTAGAGTGGGGGTGGTGACTAGAGTGGTGGTGCTATTGACAATGGTGGTTTAGTGACTAGAGTGGCGGGTGTATTCGGGAGGCCTGGTCTGGCCCTCTTGGTGGTGTTGGTGACCATAATGGTTCATTGTTAATGGCTAATTGTGGATGTTCTTCTTACCATCAGTAATTCCCGCCGGAGACGAGACAGCCTGAGTTACGACACTACACAAACTGAACCAATATCAGGACCGACGGCCCGGATCTCCCCTGCAGTTAACTCGGTACGGTGGTGCCACCTAGCGTTAACGCCAACACGAACTGACCAACGATGTTAGTTCTAAATTTTTCTGCCAAATGCTGCCACCAGCGCCAACATGACTGACGCTACTTGAGCGCGCCAAATTCAAACAATCGACCACAACCGATGCAGCAGCCTTCACATCAGCATTTCCCAGCATTTCTTCACCCACCCACCCACACCTATAACTAATGATCAAGCGGTAGGGCTGAGGGTTTGATTCCTGTGTATTAACCGTCATCTTGTGGAGAAATGGCTGTCTTCGGTTGCTTTGATCTTTTACTGTCATGAATGTCTTAATGAGTCCTTCCGACGAATATAACTACCCATATATACACCATGTTGTCTCCGTGTCGTGAATTATGAATAGAGCGTGTCTTTGAGAGTTGGAGTAGGGTGAAAGGGGTAGGTTTTCGTGTTGGTTTATCTGGCTACAAGGGGACTTCTATATTATTATTAGTTGTTTAATCAAACAGATCTGACAAGACAATCAATCACGCAATAGTCATAAAACGGTTTACTATTCAATGTGCTGACCTAACGACGTTAAGAGTCGAGGTGCCATACCCATATATAACTTACCACAGACAGCAGCATATAGGGCATCTGTGGGGGGCTTGTCCAAGGGAGCATTCAATATTTTATTAAAAGCTGAACGCTTCTGCTTTTTTAACCATCATTGTGATGTGTATATATATATATATATATGTCCAAAGGAGCGTTCATGATTTTATGTCCAAAGGAGCATTCAAGCCTTTATTGAAAACCCAAACACTCTTGCTTTCTTAACCCTCATTGAGATATATATTATATATAATCTATTACATACTTATTAACGCTTGGAGAATTATTTAATTATTTATTAGGTGATTCACGCGAGTATATTATTAACGAACCGCCGTTGTGTGGCCTCGTTGCTGTGGACCTACTGGCCCCAGTCACTGCTGATGGTTCTCGTTGTATTTGAATCGTCAGTTGCCGCCATTTTTTGCTTCAGCCAGTCGTCTTTCCACCGACTGTCTACCTTACGCCTAGGCCAATGGAAGATGTTAGGGCCAGCGGACGACTGAGAAGTCATGCCTGTTCATTATTGCAGTGATTCTGGATTGAATCATAAGAAGGACGACAGAGAAATGTGTGAGTTGTCACAGCAGAAGGAACGGAATACAGTTTGTAATAGAAGTACAACAAAAATAGCGGCCACTAAGTCAAAGGACGATTCGGGCCAAGTGATGACTGCCATGGCGGAATTGTCCATGGAGGATAGAGAACAGGCTACTCGAGCTGCAATCACAGCTCTGGAGGCGGAATTACATATGCAGGATTTGCAGGATCGTTTGAAAGCTTTGGAAGCAGAGAAGAAGAGGAGGAAGTCCGGTCATCTGTTGGCCCGAGAGATTTTATGTCCAAAGGAGCATTCAAGCCTTTATTGAAAACCCAAACACATTTGCTTTTTTAACCCTCATTGTGATATATACATATATTTTACCTCGGTATTAAGTCTCAGGCCAGGAAGAAGGAAGCACATCCGGGTCCAGCAATTAGCATAAACAACTCACGACGGACGGACGTTCGTTGAGTTGCTCCAGCAAATCTTGTCTACAACAAGCTAATTAACTGTAAGTATTAAGATTAACTCAGCTTGTTTGTGATGCATTATAGCATCTGTGTTGGAAGTTTAGAACTTTCTTAGGTCCCTTTAGGGACGTTATACATGTTTTTAGAAAACACGGATAGAACATTGCATAATTTCCTTTGTGTTACAAAGCGAAACCGATACTCCTTTGTTCTATCAGCACCCGTCACCGCACGGGTAGAGATGTAGGCTGCAGCCTCATCTCGTGTGGATATTCTCGCTGACTCTATTAGAGAGTCGCGTTTGGGATGATCCTGGTTTTTTTTATGGATTCCCCACAAACTTTTGGGCGTTCCTCCAAGTTTTGTAGCATTTTCTCCGACTTGCTGGCGCAGAAGCCGCAGGAGGGAGAAGTGTATGAAACAGAGAGGTGGGTGGGCTGATACACTGGTCCTGACCCCGCGTTTGGTTTCGGTCTTCGGACCGACAGCCTTCGCCAATACATTAGCTTATCACGCCTGTGTTGAGACGGTTTAAACACGTTCTTTAACACCACTGAACGCACAGATTTGGTTTGATAACTTACTGTGACGTTTAGTCAATATTCCGGTTGCTGAACATTCTTTGGTTCGTTACAGATACCGATGGCTACGAAGCGGTGTAAGGCAGTGGCGTCAGCTGCTGCAGGCCGCCCGGACGAAGATTACGATTCATCTCCGGTGTTGACGGCAATGCCGTCGCCTCAGCCCAGGGCTCTCATCCCTTCGGATTCCGAAGGTGAGACCGACCCAGTCACTGTCCGACCCATCTCAGCCGACTGGAAAGCTCAAATAGCCGCTATGGAAAGGAATTTCCAGGCGTTTCAGGCGCGAGAGGCCACATGGAAGCGGCCCATGCCGATGCCCGACGACAAGTCTGAATGGGAGAATTACTCTGAGAGAGACTCACCCGATGAGGCAGAGGTCATCCCGCCTAAACGCAGGAAGAAGGCAAAGAAGCCGGGCAGCTCTTCTGGCGATGACTTCGCAAAGGAAAGGCGAAAGGCTACAAAAGTGAAGCGGTGGAAGCCCAAGTCCAAGAAGAAGAAGAAGAAGAAAGATTCTTCTTCAGATTCCTTCGCCGACTCCACTTCAACAGAGTCGGACTCGGACACCCAATACAATGGGCTATTTGCGCACATTGGCGGCAAAGTCCACTACTCTGATGAGGCAGACCATAAATGGCCATTTCGGCACCTTTAAACCTGCCAAGGTTATTGCAAAACTCGGAGAAGAACTGACAGGCATTAAGGGTGTCCCGAACTCCATTGTTAAAGAAATGGACTGGGATATCAATATGACAGAAGATCAGAAGAAGTTTGAGGGCACACAGTGCATAAGGCCGTCCTTGGCACCCTCACAGCCATAGCTCCGGTCGCTAACCGGATGCAATGGGAGAATAAGTTCTCCTCCCTTGCCAGAATGATGGACAAGGGTTTAGCCATGCTCACTGCCGCGAGTAACTACCTCTCCTACCGACGGTTCGAGAATGTATACAAGTCCTTCTGCACCAACGCAGGGAAAGAAGTGGCAAGGTCCAAAAAGGTTATGACAATGACGGAAAAGAGTACACTCTGTTCCTCACCCCAGAACGAATCAAGGGCAAGCCACTGGACAAAACAAAGATGTTCGGTGGCCAACTGCAATACCTTTTCAAGGAGGTTGAAACAGCATCCAAGAGTGGCAAAAATATGGATGGCAAGAAGAAGCCGGAAACACGTCACTTCAAGAAATCCCGAGCGGATTTTCGCACCCGCCGGCCCGGCAGGGGAGGCAGACCAGGCCAGACATTCGGCCAACCGTTCCGAGGTCGGGGACAGAGGCAGTTGTTCGGTTGGAATGACAACAACCGCCAGTTCGGGCCAGTTCGGGCATGGATACACCCCGAACATACCCTTCCCCAAGCCAGGCAACAAGTAGAGGTAGCTACGCAAATCTCTAAAGCCGCTGCACCTCCAGCGGCTTCAAAAAGTACACAAACTCCTGTAAGCAAATTTGAAGCAGGCAATATTAAAAATTATTTGGATCAGTGGCACAACATTACTACAGACGTAAATATTTTAGACATTGTGCAGGGAGTGCAAATCCCTTTTACTGAGTTACCCATCCAGGATAGGATTCCCTTTCCATATAAATTTGATTCCACCGAATGAGAGGCACTGGCAAAGCAAGTTAAAACTTTCTGTAATAAAGGGATTGTGCAGGAAGTGGACCATGTCCCAGGAGAATTTATTTCTAATATATTTTCTCGCCCAAAGCCTAATGGGGACGTTTGCATGATCCTAGATTTAACTAAGTTAAATAAAATGGTGGAATATAAACATTTTAAAATGTTTTCTTTGGAAACAGCACGCGATCTGATTACACCAGACGCTTGGCTGGCGAGTATAGATCTGCAAGATGCATACTATTCAGTTTCCATAGCCAAAAAAGATCAGAAATATCTACGCTTTATCTGGAATGAACAACTTTATGAGTTCACCTGTATGCCCAATGGCTTGGCTGGTGCCCCTCGTTTGTTTACCAAACTCCTAAAACCAATTTTGTCTCTAATGGCGAGAAAGGGTCATGTTATGTTCCCATATATAGATGATTAATTTATTATGGCACAATCGGAAGCAGGGTGTGCTAAGGTTTTAAGGTTTTAAGGTTGCAGTCTTGTTACTATTAGTAACTGGACATAGAGGACAAACAATTGTCACATTATCTCTCAATGGATTAGAGATTGATAAGCACCAGGCAATGTTTGATTTGGCTCAATTATTAAAATCAAACAGATTGGGTGATCTGTTATCCATGGTCCACTTAGATCACTTCCCAGAGGATTGGAAGTTATGTGTTGTGTCAGCCATAAGGGCATATATATCCAAGACGAAGGACATAAGAACCTCACAACAGCTTTTGGTGAGCTTTATTAAGCCTCACAAAGCCATTTCAAGAGACACTCTTGCAAGATGGATGATGACAGTGTTAAAAACAGCAGGGGTCGATACGGGAAAATATGCTTCCCATTCAACCAGAGGTGCCATGGTTTCCAAGGCACGATTGCTAGGGATCTCAGTGAAGAGAATCCTTGCTCATGCGGGCTGGAAGATGGCTAAGTCGTTCGCAAAACATTATAACAAACGACTAGAAAAGCCCAGCGGTCTTGCCAAGCGCTTGCTCACCAATTAACAATAAGAGGTGATACTGAATTTAAATATTTGTGTATGTAGATAATGAAATTAAGGATACAAATGAATTACGTAAAGGTCTCCCTAGCCTGAGGCTAGCCTCAGGCTTAATACCGAGGTAAAATAGTATAGTTATACGAGTCTTACCTGGGTATAGATGATAGATAACTGTTGTTTTCCCGAGGTATAAGCCTCGGATAGATGTGGGCGAGGGCCCGCCCACCACCCCCTGCTATGTCTATTCCGTTATGGTACCAATACGGGAAAATCATAGTATCCATTATTAGTTAAAGGTCATTTTTATCCTGAATAAGTAGGTAAAGATTGCTGGATCCAGATGTGCTTCCTTCTCCCTAGCCCATATCTATCTGAGGCTTATACCTCGGGAAAACAACAGTTATCCATCATCTATACCCAGGTAAGACTTGTATAACTATACTATATATTTCCAAAGGAGCGTTCAAGATGTTATTAAAAAACGCACCCTCCTGGTTTTTAACCCTTATTGTGATCACAACATGAACATACTTATCCATTCATATTGATATAATATTATGACTTTACATAATTTAGATAATGGTGTATACATTCATTTGAACCACATAGGAAGAAAAAAACACTGGATAAATCGATTCACTCGTTAACTCACCCAAGCCTGTGGTAAATGTTTTCAACCCAGATTGGCAGCAATCTCGGCATGAGTCAGTGAGCATGATTGGCAGGCATCATTGTACAGTCTACATAGCCGTGAACTGATATGACAGTTTTCATGCTTCATTGAACAAGTTGGGCTGAGAAGAGCTGGTAATGCGCGTTAATGTCAGAAGGTGTCCAGTCCACTTAAAGTGGATAAATAGTTGGTTCCTTCCTGCTTAAAAATAAAATATGCGGGAATTTAGTGGCAGCCTTACAAGGCGAGTTGATGTAAGAGCATAAATGCGCACACATATCGGGTGATCAACACCGTGTAAATGCACACCAATTGCTTCAACCCTATCCGCCTCTGGCCCGGGCTAAGTTGAAATCGGTGCTTTTATGTAGTTTTTAGAAGTGGGAGGCAAGGTTTTGATGTGGTTTTTTCTTGTCGATTTGTGTGGCTGCAGGTGCGGCGCGGCAGCGGGCGGCGCGGTCTTCTAACAATTCGCTGACCGCTCTCCTCACACACAGTCGAGTGCTGTGTGAGCGCGTTGTAACGCATGCGTGCGTCGGGTGTTGACTGGGTGAAGTCCACAAGCTGTAGGCATATATAAGGCATAGTGGTACTGTATTATTTGTTTTGGTGCTTTAGCTGTGTTGTGAGTTTGCTCATCTGGTCGGTGATTTGTTTGTTGGCGCGGGTGGCGTGCGGCAGCGTGGACTGCTTTGTGTGCGGCAGAGTTCAGTCGTCCGTTGTCGGAGAACCGTCACGGTCACAGAGCCTGTCCACCTTTTTCCTGCCACAACTCGGTAGTTGTACCACTAAGCACCCCGCCCCACACATACAGCCCCCACCCCGCACCACCAGCCCCCACGACTCACGGTCCTTCGTCCTACAACCCGCACCCCTCCCCGCACCCCTCGGGCAGCGCGCGCTGAATTGTCACGCGGGGTCTGCGCGGAGGGAGCGCACTCAGTTCCCTGCGACTGCCACCACGCGCCGGGTACCAGCCGCCAGAGACCGCCCCGCGGGCCGCGCCCGGGCTCCAAGAAGCGCCTGCTTCAGATGATTAACGCCGCGCTGATTGACCTATAAGAAACGAGAAACAACATCCCGTTACGCAGCCTTAGTCACTGTTACACTCGGCGTCACCCGCCCCTCCCCGCCGCCCGAGACTCGTGTCACGCCGCCATTAACCGAGCGGCCGCCCGAGCCCCGGGGACAGCCTGCCTCAATACGCCGACTGTCGCGCCGCGGGAACAAGCAAAAGAACTCAGCGCCGAGAGGGTCACGCTGGGGGATTGACGGGGAAATTGGTGATTTGTGCCCGTCTTGCCGGACGGAGATAGGCCAGGCCCCGGGAGAGGCGGAGGCTGCGCTGACGTGCGATTTGGAAAAAGTGGCGCCTGATTTAAGTCGACGGCGAGGCGCTGTCTTGTGCGATTGTCGTGTGGCCCGGCGCGGGAATGTGAGTGGGTGTGTGTCCGTGTAGGTGCAGGCGGCTTGGACCGTGGAGGTTATTTGTTGTGAAATGGGATGCTTTGTAGACGGTAGCAGGCGGCGTGTATGACAGGTTCCCTGCTAGCAGTGACACTTCAGCACTGAGCCGTCAACAAAGGACACTAATTATATACACCATGCCCCGCGGACCTACACGCCGCACCTAACGCAACTTGCACCTTCAGTCAACACCGACACGGCCCGGGCTCCGGGCGACCCGCCGACACACTGTGGGCGGCCAGTCGGGCTGCTTCTTTAAGTGGGACCGGGCTGAGTTGGCGGCTGCTGCATTTGTAGTCCCAGTAGAGACGGGCACGGACTGGGTGCCTGACTGGAGGATGGCCGACTGATTGATTGTGACGGCAACTCCACGCCTCAAAGATTGTTTTTTTTCACCCAGCACTTGGGATGATGGAGCAGACTAAGTGGAGATGCGATGTCGGTAGTGTAAAGAACTGAAGAGCACACACCACCTGAGGAGACTGACGCACTTGCACCACCTGCGCCCCACTCACCACCCCTCCTTCGCCTCCTCCAGTGCACCGACTGACCTCTCCGAGTATGGTTACAACTTGGCTACCGACTGCCCATTGTCAATTGATCAGGGCTGGTTGTAATTGGGCGTCATCGCTGACAGGAGGCGCTGCCATCACACGTCTCGTGGGGTGTTGTAGTGCACCCCTGTCTCCTCCCCCCACGGCCCTGCCCGCCGCCTCCCCCCGCCCCTCCCCCTCCCCACCCCAGCTGTACCCGGCAGCCGCAACCCGCAGGACCACCGCCGTCGTGCGTGCACTTGCGCCTGCGCGCACACCCGCCGCCTCTGCCTCGGCGCCCATCCCTCCTCACGCGCCACTTTCACCAAGTTGCAGCGCCCCGCCCTGGAGCAGGCCCCGGATTACCTTTGGTGTGAATTACTTGGGGAGTAGCCCGGCCCTGCAGGAAGCAGTCCGCCGTTAGCGGCAGCCGTGGCCGGGAGGACATCGCCGCACGCCGGAAAGCCGAGGCCTTTGTCCGCCGGGGGTGCATCCCATCACACGAGAACTCAGCGGTGAAGCCCACAAGCACGCACAACCCTCTTTTGCTTTTCGATCTTTTGGAGTACCGTTCAGTTATATTATCAAACGCGGGAGCCCGACCGACCTCCCCGCTGGCGGGAGAGACTGGCTTTGATCCGGCGGTGGTTGTCGGTGTGTTTGATGTGGCCGCGATCAAGGCGGGGCCTCTGTTTGATTACCGGCGGACGTGAGAACCCCTAGGTTAACGAAGAGGCATTCCCCTTGAATCACCGGATTGATACTAACGGCCGAGGCTTGTCAGCGGGAACATGCGCAGGAAAAGCTACCTCCAGAAGCAGGTAGGTGGCGCTGTGAGCATGGACGGCAGTGTTATTATTCAAACATCTCAGCCTTCGCATCTGTTCTGTATGAGAAATAGGCGCCGATTTAGTTACCGTGTGCTTCATGTATCGACTTAGGGATTGCCATACATATTTAATTGTGTTTTGATGTGACTAAAGCTTTGGAAGAGTAAATTGTGTATGTCGTAACAAAAATATGTTACTAATAGGATGGCACACGCAATGTGTGGCGGCAATAACCAGGGTAAATAGCTCCCAGCATGCCGCTATTAGACATATAACATTCATGTACCCCCCACCGCCACCCCACCACCACCACCCAACACAAACACACAAACACACAAACACACTCAGTACTGTGCCATCAGCCAGCCCATTGATGCGTTATGTATATAGAGTGTAAAGTCTCCTCAGCACGCCGTGGGTAACCCACATGGGTGCCTGGTTAAAATGCAGCGCCATACCTGCTGGTGCATGGCCCTTTTTTCACTCGTTTCAACTTGAGTTCATTTATTAACTCAATTTACAAACACGCAGTCAAATAAATCCAGTCTGTCAAATTATGTTAGCCATCTGCCACCCTTCACTGTCAGTGCGACTTCACACAGAGACACCCACTGTCATAGGTAATTATACACGATTAGATGCGACTACATACTTCACATTCTACTCTAGCTATGGTTCTCGTCCACTTTCTAAGTTTCTCTCATTTCCGTTTGCGAAATATGCATTGACTCCATATGCTAATGGCACCTTTAGAATGCGTGCCCACACAGAGCGTACTGCGCACTGCTGGAGGCAGTGGTTGACAGCCGCACACAGTCACCTCAGTCAGTTGTCAATCCCTGCCAAGTGTGACAGCGCGGTGCCTCCCGGGAAGCCTGGCGCCGCGCGGTGCGGTGGGTGATAAACGCGTGGAAGCTGGCAGTCCGGGGCGCTGACATGTATGTATACAAGCCGCCCGGCAATTAGTCTAACAGGCCCCGTTACAGCTCGGCTAATTCGTGCACCCCAAACACCCCGTAATGGGCCGCTCGGCCCGGAGTCCCACGCCAGGGACGAGCCTTCACCCGCCAACCAGCGGTACTAACCATGCACCCGGCAACCAGCAGCGCACGTTACTAACCATTCACCCAGCCACCAGCGGTGGGCGTTACTAACCACATTCAACCGGCAACCAGTTGTGCATGTTACTAACCATTTACCCGGCAACCAGCGGAGCGCGTTACTAACCACATTCAACCGTCAAACAGCAGAGCGCATTACTAATCATTCATCCGCCAACCAGCGGAGCGCGTAACTAACCACATTCAACCATCAAACAGCAGAGCGCATTACTAATCATTCATCCGCCAACCAGCGGAGCGCGTTACTAACCACATTCAACCGTCAAACAGCAGAGCGCATTACTAATCATTCATCCGCCAACCAGCGGAGCACGTTACTAACCACATTCAACCGTCAAACAGCAGAGCGCATTACTAATCATTCATCCGCCAACCAGCGGAGCGCATTACTAACTATTCACCCTCCAACCCAGGGCGCATTACTAACCATTCATCCGCCAACCAGCGGCAAACAGCAGAGCGCATTACTAATCATTCATCCGCCAACCAGCGGAGCACGTTACTAACCACATTCAACCGGCAAACAGCGGAGCGCATTACTAATCATTCATCCGCCAACCAGCGGAGCGCATTACTAACCACATTCAACTCACCCACCAACCAGCGGAGCGCATTACTAACCATTCACCCGCCTACCAGCAGCACACGTTACTAACCATTCAGCTGACAACCAGTGGTGCGTGTTACTAACCAGTCAGCCGACAACCAGCGGTGGGTGCACAATGGCACAGTGAGAGTAGTTATGTAATAAAACAGCCGAAGACGTTATTGACCGATATGGGGTTCGAGGCATGACGCGCTTTTGGTGAATTTTAGGTGAGGTGAAACTATGGTAAACTTAAGAGGTTCCAAGTCATTAAAGTTCTATATTAGGGCAGTGGATCATATGTATTTGTTCATGTTTTTCTTTGGTGCTTGAATGTCTTTAGTGGTAAAATCTTAGATTTTTATAATAATTCTTTTTGTATGGATAAGGAAATAGTTAGATATCCCAACAATTAAGTGACAACATAAACAAAAAATGGCATATTTGAGTGCCACTCCGATAACACGTTTATCAGACCAGTATCAGGTGGGCGGACAATACAATGGACAACTAACCGCCCTACTTAGACATTTAATGGATGTGGGGAAACCACTTCTTTGTTAATAATGGCTTAGTTTACAGATTTACAGGTTGGTATATTTTTTATTGCGATATGTTAATAATTATCCCCCCCCCCCATGCCCCCCACTCTCCCATGCCCACCCACACCGACAGACGCTATTATACTTATAGTCGGCTCCCGCGCGGAACGCCACCAGTTCTTAAACCAGGGAAGCCGACGACATTGAACTGCAAGCACGTCTGCTGGTAATGTCAAGGCTGAACTGTACGTGGCCTAGTCGCGCTCCAGGGCGGTCGGAAATGGGTAGTGGGCGGGGGGGGGGGTGTAAGCGGGGGCGGGGGCGGGGGCGGTTCTTGTAGCCGGGGGGCTGGTAGTAAAGCCGGGGGCGGAGGGTTGTAGCCGGGGTGGGGGCGGATAGGGGGGGTAGTAGCCGGGGAGCGGGTCTTTTTGAAGGAGCTCACATCCTTTAATCTTCATTTCCAGCCTGACGTCCATTAACACGTATAATTGCTCGCATAATTATTTCCTGCAAGATAGGCCGACATGGCGGAGATATATGCCGAGTGGAAGTGTCAGTGCTGAGGCGTCTCCCGGTCTAAGCCGGTTGGGAGGCAGGCCACGGTGTAAGTGGCTTCCAGTGTTTGTTCACGTTGTAAAAACTCACCCACAGCTGGCTTCTACATGGACCACGAAGCGCGGGGTGGTTCACTCACCCCGGGCGGGGTGAACTCGATATGGCTTCAGAGCAGGCCGGCCAACAATGAAGCTTCTACTTGCCATTTGTGTCGGCGTCTGGTCGGCTGGTTCCCGGCAGGGCGCTTATCTGGTGGTGGGGTGAGGTCGGGGGCATCCCAGGTATGGACAGCGCCTCCCGTCCCGCCTGCAAAGAGCAGACGACAATGCGCCCCGCCCCGCCCCGCCTCCCCCGGACCCCCCTGTCTGCGCATGCCCGACAAGCCGCCGACGCCCCGATCCACGTCGCCGATCGCCGCGACTCGGAGATAAGGCGGCGGGGCAGATGGGGCCGGGCGATAAGGGCGTCTGCCATCAATCCTGCAGACTGCTGAGCCTGAACAGTTCGCAGAACAGAGGACACCTCGCCCACCCACCCGACCCCCACATACACACACTACCACCTCTTTTAACATGAACCATAGGAGTCTTGGTGCAAGAGTTCATCTATGCAGACTGCAGATTCAGGTAATTTTATTGATGTTGTGTGAAACTGTAAAGAATGGTCCAGTAATTATCCATTTATTCACCCATTCCCTCATATGCTACTGAATAAATAACAAAGATGTCGACCAAGACATTAAATAGGTAATTTGATCCACTTTTCCTCCATTTTCAGATATATTATTTTCGGGCACATAGAAGACGGCTAGCTAAAAGCTCGTCCACCACATCAATTCAATTCGCACACATTAATTAATTTCCTTTTTAGGATGAGGAGTTGGTGGGAGTGAGGAGTGCAACAAGAAATTGACGGATGCCTCCTTATTGGATCCCACCACACTTAATGGCGAACCGGACACCACTGTAATGCTCTCACTATGGGCGGTAGTGGCAGTCGCGGCACTTACGTAGATTACATCGGCTACAAGGGTGAGCGGGGTAATCGGAGCTGCTTGCTCTCCGTGACACCGTCCCACTGAAAGGCGGCCATTACCAGGCCCTGCGTCCCCAACAGGTGGCCGCGAACCACCACGCCGACAACCAGCACCACGCCAACTACCACCAAACTACCACCAAGACTACCCACTCTCTCAGCAACAACAGCAACAACAGCAACAACAACAGCAACAGCAACACCAACCACGGCGTACTGTCGGCATGGTCTGTTCAGATCTCAGGTAGAATTGTGTTTAACTGGGTGAAGGTGTGAGGATGCAGGAAGTTGTAAGTAAATAGTTAGTGAAACGCACAAGATGTAAGTTCTTGGCAGACGACATAAGTCACCAACGACGGTCATCAGTTTAAGCAATAAAACCACTTTTTCTTTTCTCCACTGCAATGTTTAGCATTCGTCCAATGTCTCAATCGTGATACGCAGATGTGTGAGTGTGTGAATGTGTGAATGTGTGAGTGTGTGCGGGTGTGAGTGTGTGTGTGTGTAGGTGGGGGGGGGGGGGGGCATGTGCATGATGGCAGGCTGGATCGTGGCCCGTGTCGGGCTGTGTAAATCACAGACGCCGGTCGATACGTATCGGCGCAGCCTCGGTGTGGGTCAGACGCTGAACTGCACCGACCGGCCATCTCGATCCTGCTTTCTGGTCAGATCTATATCTATCTGACGACAGTGACAATAATACCGTGAATGGATTGTGTAGTGCATAAAGGAATTCGATGTAATCTCGCTCGGAAAAGAAGTTTCAAACCCAGAAACTATATGTGATGATCAATATATTTCTTATAATTAGTCAATTTAATCAAACCAGGTATATGTGGTAAATATATTTCCAATATGTTGATATTTATTTAAGAATTAATCAATCAATTATATGAAAGCCATTTTGCAGAATGCATTCCGTCAAATAAGAGCCAAGTCCAGTTAATAGTTCACATGATTGACATCCACAAGAGTCATTTTTGTTTATATTGACAGTGCTTTGCCTATTTCTAGCAAGCTTTGAAACTGTACGTGTAAGAACAACAATTTTCCGGCTGGTTTTTGTTGGCACGGATGTATGCTTCCGACACGATATTTGTTTCAGTTCTTTCATGAAATATCTGTATCCTAGGATAAAATCGTAGGAGTTCAAATCGGGGGTAATTTATTTATCTTCCAGTCACGCTAACAGATTGGCTGCTGAGACTCAATAAGTAATGTTTCATCGAGCAGGACCTGTTCATACACTCGTTTCTTCACATACTTTACATTGGGTATATTATGACATGACGGGAACTGTTGGGAGTTCTTGACAATGCCCTCGGCCAAACGAGACTGCCATCGTCTGCCTCAACTAAATGTCGTCTGCAGCTAACACCTTAGTGGAAATAAGAACACACAATAAATCCAGTCTGCTTCCAATAAAGATACACACATTGGAGTAACATTTTACTCGCATCAGACAATATTAATTAAAAGCAGACGACATTTATAGCACCCATGTGACACTTCTGTTGGCTTGCATTACCGTCTGCCCGGTCGCGCCGTTACGAGTTTCCTTGGCGACTGACTAATGGGTGCGTGTTGTGGCGGGTTTTCACACGGGGATAACTCAGTCAGGAGAGCTGTCTGGTTGGGGGCAATAATACCAATTACCCACAATCCCTCACGCACGCCACCCGGGCCGACGACGGCCGGGTGCGTTCGGCGAACACTGCTCCGCTCTGCTCACTGAGCGAGTTCAAAGTTGCGCTGTTTGCTGCGCGGGGACACTCCACTGACCAATCAAAAGCCCCTCTCTGCTCACTGAGCGAGTTCAATGTTGCGCTGTTTGCTGCGCGGGGACACTCCACTGACCAATCAAAAGCCCCTCTCTGCTCACTGAGCGAGTTCAATGTTGCGCTGTTTGCTGCGCGGGGACACTCCACTGACCAATCAAAAGCCCCTCTCTGCTCACTGAGCGAGTTCAATGTTGCGCTGTTTGCTGCGCGGGGACACTCCACTGACCAATCAAAAGCCCCTCTCTGCTCACTGAGCGAGTTCAATGTTGCGCTGTTTGCTGCGCGGGGACACTCCACTGACCAATCAAAAGCCCCTCTCTGCTCACTGAGCGAGTTCAATGTTGCGCTGTTTGCTGCGCGGGGACACTCCACTGACCAATCAAAAGCCCCTCTCTGCTCACTGAGCGAGTTCAATGTTGCGCTGTTTGCTGCGCGGGGACACTCCACTGACCAATCAAAAGCCCCTCTCTGCTCACTGAGCGAGTTCAATGTTGCGCTGTTTGCAGCGTTCAATGTTTGCTGTTTGCTGCGGGGACACTCCACTGACCAATCAAAAGCCCCTCTCTGCTCACTGAGCGAGTCAATGTTCACTGTTTGCTGCGCGGGGACACTCCACTGACCAATCAAAAGTCCCTCTCTGCTCACTGAGCGAGTTCAATGTTGCACTGTTTGCTGCGCGGGGACACTCAACTGACCAATCAAAAGCCCCTCTCTGCTCACACAGGCGCGATTCCAGGCCGGCGTCATGCAGGTGTAGCACTAAGCAAACCGTACGGAACCAGCGAACTTAACGTTCCATTGGCCGGCAGTAATCGGCGAACTGTTGGTAAGATGGCGGGCCGCATGCCCCCTGGTGACGACTCTGTACCTGCTTTAGTAGCACCTCTCACCCCCACCTCCCCACCCGTGCCGTACATGCATGCACGCCAGGGATATGCGTTAGTTTGGGGGAAGACGGGCAATGTTTCGGCAAAATTTGTAAGATGTCAGCCAATGTACCAATGGTGATGGGGTTTCCGAGCCTACGGTGTACCGTCACTACGATATCGATCTCATGTCAGCACCTGCATCGATCCGATATCGGAGCCTCATATTACACCGATGTGATTTTGACCGAGAGAAATGGGCTGATGACAGAGATTTAAGGAAATACTATGCCTAAAATATAATCTATCATGGGAATATAAACAAGGACACTCTACTCACTATATCCTATCTAACTGACTCTATGTAGTACAGTATAGCGCCACCTATAAGGGGATCTAAGCACTGTATGCCAGCTGCGTCCAGCCATTATCGCCTATAGTGCCATATATATATATATATATATATATATATATATACATATATATATATATATACATATACATATATATATATATATATAATCACTCTTGGCAGACATTAATTTTGAAAACCACTAGCTATATTAGGACACACACTCACAAATAACAAATACACAAAGCACTTTAAGTTTAAATGTAAACGCAATGTTTGGTGTCGGATTTAGTCAGATTGATTATAAATTATTTTGCCTTACTCTTTTTACCATCTCAAATGTAATGCTATTAGTAAGTAATTGATTTGATTAAAACTAGTATGCAATATTAAAAAGTTAGATATGTGTGTATTATTATCATTGATATTTGATTCATCAGCATGAAATTTGGTGCCCTGTTGAGTTCTGGTATCACTTTTCCGATCATTTTGCACGGGTTGGTCATAGGCACACATACAAACGAATAAGCATTGCATGTATTTGTTAATATTTTAAGTCCTGGCAACATTTAAGGTATACCGACTTGTAACAGTGCAGCGTATACTCATGGCAACTTTATAATGCTGCCCCACTGGGCGATAGGCACCGCCACCATGACCCTTTCGCCCACTCAGTCTCATTATCCTGATACTGCCGTAAAAGGTCCCACTCGAAGCATCGTAGGTAGCGACAAGTATCAAGTTTGTTCCGTTATTCGTTTAGCTCGGCCAGAATTCGAACCCTCGAGTTTCAGCGCAGGGAGCCGGGCGCTCTTTCTTACAGGTTCGGCCACCACGCCTTGGTATGCAGCACAGTTTAAGTTATAGCACTTTGCAGATGTAGGCTGACGACCCCAGGGTGCAGCATTACCCGTTTTTACATCGCGTCAAGGCGCAGGTAGGTGCGACCTGTTTGATTAAACCGCGCTGTTTTTAGAAGTGTTCGTCTGGATCGAACACATTCCTTTGAACAACCCATCAGTACACTCTGGGGCTGGTTCAAAGGATGGCTCTATGTTCTAGGCAGGTGTGAAATGGTCAGACCGTATCGCGTTGCCTGTGTCTGTGTGTGTGGGGGGGGGGGGGGGGTAGCGTTAACACACAAAGGACACTGGCTCTTCTCTACTTAAATGCCAAGTTTTCACGAAAAGGAGACAATTTTACGTCACCAGTTGACATACCTGGGAGTTGTTAGCAACTTTTCTCATCATCCATTTTCCTAATTGTTGTAGGCCTTAGAGCTTTGTATCTGATATCAAAGTCATTTAGGTACACAATACACACATTCCACACATTCCACACATTCCCCGTTTACAATAGCTGGATTGCGAATATCAAAATGTTCCGAATCACAGCAACAGAATGAGTCATATTATGAAGCTTCATTTTTTTTTGCAAAAAGAAGCCAGCATCCTCCTCTCTTAAATAGTGACTTTTCAACCTGACCTTCCATACGTGGACCCGTTTACACCGTGTGGGCGTGGCCAAACTATCTTCCATGTTTGGAGTGTTGTCATGGTACCAACCAGATGTAGTCACTTTGCGGTTTGGATGATTACCTAAAACACAGAATCGTCTCTCGTCTAGATGTGGATTTATAGCCTGCTACTCACGGACTACAATTAACATCAAATTATACAAACCATGAATGCTGATGTTCGACTGTGATATGTAGGACTGGCTCAGGCGGCAATCGTAGCATGTGAGTATGTATGCATCTTTTAACTGTTTCAGGCTCCGTCCTGATATGATCTTAGATGCTACCAGGAAGCAAAACTCCAACAACCAATGAACTATTCAGGGTGATGTTCATCCACACTGTTTGTGACGTGATCCAGTCTTCGATGTGAAGGCTTAAAACACACCAGAGTTCATCCCGAGGTGGAGTGGTTTCGGTCATCGAATATGTATGTAAGAATATCAATACTGCCCAGTAATCACGCAATAAATCACGTAATAAATAATTAACTCTATATTCTGGTCAGGAGAGCGTCTGTATATTCTGGTCAGGAGAGCCTAAAGGTATGAGTGACGTCATGAATGGTAATGACGCACTCCTGGAAGGGGGAGTTACCCATGGACTGCTGGGCGCGTGCCTGCTTTGCTCTTCTTTCTGTGTTATGTTTGGTATTTTACCTTAAAGCTGTCTAGTCCAATGGAAGCAACACATTTTCGAAACAAAAACATTCACCTAGATTTGAGCCTAGATAGCCACACTTAGATACTGGCACACCCTTTAAGCACGTTGAGCCTAGATAGCTACACTTAGATACTGGCACACCCTTTAAGCACGTAATGCTGCACTTAAACACTACTAAGTCAATGTAATAGTAGTTGATGGGTGTTTGGTATCCTGGGTAAGACTCGCCATTTCGGGATTTAGTCCAGGCGATATCATTGTACATAGTGGGACATTAGGAAGGAACTAATAGTAATACTAATAGGTCCATGTTGAAGTCACTTAAAAAAACGATAACTTGTGGACATATCAATAATCAGACGGGATGGCCAAATGAGTTGAGCGTCCGCCTCCCATTCTGATAATGTGATAGGTCGTGGGATTCGAACCAACCTCCCGGTTCGAACCCTGGTCGAGTCAAACCTATGACTTGAAAATTTATACTTGTCTTTACCTAACCTGGCATTTGAAATTACTAGGATAGTGGAATGAGGAAGTCCAATTATCCACGATTGAAATTTCCTTTGCTGAATCAAATAATTTACCAATTAAAAAACTAAACAACAGATTTATAGAGCTAAACAGTTTTTTCAATATTATGAGAAATGGTGCCTCATGTTTCTAGAAAAGGATTGGACTGTGGTGGAAAGTTATAAAGTTATGTTCAGCCAAAAATGTAATGCCAGTTGCACCGCCAGAATCTGCTCACTTCCGATTGAAACAACAGGTATGGCTGTTGGTGGTACTGTGGTCATGCGACCTAGTGTTGGCCTTGTTGGGTATGTCTGTTGGTGGTACTGTGGTCTTGTGACCAGGTACTGGCCTTGTCAGGTATGGCTGTTGGTGGTACTGTGGTCTTGTGACCAGGTACTGGCCTTGTCAGGTATGGCTGTTGGCGGTACTGTGGTCATGTGACCAGGTGCTGACCTTGTTGGGTATGGTTGTTGGTGGTATCCTGATCATGTGACCAGGTGCTCGCCTTGTCGGGTATGGTTGTTGGTACTGTGATCATGTGACCAGGTGCTGGCCTTGTCAGGTATGGCTGTTGGTACTGTGATCATGTGACCAGGTGCTGGCCTTGTCGGGTATGGGTGTTGGTACTGTGATCATGTGACCAGGTGCTGGCATTGTCGGGTATGGGTGTTGGTACTGTGATCATGTGACCAGGTGCTGGCCTTGTTAGGTATGGCTGTTGGCGGTACTGTGATAAGGTGATCAGGGGCTAGCCCTGTTGGGTATGGCTTTTGGTGGTACTGTGATCAGGTGATCAGGGGCTAGCCTTGTTAGGTATGGCTGTTGGTGGTACTGTGATCATGTGACCAGGTGCTTGCCTCGTTAGGTACGGCTGTTGGTGGTACTGAGATCATGTGATCAGGTGCTGGGTTTGTCGGGTATGGCTGTTTGTGGTACTGAGATCATGTGATCAGGTGCTGGGTTTGTCGTGTATGGCTGTTCGTGGTTGTGAGATCATGTGATCAGGTGCTGGCCTTGTCGGGTATGGCAGTTGGTACTGTGATCATATGACTAGGTGCTGGCCTTATCGGGTATGGCTGTTGATGGTACTGAGATCATGTGATCAGTTGCTGGGTTTGTCGGGTATGGCTGTTGGTGGTACTGAGATCATGTGATCAGGTGCTGGGTTTGACGGGTATGGCTGTTGGTGGGCCCCACGGCCCGTCCTACTCACGTGCTCAGCGAGAATCACCCACGGGCAGGGCATGCTCACAGATCATCGCCCCCCTCCCAGTTCGCCGCTTTATACAGCAGTCAACGAGTGTGACTATCTTCGACCTGGTTCATAGGGCATTGTCGATACATTATCCTGTAATGTGAGCCGAGAATCTGAGTGATCTTAATCTTCAAAGTATACTTGTTCACATAATATATGCTGCATTAAATTCGTATTTGGTTGGGTTTTTTTTCTGACAATGGAATTCCCGAATTCCCGAATTCGCCAATAAATCACTGCGCTTAAACCGCCAACTCCGACCTATATATGAAGTTATTGCATTTCATTTGCTTGTGCACCTGACACTACAAACTAACTACTGGATGCGATGGCTTATTGCTCAATGGGAGTTCTTTCGGTTCGGGAAGTCGTGGGATCAATCCTCGGCCGAGTGAAACTAAAGACCTTTTAATTTGGCAGTTGCCACTACCTTGCCATGTGCTCTAAAGCCAGTAAAGGATAGCACGTGGTTCAGTCAGTGACAAGGTAATGTGCTGAAGTGGGATATCGGTGGCACTGCACCCCAGTAACGCAGCACTATAAAGTCGCCAGGAGTGCCCACTGTCACAGGTTAGTAGACGTCCCGATATTACCTTAGATGTTGTTAGAGTACACAACCCCAATTTAAAACAAAACTAAATGAAATATCTAGCCTTTGATTGACTTCCCACCATTAAATTATTTATTTAACCAACAGCTCCGCTCTCTATATAACAAGGACTGGTTGGCTCAGTGTCAGGATAATGTGACTGAGTGGGATATCAGGTCATGGTGCTGGCGGCCTGGTCTTCCAGTGGGGCAGCACTATATATAAAGTCGGCATGAGTGCGCACTGTCACAAGCCGGTACCCGTCCTGATATGACATTAGATGTTGCTAGGACGTAAAACAACTAACAAACTATATAACACTGCTAAGAGGCAAGTCATTCCTCATCTCACGGGGCCGGGATGGGCACATCTACACTGGTCCCGGGCGGCACGTCCCTGGCACCCGGGGCGTCCCGCTGCGGCGACGTCGGATCGCGTGCGTTGCGGGCGAGTCTCCCAATTTTCCCACAAGGGGTCAGCACGGGGCGACCCGGGGCCCGGCTCGAGACTCAACTGACTTCTGTCTGCTTCTGCTCCTGAAAGTGAAAGGTCACCTTCACCACTGACGGTGCTGCGTGATTTAGGTCCTGAGCTGGTAACTGGGTAACTGCGATCCGCTCAGCATTTCGATTGGTTAACAAGTCATCGATTTACTTTGCGGTTTTTATATTGTCCTTTGATTGAGCGGACATTGTTGTGACGGCGCTTGATGACATACCAGCTGGGACGCCGCATTCAGCGTCTGTACGCCTCTCTTCATGTCTGGATTAAAAGTCGTCTGCGCTCTGTCACACCAACACTTCACAGCCCAAGTATCGTTGGTTAGTTTGCAAAGCGCGCCCGCTGTGGTGGAGGGATGAACGGAGACTTGTCAGTTGTGTCCACTTAAAGGTGAGGGTAACCTTTCTCACGCCACCCTCCATTGTTTCCTACATTTCGCTGGTTCTCCGTGTATACACGGTGTTGTCATGTGACGTGACGCACTGATATATATATATATATATATATATATATATATATATGTATATATATGTATATATATGTATATATATGTATATCTATGTGTATATATATACACACATATATATATATATATATATATATATATATATATATATATATAGACGCCATTTCACCTGCGCTTACTCCAGAGGGTGACACTGTTTTGTGAGTCAACCGCCAACCACCCTCTGTGCGTTTACGGTACCGCGCACTTATAGTAGAAAACTAATTATGCATCTACACAAATGTACTATTATTATATTAAACATTAGACTGCTATTAGAACGCACCTGACACAATGCAATCACGTCGAAGTAAAACCAAACCCAGCAGACGCGCACACACGTGCTGGTATCTGGTGGTGTTTGGTGGTGTTACAACTCGATTCACCTGAACAAATATCCGTGAGCATTATACATGGGTGGAGTTACTGCCTCAGCGCGCACCGACACACCTCCAGTGTGTGGGTCGTCAGGAGGCAGGCTGAGACTGCGTCTGTTCGGGTAAGATCCATCTCAATCAAACTGCACCCAACCCGCACCTGTCTATGACGAGGGCGGTAAACATAAGGCACTGCTTTTTTTTAAACCGCTTTTAAAAGCACTTATTGGCGAATGTTAACTATTTACCTGCATCGACCTCGTGTCCCACATAGCATAAACTGGGTCAGTAGCACAAATCAGGTAACAACTTAACGCTACTATGTAACAGTACAGTGGAGTGCCGCTCATTCAGGGTCGTCTAATTACACAATCAGTGCCGGCGTCTGTGTGGAACGCTGGCCGCCGGGTCGACAGCGACGCCGCGACCAGTGCCGCCGTGTAGAGCTAGAATCCCTGCCACAGCGGGCTGAGGCAGGCTTTGTCACCCACAAAGGCTGACAGTGTGAACGTTGGTGATACATTACTAGATAACCATCCAACGTCACACTAAGACTTAAGAGAATGCCAGTTGTAAATGCATTTTCCGTCGGATAATAGTTAATATTTAGGGGCTGTGTTGTGTCACCATAACATAGCACTGAGTAGTCGCCAACGTGCACTGCCTAGCCACACCTGCACTGCCTAACGTCCACCAGGGGGCGTCGGTGGCCGGTGCATGATTATTAAGGTGGAATAGTCCGATGGTTTTGAGTTTCTGCAAATTTCGTTGATACATAGATTAGATTGGTCGTTATAATCTACTTTGCTTGACTTGGAAGTAAATGTTATTTTAGAAGGCTGACGTTTGAGATATTTCAGATGAAAACATGCCTAATTAATTTAGTTAAGCGTGTCAACATTCAGACCCCATAGGCTTTAGCAGTAACGGGTTCTATTAACTTGACTTAGTGTTTCCTTTGAAGTTGTATACGTCAACAGATTCTTAATAAGTGCACCAGTAAGTTTGATGAAGGATCAATCTAGGTAAGTGCCTTTGTTTTGAAATGTAATGATTTCCTCGGACTATCTAGCTTTATGAACTACATGGGGTTAGCGCGCGCTAGTCATCTCTAACAAAATGATAACTAAATATATTAGCCTATACTGAGGAATGCAAACTTTGTCTGACCGCTAAATTTAATGCTGGCGGGTGGGACGTTTAGTTCGCATAACTAATACCCCCATCACACAAAACTAGTTCTCAAACCGTCTGACCCTGTTCTAAAATGGGCTGTGGTCGGGGTAGAATGTGGCTGCAAGACAATTTTGGGCATGCTCAAAGTTCTGGAGCACCATTCCATTCTAGCCCATCCATTTCGTTCATAAACAGACTGTAAAAAGTTGCTACTATGTCCATTCCGTTTACGCACAGTTTGAGCCCACTCAGCAACGTTTTCAAGAACGTAGTGAAAACTGGTTTAGTGTGATGGGGGTACAACCTAACTTTAAGTGTGTGCGAAGGTCATTGTGATACTAATAGCCATGAAAGGGTGTGAAATAGCAACAAATAATAATTCTCTTCCAAAATTAGGGATGTAATCTTTGCTAGAGGCCCCTTTGGAGTGAAACTGTTTGGGTAGAAGCTACGCTGCGGGTGGGAGCCGAGGGAGAGGCAGCGCTCGTCCGTCCCAAGTCGTCGAGTCGAAAACACTCCCCTCATAACAGACATAGGTTGTCTGTTTTAACCAGATTGATCATGTCATGCAGTCCTTCCTTCCACGGGATGACTGAATGTGGAAGGCCACGGGATCAATCCTCGGTTCAGTCAAACCAAATATTTACAGAATTGATGCGTGTCAATACCTAGCCCGGTGCTTCAAGTTGATAGGATAGGGCAAGGTGGTTGGCTAAGCATTAGGATAATGTATCGAGATAATTGGTCATGGTGCCAGCATGGTGGTAGCCTACTAAGGCAGCACTATAAGGTCATGAATGCGCATGGTCACAAGTCGATCAAATTGATACCGGTCTTGGTATCCAAGTGAACCCTGATTAATGACTGGCTATGTGCTGCTCTGGTGTGATGGTGGTGATGATGATGGTGGAGACAATGGTGGTGGTGTGGTGGTGGCATGGTGCTGTGATGGTGGTGGTATGGTGGTGGTGTGGTGGCGGTGTGATGGTGGTGGTGGTGGTGGTGTGATGGTGGTGGTGTGATGGTGGTGGTGGTGGTGGTGTGATGGTGGTGGTGGCGGTGGTGTGATGGTGGTGGTGGTGGTGTGATGGTGGTGGCATGGTGGTGTGGTGGTGGTGGCGGTGTGGTGGTGGTGGTGGTGGTGGTGGTGTGATGGTGGTGGTGGTGTGATGGTGGTGGTGGTGGTGGTGTGGCGTCGCGTCACGACACCCGGGCGGTGCGACGCTTGATTCATGACCGGAAGTGGGCGCCGAGACGTCATGAAGGACTCGCCGGGCGGGGAAGGGTGGGGTTAGGCCCACCAGGGGGCGCGGGGCCGACACAAAACGATCTGACCACAGCACGCATGCGCTGCTAGAAGTACGCACCGAGGACCAACATATTTACACGCAGCCATGTTATCTGCACTGGCACATTGCGATTGTGTTGTTTTTAGGTTTTTTTAAAATGACAAGAAAGTTGAAGAGAAGGTGAATAGCAGAACATCATGAGAATGGCTGCCTACACATAAACGCATGTGAACAGAACAGCAGGAGCATAACTGTGGATATCTATACACATAAACGTATGTAAATAGCAGAACAGCACGAGAATGGCTGTGAATGTGCATGTACACATACGGATATGGTTATTAAATGTCTGAAACGTGTTGAGCACTTTATGGTAATATCTTTCGCAATGCTAGATAAGCTGCCCAGTCAAATAAAGCTGATATTGAACTGGCATGTTAATTTCTCAGATATGCTTGAATTCCATCGTGATTTCATTTCCTGCAGTAAGTTGCTGTGGATTTAAAGGTAGAGTTATTCATTGAGTGATTTGTTTGGTGGTGGCCTGCATAAGCATCAAGGAGTTCGCCGACACCATCGGTGAATGAACCGACTACCCAATAATGGCCATGGAGCGTGCCAAACAACCCAGTTCAAGGCATTGCTATATGTAGAGATGACTGGAGCGAACTTACCCAAGATTTTACCCTTACTGTTAAAGGAACTCGCGAAGTTAAGCCACCAATCTAGATCCCCCCTTATTCCCTTATTCAATCTTACTCTATGAAATGGTTGATTAAGCTTAGCCATTCAATATGTCTGGTGAACGTTCTCCCACCCCTGATGACTTTTGAGCAGTGAGCTAGGAGGCCCCCACATGTTCAAGTTCTTTTTTGGAGGCTTTCCTCCGTCCCCGCAGCCCATGCAAGATGTCTATCATCTTATCTAATTTGTCCTGGGGGAGACTAAGCTCCAAACTCACTGAGTCGACATCAATCCCGAGGAACCGAACCCTGGTGTCGACTTTACTGACTTTCCTAAAACTCACAAAGAAACCAAGCCTTCTTAGTATCGCTTTCAATTTCCTTTGTGCCCGCTCTACCTCATGATTAGTACCTCCAACCAGACAAAAGTCATCCAAGTAATTTACTACTCGATCTAATCCCTCCCACGCACAGCATCTGACAACAAAATCGGAAATCTTTGAGAATATGTAAGGGATTTTAGGCTTTGGGTTTACATTGTCATTGCCTAAAATCCCTTACATATTCTCAAAGATTTCCGATTCATAACAAATTCAGTGTACTGATGAATGAAGAAACTCCTCAGAGAGAGTATAACAACATTGAAATGGAATGGGAAGCTCTCAGAGAAAGCATGGTCAAGTCAGCAGAGGAGGTGTTACCAAATAAAAAATGAGAGACAAAGCAATCATGGATGACGCAAACCATACTAGAAAAGATGGCAGAAAGGAAGAAAGTGAAAACCACTGATCCACCTAAATACAAACACCTGAAGAATGAAATAGAAGATGAATGCAAAAAAGCTAAAGATGAATGGTGGAATAAGAAGTGTGAAGTAGTGGAACAACTTGAGTCTCAACATCGTTCAAGAGAGATGCACAAGAAAGTGAAAGAGATAACAGGTCAAGGATACAGACAGAGAAGCAGTAAATGTATCAAGAACAAAGACGGCAAAATGCTCTTTGAAGAAGATGAAATAAAGTCCAGATGGGAAGAATATGTAAACGAACTATACAATGATGACAGAGGGAACCCACCCACAATTGAGAAAGAAGATGGGAATATTATATTAGTATCAGAGGTTGAGAAGGCTATCAATGATCTAAAGTCAGGTAAGGCTCCTGGAAGTGACCAGATAACATCAGAAATGATAAAAGGACTAGATGAAGTGGGGATTCAAATCATTCATAAGCTAGTAAATGACATCTATGAGACTGGATTTATACCATTGAATATGAATGAATCCATATTTGTACGACTCCCAAAGAAGCTAAAACCAACATTGTGTACTGAGTACAGAACACTAAGCCTGATGAGTCATATGTTGAAGATGATCCTGAAAATAATTTTACTGAGAAACAGACAGAAAATTGAAGAACAAATCAGTAACGTACAAAGTGGGTTTATATCTGGAAGAGGTACACGTGAAGGGATTTTCAATATGAGAATGATTTGTGAACGTTATTGTGAAGTGAACCAGGATGTTTATGCCTGCTTTATTGACTATGAGAAGGCCTTCGACCGAGTCAATCATGAACTGTTAATCAAATGTTTACAAGATATTGGTGTCAATGGCAAAGACATTAAACTAATTGTGAACTTATACTGGACACAACGTGCATTTATAAAAATGGAGCAGGGCCTATCGGATGAAGTTATGATTAAACGAGGAGTTCGACAGGGGTGTGTATTGTCACCATGTCTATTTAACCTGTACACAGAGATGATTTTCAGACACATTGAAGATTGCAAGGGAGTGACAATAGGTGGCATGAACGTCAACAATCTTAGATATGCCGATGACAGTGTAATACTAGCAGACAGTGAGAAAAACCTACAAGATATAGTGAATAGAATCAATAAAGCTGGAATACTATTCAACATGAAGATGAATGCCAGGAAGACCAAAACAATGGTTATAAGTAAAAAGACAGATAAACCAAATGTCAATATAACCATAGATGGCACAAACATAGAACAAGTATCCGAATTCATATATCTCGGACAAAAGATTACAAATGATGGGAGATGTGAGGAAGAAATTAAAAGAAGGATAACAATAGCCCGAACAACATTCTCCAAAATGTATAGAGTGTTAACATCAAGTAAGATATTAATACAAACAAGGAAGCGTATTCTTCAGTGTTATGTGTGGTCTACTCTAATGTATGGGGCAGAGACATGGACAATCTCTAAGAAAATGTACAAACGTTTAGCAGCATTTGAGATGTGGACTTATCGAAGGATGATGAAAATATCATGGACAAAGAAGATCACCAACAAAGAAGTTCTCAGAAAAATTAAAAATAAGAAAAGCTTGTTTGCCACTATACAGACAAAGAAACTTATTTATTTTGGCCACATCATTCGTCAGAGTTCAATATACCGTACATTGTTGGAAGGGAAGGTGAATGGCAGCAGAGGGAGAGGGAGACCAAGAACATCATGGTTTACAAATATTTCACAGTGGACAGGCTTGAATTATTCACAGTCTATCAGAACAGCACACCATCGGGACAAGTGGAGAACCATTGCATCCAACCCTCGACTAGAGGACGGAACTATTGATTGATTGATGTAAGGGATAGATGATAGGCCCTTACTGAGGCGGTTATCAAGAAAATAAGTAAAGTCCTCCTCCCCAGGTATCTGTTATCGCAGCCCCTGACATTGACGGTCATCAGCGTGGATAGATACAGCCCTATATGCATCTTTAATGTCTACGGTTCCCAGGACATCACCCCTTTCTAACATGTCTGTAACATCATCTAGGGCTTTATATGAAAACTTTTGGCAAACTTGCTCAGTGAAATTATTAACAAAGACTTCAGAAGGCCTACTGCAGTCAATGACCACATGGCTGCCACCATCGTCTTTTGGGACGACAAATGCATCATGTGTGCATAAAGGAGGGGCGTAGGTGACCGAGATGACACTATCTTTCTCCTCATCCAGAAATTTCCTGTTAATAATATCACTCTCCCAAGCTGACTTTCTCCTAGTCCTATCTGGCACATAACTAGCAGCACATGCGGGGTTTATTACATGGAAACCAAAAGTAACTCCTATCATGATATATAACCAATCAGGGTCTGTGTCGCCCCACAAAAATAACTCAACAAAAAATCTACAGGGTCTAAGTTGAGTAGCGACACCGGCAATATTATGAACACATTTACAAAAACCCTGCACACACTCGTTAGTGACCTTAATCGTCACGGGTGGCTCCCCACCCCATTCCCTAATGTGAACATGCAGGCTCCCAAGATTGCCTTGCTCGACAAATAAGCGATCATCACTACTGGCATCAGCTGGTTGCAAACAGTGCAACTCATCCACCAATGTTCCCCACTGAATCTGGCTTTCCTTAACCTCGCCCACACCAACCACCTCAACCCCAGCTGAAACATCAATGTTACAAATAATATGTTGTTCATGGTTAATGGGGAATGAATCAGACAAGTCAGTATTGATTAGGTTAACATTATCAACAGAAAAGTCAAGAGAATCATTGGGCACATCACACAAAACACAGTCCACGTTCACCTGCACGGGTGAACAGCTGACTGGTGGACAGCAGGTGGGCAAACAACCGAATCTCAAATGGTCGCTTGGGCAGTCACACACGGATGCACATCCAACAGTCAAGAGTTCAGAGCCAGCAGCCTGGCCCCCGAAATCTCCCGTGCTTACCCTGTCACCGACAGTCCCGACTCCATACCGCTCTTCAGTCATACGATTCCCAGCGCTCACCGTGTTACCCGCGCCATTCCCACTGATAACTGCCCCATTTCCACAAGTATCAGCTGTCCTCATATCAAGCTCCACTGTGCGGCAATGCACGGGCTGTAATGTCTCAATCCTCCCACGTCAATCTTTGCACTTGGAGCGCCTGTGTGACTTCGAGCCACAATGCGAGCAGATATGCGAAAATCGACACTCATCGTCGGACTTCCTGCATCCCGATTCACTGTTCCAGGCGTAACAAGCCTTCTGTGCAAAGTTGCCAGGGGAACGCTCCCCCCAACCCACATCCTATATATATATGTGTGTGTGTGTGTGTGTCAAGTATGTAATGCGTATGAGACAAATCTCACAAGTAGGCTACTCTTCCGCTAATCAGACATCTAAACCTGCCACTGCCTGCCCAAAACCTAAGACCCGGGTGACTGATCCGCGACGTGCTAAGTCCACTTCCGGCCCACGTGACACCTCGCATGACGTCAGTATGCGCATGGCATGCGGTGTACACCTTAAAGCAGAGTGCAGGCCCACCTTTCCAGCACAGCTGCGCACGAAGCCGAGGGCCGAGTGCAGACCGGTCCGAAGACAGTTATAAACACCCGCCTGCGGCAAGGACAGCCAATCTGTCACATGACCCAGGGTGGGGGGGGGGGGTCGGTCGGGGTGCACTTTGTCAGCACCACTGGTCAAAGGTGGCAGGCCCGTCTCGATGGGAGGACACACGCAATGCCGGCCCTGACCATTGACAGCAGCGGCTAGCGTCCATAAACTGCCCGGTGTCTTTGGTCTGCAGTAAAGCCTCCCCCCCCCCCCCCACACACACACCACCGCCGTGTCACCCTGACCAATGCTTTATTTAGTATGGAACGGCCCCCCTCCCCCCACACACACTCCTCCTTACCCCGCCTGCGTACAGTCGATGCTCTACTCCTTAACAATAACACCCAGCTGACCGTGCCTAGTCACACCAGTTGGGAATGAGTGGCTTCACAAACGCGTCAAAATGCGCCGCGTCTCGGAGAATTGGCGACCACATTGTCACCTTCACCAGAAGTCTCTAGAAAGGACGAGCGTGTGACCTGCACCGCTAATATTTCACCGTCAGTATATGTCAACAACACTAGTTGTTCTGGAAGTCTGATGGCCTGAACCTATCGAGCAACCGTGCTCAACCATAAACAGATGTTCAAAATTACCGTGAAAAGTAAGAAAAGGGATACAGAACACAATTCTGTTCCTAAATTATAGGCGAACCTTCGACACCCTCCGATGTTGATTATTTCTTTTTTCAAGTGCTAATTTAACTGGTGGCGACTTTCCGGGAGGGGGTGGGCGGGCGGCGCCTTGTGCGGTGTCCAGGACCGGACGGGTGGGGTGAGGGTGGGGGGGGGGGGCGGTAATGCGCTCAATTCGCCGGCACGTCCACCTCTGTGTGCCGCCACAATGCCCTTTGTGGATCCGGCCGCGCCGTGCCGTGAAGTACGCTATAGACTTGCCCCTGGTGGCGGGTTTCCTAACGATGACGCGCCCATTATCGCCCGGCTCGACTTGACCCACACGTTCCTGCGACACTAACACACACAAGTCTCCCAAGGGGTGACGGTGACGGTGACGGTGACGGTGAGGGTGACGGTGAGGGTGACGGTGACGGTGACGGTGACGGTGACGGTGACGGTGACGTGACGGTGACGGTGACGGTGACGGTGACATATCCGAAATCTGACATATCTGGAGAAAACTGCCTGAAAGTCGTTAGCAATACGGAATGCAGAGGTCACCGCTTTGACCTCCCCCCCCTCCCTCAAATACCTGATGACATGCTGAGAAGCTTCACATAGCATGGGCATGGTAGCACGGCCCTTTTCCACACGACACTAGTGCCGTGTCGGAAATCGACACCCAGTCTGCAGTGTTATAATGGCCTGTTGGTGGGGGGGGGGGGGGGGGGGGGGGGGGGGGGAGAGGGACTCGCCCTGATATCAAGCGATAAACTACAACCGAACTTTGCTTTTTCTATGTATTGATTGTGCTCAATGATAGAAGGATATGAGAGCATGAACGGTTTTGTATAATATACATATAATATATACTATATAATGTACAATATATATCGTATTTCATGTATTAATATCCACCCCTCTAATAAGCACTTGGCAGGAACAGTAGCACCCCTGCCACCCTCTACCGGTCACACATAGAGGTAAAGAACCAGCAATACTCGTTCTTCCTCCAGTAACTAAGCAACAGAAGTAAGCTCACTCTTAATGTTGGCGGGTGGCGTAAAGCAGCACTGAACTGCCACTAGGTCCATCAATGACAAATAGGTGACTGAAGTAAAACGACCACCACAACCACGAGTCGCAAAGACGCTGTATCGAGTATAAATAACCCCCACCACACATACACACACACACCAAGGCAGCTCCCGGTGAGCTGGTATTCAGTAATATACTAAGAAGCACTTGGTTTCTAATCGTGGAGTAAATGCGGTATCCTATCCTGCTCGCCCGCGGAATACTGGAGGGGTGGTGGTAGTGGTGGTGGTGGTGGTGGGGGGGGGGGGGTTATAGGTATAGTAAATCCTGTCATAGCACTCCGAATTGATGTCTGATGTCGAGCTTTCACATTAAAAAGTATTCCAAATAGATTTGCTAGTGACAATTAAATGCGCACTCACGTCAGGAGCTGGTGTATATGTCGGCAGAAAGCGCCGCAGCAGTCAGTCGGGCAATCTGCACACATTCATCCGTGCCCGTCTCGCCGTGAGGGGGCTGCTCTTTTAGTTCTACGTCCTGGCAACATCTAAGGTCATATCAGGATAAGTACAGACTTGTGACAGTGCACACTCATTACATTGCGACTTTATACTATAAGTTATAGTGTTGCCCTGCTGGGAGACCATGTCACCAGCACTTTGACCTGTTATCCCACCAAGTCACATTATCCCAACACTGAACCAACCAGTCATTGCCCTATCCTAGTAATGCTGACTGGCTGGCTAAGAAGTGACAAGCATCAATTTGTAAGTTATTGGTTTGACTCGACCAAGATTGGTACCCGTGGGTTCGAATTCCACGATCTACCAAACAGGGAGACGGACGCTCAACTCATTCGGCCACCCCATCTATCTGGTCTCCGACGACGTGAGGGGAAGCGAGGCGGGGTGTCAGAGGGCAGGTTCCGCCGTGTAGGACACACGGCTGTGGGAAGGGGGGGGGGGGGGGCGGAGGGCTGCGTGCACTGGTTCCGGCAGACCGGAGGGTGGGCGTCTGGAGCAGGGCATCAACATTGCATAGTCCGATGGATTTGAATGTGTGTAAAGTTCTGAAATAAATATATTAGGTTGATAGTTTTAATCTATCTCTTTTACCTTTTATTTTAAATGGCTAACTTTTGAAATATTTAAAGTACAAACATGCCAAATTAATGTTGGCAAGGATACCAAAACTCTGACATGTCCTGTTGCGAGTGATAAAGCAGCACTGTGAGGTGCGGGTAATGTGGTAGGTAGGCTGCTGTTGTCAGGGCTAGCATCGAAATATACTGCAGCACGTGGAGTGTTAGCCTGCAGAGTCGGTAAATACACAATGGTGGAAGGATCTGTATTCACATTCAGATAATAAATTATACAAGTATAAATGCCTGGGGAACATACTTCTCACTATATCTCTCCACAGGTGCCTGTGTGAGAACCCCCCCCCCCCCCTCCCCCACACCACCACCAGCTGTCGGGGTAATGTATACGGGTGACCCTTCTCGCGCCGCCCATACTGGAGAAACTGTTCTCTTCATTATATATGTAGTAGTAAAGCAACATAGCATATTATTTGCTTATATAGGACTGACTTACTTAGATTTCCCGACGTTGTTGTTATACTGCCCGATTTGTCGGGAGGCACAGTCGGTCCGGGTAGCGGCAGGCATACAGTTCTGCTTCCAGTGTAATCACAGGGCGGCCTTTATTGGAAGGAAGCAATTAATTTGTTCCTCCCTCAATGATGAATACTATGTCGGCCAGTAATAATTTAGTTTTTTGTTTATGGGTGATACTGATAGTGCTTACTTAGAAAGGAAATTTGTATTGACGGAGGCATGGCATAGGTTGGTGTAGTTTAGTACAATGGTAGATTAGAGATGTAACTAGTTAAAGAAAGGGGTGAGTGTTTATATGTATGTATGCGATATATATATATATATATATATATATATATATATATATATGTGTGTGTATGTGTGTATGTATGTATGCATGTGTATATGTATGTATACATGTGTATGTATGTGTGTATGTATGTATATATGTATGTATATATATGTATGTATCTGTGTATATATATATATATGTGTATGTATGTGTGTATGTATATATGTATGTATATAAATATATATATAATATTATATTAATAACCAGAAAGAAATGGCAATTGGAACAAAAATAAAGACAACAAATGGATCAATAAAGACAGGCGCATGGCCAGGATGAATGGCACTTAGCCTTGCACACGGGGTGAAGGGGTGCGGGTAGGGGATGCTCAATGTGTGTGTGGTGGGGGGGGGGGGTTGTAGGGATGGGGGAGGGGTCAGTGGCGGGTGTGGAGATGGCCGGCAGTGGCTGAGCTTATCACAGGGCGCTTGTGCCGCAGCGGGGCGGTATCAATCACCGGCCGGCTGCGCCTTTACGGCGGCCAGGTGAGGCCGGGCCGCTCTCTCATTATATCATTGGGCAGTCGCCGACAAAAGCCTCCCCGCCCCGGTCAGTTACAGGGGTGGGCCCGCTGCCGGCCCAGCCACAGGGGGGCGGGGGGCGGGGGGACCAGGGGGACCACGGGGCAGGCGGCCATCAAGCCACTTACAGATGACCAGTAACTAAGGCAACTGATCATTCCTCATCACCTTATTACTGGGCAGCCACCTGCTTGACGATGTGGGCAGGGCACTGGCCCGCCCACCCGCAAATGGTGCCCCCTCCCCCAGCCCCACCCCCAACTCACGCGCCATGCCCCGCTTAGCCAGATGCCCTGCAATCTGCGTGATGTCTGCTCTTTAGATTAGAGACTAGACCGCGTGTCTAGCACAGTGCTGGGCATAAACATAGCACGCACTCTTACAACGCATGATCTCCAATATAGGGTATGCACTGACGTCACGCTAAACGGAAGTGCGCCATTGTGGCGATAGTAACCACAATAGTAAAGACTCTGTCACACTGCAAACTCAATGGCTATGAGCAATCTTCCTACAGAAAAAGTTAAATATCTCTAAAACCACAACACCTAGAAACAAACTGATTGGAATACACATAGAAAACATATTTACCAAAAGATTATATTAAATTGATATGGTTAGGGTTCTGCATTTCTATTAATTTTGAATAAAACTGACGTTTTGCACTGTGCGTACCGGCAAACTCAATGCATTGTCAATGGCAGTGAGCAATCTTCATACAGAAAAAGTTAAATATCTCTAAAACCACAACACCTAGAAACAAACTGATTGGAATACACATAGAAAACATATTTACCAAAAAGATTATATTAAATTGATATGGTTAGGGTTCTGCATTTCTATTAATTTTTAATAAAACTAACGTTTTGCACTGCGCATACAGGCAAACTCTATGGGATGTTTACTGGTTGATATCGCCACAATGGCCGCGCATCCGGTTGATGACGTCACATGAATACCCTATATAGTTAGGTAGTATACGCACGAACCTGGGGAATCTCTAAATGTTATTTCCTTTGGTTTCATAGTTGAGTAAATTGTGGCCTTTTATAGGGGGGGAGGGGGAGATGAAACTTGGTAGAGACCTTCGGCCGACTACCAAAAATATACTAAAAGGTCCCCAGTGTCACATAGCATTACAACACAGGACATGACGCCACGTTATTACCAAGCTCATGGCGCCCATCAATTTTTTTAACTAAAATTTTTTTTTTTTTTAAGTTAATGTGTACAGTCCAATAAAAGCATAAAGGTGTTGAAACCAATCATTTAACTTGATTTGATCATATACACAAATACTAATAGAAGTAGTATAGTCAACTTGAATACTTGTGCACTTATTAAAAATATATTGCTGCATATATTCTAAAGGGTTACCTTTGAACATATCTTAACTCTTTAGAATAAATGTTACCGGTATTGCACATTAAAGTAGACTTAAAGTAGATGACAATGGCCAACCTAAGATGTTTATTTGTTTTATTTAAGTGGCAGAAATTCTAAACCAAAGAAGTATGCAACTTTGTCATTTATTACAGGAACAAATACATAACTACCATTGATTGCTATTATGGTCATCATCAAATGGCTTGGGATGAGTTGTGACACTTCACTCGCATGACCCCTTTATACAATTATAGTCTAGCCATATTTGGATATAGTGCAATCAGCATCAGGACATGGTAACAATCAATAATATTATGTTAGCCCGATCCTACTAATTCAAACACAAGGCAATATAGCGACGAGAATAGGTTGTGTAAACCTTTGGCTTATCTCAGCCGGGAATCGAACCCACGACCTTCCACAATCAAATTGTAAACACGAAGAATGGATTTGAAATTGTAACGATAGAACATATTGAAGGCAGGCGACTCAATAAGATTAATATGGGTAATAAAGTGAAGCAGTCTTAAGACGCTTGTGGTGTTATTACACGTGGGGACCGTGGAGTTTGCACGTTCCCCGCTGTGAAATGACACCCACTGTACACACCCACCTTTATTACCCGCAGGTTACCACCGCCAGGTGCGTGTAGGGGATGTGCACCACAGGAAGTAACTGTTAAAGGTCAAATGAACAGTTTACATTTGAGCCATACAATTAAACATGAGGGTTTGGTTTGTTGATATTTTACGTCCTAGCAACATCTACGGTCATATCAGGACGGGAACATGAGGGTGTCTATTATATCAGCCACGTCAAAGAGCGTCACGTGGTGAAAGAAGAAGCTCCCGTTTGAATGGCAATGGCAATGGCAATGGCAATGGCAACGGCAACGGAAACGGCAACGGAAACGGCAACGGCAACGGCAACAGTAATAGCAATAGCAATAGCAATAGCACAAATAGTAATAGCACAAATAGTAATAGCACAAATAGCAATATCAATGGAACTGGAAATCGCATTAGAAATGGGAATGGGGATGGAAATGGCGATAGAAATGATGATAGAAATGGTGATAGACACAGCAGTAGAAACAGCAATAGCAGCAGTAGCAGTAGCAATAGCAACAGTAGAAGCATAATCAGTAGCAACAGCAGCAGTACTAGTAACCCGTAGCAGCAGCAGTAGCAGTAGCAGCAGCATGAGCAGCGTGAGCAGCAGTAGCAGCAGTAGCAGCAGTAGCAGCAGTAGCAGCAGCAGTTGCAGCAGTAGCAGCATGAGCAGCGTGAGCAGCAGTAGCAGCAGTGGCAGCAGTAGCAGCAGTAGCAGCAGTAGCAGCAGCAGTAGCAGCAGTAGTAGCAGCAGTAGCAGCAGTAGCAGCAGCGATTAGCAGTAGTAGCAGCAGTAGCAGCAATAGTAGCATGTGCAATGGCAGTAACAATAATAATACTAATAGTCATAGAAAAAAGGAGTAAAGCTTGTTTTATTTAACGACGCCTCTAGAGTGCCTTGATTTTCTGATCGTATCATCGGCTATTGGACTTCAAACGTATAGTCATTCTGACATTTCTTTGGAGGAAACCTGCCACCACCACATAGGCTACTCTTTCTGATAAGCAGCAATGGGTCTTTTATATGCAGCTTCCCACATACAGGACAGCACATACCACAGCCTTTGATGAACCAGTTGTGGACCACTGGTTGGAATGGAAAACAGCCCAATCTGCAAATGGGTCCACTGACCAGGATCCATACGATGATCGACAGCTTCACAGGTCGACACGCTACCGCCTGGGCTACGTCCCGCTCCCAGTCGTAGAAAACGTCCACCCTACAGCCTATCCACATTGTTCTATCACTGTGGTGACCCCCGACTGCTGCGAGCTTTCACTATTTGACCCGCACGGTGCCGTGACGTCATTTTGGCGGGAACTGATTGGCGAACTGTTAACGCGGGGGGCCCCGGTGACGTGGGCAGTGGGTCGTGTTGATAACGAAGCGTTCTAACTCGGCACGCAGGCACTGCGCACCAAGTTGGGGGCGGTTAAACGTGCCATCAACACGCGACCGTTGTCTGCACAGGTTACGGAAACGAGGCTCCGGGTCCGCTTGAAGCTGCAAAGTCCGGAGAAAGCATAACATTTGCAAAACCTGACGTAAATTTGATCCTTCATACCCAACTTAGATATTCATATCCTTATTAAAGTTGCTTAGTCCGATGGTTTTGAGTTTTTGTCATTTTCTGAGATAAATATATTAGGTTGATCGCTATAATCTATCTTTCTTTACTTTGAAGTAACCTTTATTTGAAATGGCTAACTTTGGAGATATTTGAAGACCAAATATACCAATTTAATTTTGGCAAGCATGCCAAAACTCTGAGACCATAGGCTTCTGCAGTAACAGGTTCTGTTAATGTTATTATTATCTGCCGCCTCCCGAGCTCTGTCATACCAGCCAGCCCGCCACAGGTCTCACGAGCCTACCGCGAGACTACCGCGAGACTACCGCGAGACTACCGCGAGACTACCGCGAGACTACCGCGAGACTACCGCGAGACTACCGCGAGACTACCGCGAGACTACCGCGAGACTACCGCGAGACTACCGCGAGACTACCGCGAGACTGGTTTGCAAGCGAGGGTAGTTCTCCCTTAGATCTTGTGGAGAGGTTTGTGTATGGACGATTTACGTCCTAGCAACACCTAAGCTGATATCAGGATGGAGTGCCGACTTGGGACAGCACGCACTAATGTTGACTTTATACTGCTTCCCCACTCGGAGACGGTGCCGTCGGCACCATGAGCCAATATTCCACTCAGTCGCATTATCCTGCTATTGAGCCAACCAGTCCCTGCGGAGAGGAGATCGGTATCTTGCGTTCATGACGGCTAAGTAATGTTATACCCCTGTCACACTACGACGTAACGAGCTAACGTAAGCCTGACGTGCTCACATTTGGTCATTACGTTGTCGTACGTTGGGTTACGTTATTATGACGTCATAATGACGTTAGACTGACGTCGAGCCACGTCATGTTACGTCATGTTAAGGCCCTGTTACACTACGACGTAACGACGTCAACATAGGGAGAACGTGAAGAACATTGAACTTCTCGGCGTAGTATGCAAATTTGGGCACAAGTTGAACGTGGATGCAGCGTAGTGGACGAGAGCGTAACGTCGGTAAAGCGTAGTGATACCGTCATTCAACGAGAGAGGTCAACTTCATTACGTTCACGGAACGTTATGAACGTTATTCCATCGCCAGAACTATGTTACCTGATGGCGAAACGTTGAACTATGTTGAACGTACGTTCTCCTGATGTTCTCCTGACGTTCTCCTGACGTTATCCTGACGTTATCCTGACTTCCCATTAGCCGCTGGACGTTTCCACGGGTTTAATGTGGTCAACGTAGTGCAACGTAGTAACGTAGTGAACTAAACGTTGGTTTAACGTCATTGACGTTCACCAAACGTGTACAGAACGTACACGTAAACCCTTACGTTCGAACTACGTCAAAAGTTTTGAACATGTCCAAAACCTCGACGTAGCACGACGTAATGTGACGTAGCTCGACATCAGTCTAACGTCATGATGACATCATAATAACGTAATCCAACGTACATCAACGTAATGATGAAAGATCACCACGTTAGGCTCACGTTCGCTCATTACGTTGTAGTGTGACAGGGGTATTACGTGAGGGTTTACATTCGCCATACGTTCTGAACACGTCCGGCGAACGTCAATGACGTTAAACGGACGTTAGTCTAATGTTCCTCACTACGTTCCACTACGTTCCACTCGTTGACCCACATTAAACAGTGGAAACGTCCAAGCAGCGTAATGGGAAAGTCAGGAGAACGTCAGGAGAACGTCAGGAGAACGCCAGGAGAACGTACGTTCAGCGTTTCGCCAACGTTTAATGACGTAAGTAACGTAAGGTAACGTAAAGCAACATAGTTCTGGTGATGGAATAACGTTCATAACGTTCCGTCAGCGTCATTACGTTGACCTCTCTCGTTGAATGACGGTATCACTACGCTTTACCGACGTTACGCTCTCGTCCACTACGCTGCATCCACGTTCAACTTGTGCCCAAATTTGCATACTACGCCGAGAAGTTCAACATTCTTCATGTTCTCCCTACGTTGACGTCGTTACGTCGTAGTGTGACAGCCCCATAAGTTCAGGTGTCCACTGACAGTTCAGGTGTTCAGTGACATTGGACCTGCCCTGTGTCCGTTGGAAGTCCTACATTGTGATAGAGTGCCTCAAATACCAGACTCGTGTATACATATGTAATTAAAAATCGATATTTGTCGCTTCCTTGCCTGGCGCTCGTCATTATTAGGATAGGGCAAGGACTGGTTAGCTCAGTGTCAGGATAATGTGACTGAGTGGGATATCAGGTCATGGTGCTGGTGGCCTGGTCTTCCAGTGGGGCAGCACTATAAAGTCGCCATGAGTGCGCACTGTCACAAGTCGGTACCCCTCCTGATATGACCTTAGATGTTGCTAGGACGTAAAACAACAAACAAACAAAACATTAGAAAAATCCATAATACTAAAAGTTATATCTACAAAGTACAGCTGGGAAATATTAGACCAGACATAATAAAATGCCAGCAGCAGAGTGCGTGGTAGGGGAGGGGAGTTCATTGTAGGATATAATCATTTGGCCCAGCCAGTTCATTCTTGATCCAACATCACGTCGTCTTGGCAACTGTAGCGACGAATGTCAAGGGGATGAGAACACAGTTCGCCACAGGCAATAATACTCCCGCCTGGCTGCACGCCCAGAGGAATAGTCATACTCACAGCACCGCCCGCCAGTAGGCTCGGTATGTGTCCGAGGGTGTCGGGCTATATGTGGAGTTGATCACTTGAAAAGAGTGAATCCAGGAATAGGATATAATAATATACCGCGGGCATTTAGTCAATACCAATCTGCATTGAAATCTCGGATTGCATATTTGATTAGTTGCTAATGGGGGTGGGGGAGCTTAAACATAAAATATGAATTGGTCTATTTGACTATTTTTACCAAAATTGACTCTGATTTCAGGAGGATGTTCAAAATCGATTCATGTTGTGGTGCTGTTAATCTGCCGGACGGGATAGCCAAGTGATTTGAGCACGCGCTTCCCAGACGGCATGTGATTTCTTTGAACCCTAGCTGAATCAAAACAGTGAGTTAAAAATTGATATTAACAATCCTGGCTCGACATTCCATGGCCGAATGTAAGAACATCGCAATGTCGAGTATTATGATTACGAAGTATGTGGTACGGACGCTGCTTCACCCGCGTCACGTGACGATGATGTCACGGTTAGGGCAGGGTGGGTCATGAGATCATACTGCACTGATAAAAGTGATATGTATGTGTATAAAGACATAAATGTTTATTGGAGTTTTGCATCCAGGCAACATCTAAAGTCATATTCGGACGGGTACCGACTTGTGACAGTGCGAACTCATTGTGGCTTTATAGTGCTGCCCCACTGGTAACCAGGCTGCTGGCACCATGACCTGATACTGAGTTAACCAGTCCTTGCTCTATCCTAGTAATGCTGAGTGCCAGGCTAGGTAGCGACAAGTATCAATTTTGTATGTCATTGGTTTTAGTCGACCGGAATTGAAACTGGCCACCTTCTAAGTTCTACACGGCCTGGTCACCCAGGAAGGTGGCATTAAGTGTGCATGGTCACAAGTCAGCACCTGCCCTCATATAAGCTTAGATGTTGCTAGGGCGTAGACTGCCACCCCATCCAACAAACAAACAATAATCATGTGTATGCCTACACTATGGTCAAACAAAAAGAGGGAATTAGTGTAGGTGGCATTTGTAGTAGACATGTTTGGGGTGGTACTGAAAACGGGTGACATATTTGAATTTTATTCGACTTTTTCTAATTGTGAATGTTTTTCTTTCTGTAATCATTAAATATGGTTTACTTATGTTTTAATATCATAATGGTTTTGTCGAATTGATGAGCTTACATTGCTTACATTCCGAAATATATGTAATGATTTGGTCGAATTACTGTGTTTTTATTCAAGAGAGTTTGCTTCGATATAGATCAACATAGTCAGACCATGAGTTCGGTTCCCAGTCGAGTCAAACAATGACTTATAAAAATGTATACTTGTCACTTCCTAGGCTGGCGCTGGGCATTAATAGGATAGGACAAGGACTGGTTAGCTCAGTGTCAGGATAATGTGACTTAGTGGGATATTGGGTCATGGTGTTGGTGGCCTTATTTCCCAGTGAGGCAGCACTATAAAGTCACCATGTGTGCACTGTCACTAGTCGGTACCCGTCCTGATATAACCCTAGATGATGCCAGGAAGTAAAACTCCAACAACCAACCAAACTATAATTAATTCGTTGGAGAGTTCGGTCACGTGGAGAAGTGATGACAACGTTCGGCCTCTGTCTGTACGAACCGAAGACTGTAGTTCCGGTATTTGAATGTAGATGGCAGTGCAGTGCTGGATACAGAGCAGTAGCACCCCTCCTATCCACAAACCGACAGGCACACTGCCCACCGCATCTGATTCTTCGCTACCACATCACGTCGGGCAACGCGCATCTAGTAGCTGAACCTAAAAGACCGGGATATATATGCATTGTCAGAGTTGTCCCATTCTCAAGATTTTAATTTTGAAAATCCATGGAAGTTTGGAAGAGGGGTATAATACTATAATCGTACATCCCACCAAAAATACCTTGTATTTCGTTTGATTTGGCAGTGAATTCATTATTTGATGTCGCATTGAATTTACTCAGATTGCCTGCGAACCGACTGCAGGAAATCCATCTTTGATACAAACATGGTGTCCCTTTTAAACATAGAGACAACAAGCACTAACATACTGAAACCTACAATCCTCCAAACAGTTTATCCCATGATTACTAACAACCTACTTACCCCAACAACTTCATGTAGTCAAAAACACACCTCACATATTAACCCTTTAATCACAAACCTGCAATGGGAACCCATACACATAACCACTCCCTAACTTAATGATCTAATCAATACACATGTATGTCTTCAACATAATTACTATCTCATATGTGAATTGCCTAACTATACCTATACCATATGTCAGTTTTGGAATGATTAATATTGTTATTTTAGCTGACTTGAGCCAGTTGCTGATGACAATATCAGACTACTTATACATATATTGCAAATAACTGTATTGTCACATTGCTGGAAGACCAGTGCCACTGCCTTCATTCAATGAATGACACGAATAAATGTAGCTGCTGTTCACAATGCTCTTCTTGCTGGTACAAGTCCTGTGCCTCCTATTGGTGGGAGTGGGGTGAAAGGGAGGGAGGTGAGAGGTGGGAGGTGGGAGGTGGGGTTAAGCCATTGTGCCAACCAGCAGCACGCGCATTCCGCTGACCCACTTCCGCCAGTGTGAGGAGGTGGCTGTGTGATATCCCGAGACAAGGCGCACACTTGGCGTGCTCTGGTTCCTGCGCACCCTAGATGTGTACAAATCAATAAGAAGTCTCCAGTCGAAGTAGCCTACGTCGATAGGGGCACTGAGGGTTGTAAGCCTACAACCCTCAAGTACCGGTATCGAAGTACAACCCCCAGTGCCGTTATCAAAGTACAACCATCAGTACCGCTATTCAAGTACAACCCTCAGTGCCACTATCCAAGTACAACCCTCAGTGCCACTATCAAAGTACAACCCTCAGTGCCGCTATTCAAGTACAACCCTCAGTGCCGTTATCAAAGTACAACCATCAGTACTGCTATTCAAGTACAACCCTCAGTGCCACTATCAAAGTCCAACCCTCGGTTTCGCTATCGATGTAAAACCCTCAGTGCCGCTATCCAAGTACAACCCTCAGTGCCGCTATCCAAGTACAACCCTCAGTGCCATTATCAAAGTACAACCATCAGTACCACTATCCAAGTACAACCCTCAGTGCCGCTATCCAAGTACAACCCTTGGTTCCGCTATCGATGTAAAACCCTCAGTACCGCTATCCAAGTACAACCCTCAGTGCCACTATCCAAGTACAACCCTCAGTGCCGCTATCCAAGTACAACCCTCAGTGCCGCTATTCAAGTACAACCCTCAGTGCCGCTATCCAAGTACAACCCTCAGTGCCACTATCCAAGTACAACCCTCAGTGCCGCTATTCAAGTACAACCCTCAGTGCCACTATCCAAGTACAACCCTCAGTGCCACTATCCAAGTACAACCCTCAGTGCCACTATCCAAGTACAACCCTCAGTGCCGCTATCCAAGTACAACCATCAGTACCGCTATTCAAGTACAACCCTCAGTGCCGCTATCCAAGTACAACCATCAGTGCCACTATCCAAGTACAACCCTCAGTGCCGTTATCAAAGTACAACCATCAGTACCGCTATTCAAGTACAACCCTCAGTGCCACTATCGAAGTACAACCCTCAGTTTCGCTAGCAATGTAAAACCCTCAGTGCTGCTATCGAAGTACAACCCTCAGTGCCACTATCGAAGTACAACCCTCAGTGCCGCTATCCAAGTACAACCCTCAGTGCCATTATCAAAGTACAACCATCAGTACCGCTATTCAAGTACAACCCTCAGAGCACCTATCCAAGTACAACCCTTGGTGCCGCTATCGAAGTACAACCCTCGGTTCCACTATCGATGTAAAACCTTCAGTGCCGCTATCCAAATACAACCCGATCGGACGACAATCAGACGACAGCCCGACGACATCGGGACGACAGACGGGACGACAGTGGGACGACAGTGTCTGTGTGTGTGTGTCTGTGCAGTTTCCATATAGTACAACCCTCGGTGACACTATCGAAGTACAACCCTCAGTTCTGCTATCGAAGTACAACCCTCAGTTCTGCTATTGAAGTACAACCCTCAGTTCTGCTATCGACGTACAACCCTCGGCGACACTATCGAAGTACAACCCTCAGTGCCACTATCCAAGTACAACCCTCAATACTGCTATCGAAGTACAACCCTCGGTGACACTATCGAAGTACAACCCTGGGTGCCGCTATCGAAGTACAACCCTCGGTGCCGTTACACCCGGAACGCCACCCTGACCCGCGTCCCGTTTAGTCTAGACCACCTGGGCCAGCGTCTTCTCAATAATATCCTCAATAATATCCTCACTTGACGCCAATACTATGGTTGCCCGCGTGTGCGCGCACCCGGTGTGCAGCCCGGGTGCGCGTTTCGAATCATTGTCCTGCCCACAATGGGACGCCGTTTTGCAAGCTGGCAGACAGTTTCAGCAGCAATTCACCTGTCAAAGTCCGCCCACAAATCAACGAAACTAAAATGCACCAACAACATGACGAATTGCATAAATACAAATGGAACTGCATCATTTAAAGAATGTTTGGCAATTTTCGATCGACTGACTCGATGGATTCTTCACATCATTGTAGAATCACATCATTGTAGAATGGGTGTTTTGTTTGTTGTTTGGGGGGGAGAAGCAGGCTCGGCGAATCGTTAGTACCAGGGCTAGGTACCGGCTGGATTGTTCTTGTGCTGCGGGGGGGGGGGGGGCGGGAGATGTGGTGCAGTGTCCGTCTTCAATGTGACTTGCAGACCGGAAAATCCGCCTGTTGGCGGGCGGGGCGAGGCATATTGACGGCCCGGCCCGTCGCTTCTGTGCACAGTTAAGCCTGCCCGGTACCGGAAGGGGCTGCGCGCCGCGCCTCCTCGCCCGGAGAGTTCCAGTCACCCTCGTGATGCGCATCAATGTGCGCACAATGTGTGCTGAGTGATGTCTGTTGGTGGCTTTACGTCACACTTGTTAGTAGCGTGACAGTGACAGCCGATATCGGGACAGCTGACAGCCGATGTCGCGACAGCCGAGGGCTGATATCAATATAACTGACAACCGATATTGGGACAACTGAGAACCGATGTCCGGACAACTGACAGCTGATATCAATATAACTGATCACCGATATCGGGACAACTGACAACCGATATCGGGGCAGCTGACAGCCGATATCAGGACAACTGAAAACCGATGTTGGGACAGCTGAAACCCGATGTCGGGACAGCTGATGTCGGTGATTTTGTTTCGGAATCCCGAAGATCGGGAATCAGTAATCGCTCCTCTTGTTTCTAGGTTCTGGACAAATATATATATATACATATATATATATATATATATATATATATATATATATATATATATATATATATTGCACACGCGTTACTTGGATGCATGAGTGCTGTCTGCACAGCTGAATGGCACTAGTACCGTGTGAAGTCACTGGGAATAGCACACTAGTCCTGAGCTGCTGCAATTAAAGTTGTTTAGTTTGTTAAACATGAGTGTTAATCTTGAAGGTTCCATAATACTAATTACTAGGCATTGTCCTTCCATGTGGGTGGATGAGGTTATTTGTAATGATCCTCAGCCCGCGACTTCTACCCCTTTGACACCACTCTCCCCAACCACCAGGAGTGCTCTATGTCTTACTATGCATTTCCAAAACCACGTCTTCCGGTTATAAAACTGCTTTTCCTCATTAACAACTTAGCACACATGATAAATCATGCGAAAGGGCCTCATGTACCGGATTGCTGATGTGCAATTGTCGGGATTCCCTTTCTGACCTGAGCTCCTGTCTGCCACGTGTTATTTATGTACAGATATATTACCAGAAAAGGGTCATTGTGAAAGTGTAATGTCCCCCATCTATTACAACTAATCAGACAGTTTGTAAATAGCTCGTTAAGGCGGCCTCAGAGGCACTTATGTTCCAAGTGAGTAACCACTGGGGACCCGTACACTCAGTGGGCTATAATGGGCAGGTCCGGGTGTCGTGCAGTGTTTCTTTGTGGTGACGTGTAGGGGATAGTGGTGACGTCACGTGACCCTAGTCAAAACACTACTATTACTAAGGAAGGTTCTGAGTGTGGACGGCGTTTGTGGGGTTGGGTTGGGTTGGGGGGGGGGGGGGGGATAACTCCTTAAAGCGCGCATTCCTTACACGCGGTATGCGGCATGCGGCATGCGGTATGTGAATGGCATGATTCCTTAAGCTGAGATTCCTTACACGCGGTATGCGATCTGCGAATGCGAATGCGAATGCGGCAAAAAATCGAAACGCCTTGAAGTCAATGGGCTGCAACCCTTACATACGGTATGCGAATGCGAATGCGAATGCGAATGCGAATGCGACAACTCGATCGGTCCCTGTAGCGATCGGTCCGGCATGCGGCATGCGACACGGGGGTGCGAATAGATTAGCATCAGTCGCATTTGTCCATTGATATAAGGCTGGAGGAGGCGACTGATAATTACGGACAGCCGGGACAGGGTGGTGTGAATAGAAAAGCATCAGTCGCATTTGTCCATTGATATAAGGCTGGAGGAGGGGACTGATAATTACGGACAGCCGGTGCAAACATGTAGGTTTATGCGGCGGACCTGTTAGGAAGCAGTCTTCATATTTGGGACGGTCCTAACATCCCTCTAAGCAAGCTAAACTGAGCCATGTTTGGACCGTCCCATTCTGTGTGTGTGTGTCTCTGTGTGTGTATCTGTGTCTCTGTGTGTGTGTCTCTGTGTCTGTGTGTGTGTCTGTGTGTGGTCTCTGGTGTGTTCTCTGTGTGTTCTATGTGTGTGTATCTTGTGTGTGTTGTGTGTTATGTGTGTCCTGTGTGTCTCGTGTGTGTCTGTGTGTGTGTGTCTCTGTGTTGTGTGTCTGTGTCTTTGTGTCTCTGTTGCTGTGTGTGTGTCTGTGTGTGTATCTCTTTGTCTCTGTGTGTGTTTCTGTGTGTGTGTGTCTCCGTGTCTGTGTGTGTCTGTGTGTGTGGTGGTGTGTCTGTGTGTGTGTCTGTGTGTATGTCTGTGTGTGTCTCTGTGTGTCTCTGTGTTGTGTCTCTGTGTGTGTCTCTGTGTGTGTATCTGTGTGTGTATCTGTGTCTGTGTGTGTCTGTGTGTGTATATGTGTCTGTGTGTGTCTCTTTGTCAGAGACACAGACACACAGACACACACGGACAGCCGGAACAGAAAGCAACAGAATACCAATGAATGTACACATGGGTGCACACTTTTATATGCTGCTTACCGCATGCCGCACGCCGCATGCCGTGTGTAAGGAATCTTCCCATTCGCATACCGCATGCCGCATGCGCATGCCGCATGCCGCATACCGTGTGTAAGGAATCCTAGCTTTACACGCAGCATGCAGCATGCGGCATGCAGCACACGCCTGGCTATATTTAAAAAATAAAAATATACAAGTATACTCAATACTGCACTGTATATGACCTAATATGGCATTTATATCTATGTACCTCTTGGTACGTCACATGGGGGTTCCTACCTTTACCAATTATAGATAAGTATTCATATTTTTGTGGCTCTGGTAGCATTTTTACCAACCCGAACCCTCACCACCACCACTACCATATGTTTCCACTCAGAAGTCTTGTGTGTGACCGTTCCGTAATGCTCAGTCGCCTCTCCTAGTGTTAAACTAATGGACACAACAGACTCAGGTTTCTATTCACACCCTGCGTGCCGCATACCGCATGCCGGACCGATCGCTACAGGGACCGATCGAGTTGTCGCATTCGCATTCGCATTCGCATTCGCATTCGCATACTGCATGTAAGGGTTGCAGCCCATTGACTTCAAGGCGTTTTGATTTTTTGCCGCATTCGCATTCGCAGACCGCATACCGCGTGTAAGGAATCTCAGCTTTAGTTGTTCAAAGGTTTACACTTCTGGCCAGGCAAGAACCTGTCTAGCTATTCACTGACTGTGTAGTATTTTTATTATGATGGACAAATGGCTGAAATGAGAACGCACATGTTTCAATTTTGATTATATTTCATTAATAATAATATATAAATTCATCTAGTATAGTAGTAGTAGTATTTTACTAATCTAAATTCAGTGTTGAACGTAAATTTAATTGATAATATTTTTAGCTGTGGATTTGGTCAATCTTTTAGACTAATTCCAAATTGTGTCAAGTCACATTTAATTATCTGAGAGCTATATCAGTATATGGTCCGATGAAAGCATAATATTGTCGAAATCGAAGCACTTATCCAGATTTCACCCTACAAATCCATGTTAAATTCTGGTGCACTCATTAAACATTTATCGAGGCATCGAAGGAACTATTAAATCAATTTAATAGAACCTGTAATTACTGAAGCCTATGATATCCAGCATGTTGATGTTTGCACCACAATTAATTTGGTATATGCTCGCGTTAAATATTTACCAAGTAACCATTTAAACTAAAAGTTACTTCTAAATGAAGCAAAGTAGATTATTTATACGGTGAACCTAATATATTTATCCTAAAAGATAGGACAACAACTCAAAAACATTGGTCTATGCAATTAAATTTCTCGATGCCCCCCTCATTTCCTCTCGATTTTAAATCAATATTAAATAAATATGATCCATATCCATGGCTCTGGTCAATTATTCCTTTGACTATTTATATTTAATGAATCAATATAAATATGAGTACAAAATATTGTTTCGCTTTCATATTATTAGAGGTATGATAGCAATTACTATGAATTAGCAGCTCCAAATAATGTGCGGCATTTTGTTTGACATGTTACTGACACAGTGTCAACGTTGCATGATACCCACAATATCGGCATTGATTCTGATGTAGAGACGTAGTGGTGTGTCTCCTCATCAGCTGATTGATACCCATGTTCTTCCAAGGTGTCGCCCAGTTGGGGTTGAAGTGTAGGCCAAGTATCGCGTTGTGCGAGGCGGTCTTGGTGCGTAGTGTGCTATCGGTAGTAGAGGCAGCGCTGCGCCTCAGTTACCTGTCGATGTGTTATGTAGCAGTCACACTACGACGACAAGGGGGTGACGACAGCCCAGCGACTTGGATTTTGTGAAAACCTGACGACATATGCAAATTCGGGCCAAGTTGGACGACAATCGGACGACAATCGGACGACAGCCCGACGACATCGGGACGACAGACGGGACGACAGCGGGACGACAGTGTCTGTGTGTGTGTGTCTGTGCAGTTTCCATGAGAAATATGAAGAATGGGACGGTGCAAACATGTAGACTGCTTCCTAACAGGTCCGCCGCATAAACCTACATGTTTGCACCGTCCCATTCTTCATATTTCTCTATAATTTGGTGATAATAAAGGTAGGAAAGCAGTTTCCATGAGAAATATGAAGAATGGGACGGTGCAAACATGTAGGTTTATGCAGCGGACCTGTTAGGAAGCAGTCTCCATATGATATATGAAGAAATGGGACGGTACAAACATGTGTGTTAGACTATGCGGCCACTTGCTGTCCGGACCGCACTTCGTCCACACCTCTCTATCACCTCTCTGCTGGCCTAGCACCTCCTTGATATGTCTGAAAAGAGTTCCAGGAGGGGGTGCCCGCCGGCATTTTCACTTTCTACTCTTACTCTGTCGATGTCTATGGCTCGCTGGATGGTCACCGTAGGGCAGATAGACACAGTCCTTTGACTCAACTCTCCTCATTTCTCTTTCCTAGATTCTGCCCATTCGATTTCTCCCAGGGACACTTCTTCCCCTGACCAGGGTTGTTGTGTTCTTGGGTGGGGCCCTTGACCTATTACGATTTCTCTGTCTGGTTCTTGTTGCTGGAACGACCACTGCTCCCACCTTTGCCCACCTTCCTCAAACACCTGCTGACCGGATTCAAGTGCTACACTACACTACACACACCTACAACTACACATCGGCATGGAGAGATTCACTGCCACCCGACGCCCCGCCGTCACTACGTCGTCACAACACTCCCTCTACGAAGTCAAGTCTTCAACCACAGATTGGGCCGATTTATCGGAGCCTCTCTACCCAATGTTGCAGTTCTGCAACCGGTAACCGTCGTAAGGTTACGAACACCCCAATTGATTGACTATGCGGCGGACCTGTTAGGAAGCAGTCTTCGTGAGAAATATGAAGAATGGGACGGTGCAAACATGGCTCAGTTTAGCTTGCTTTATCGCACACACAGAGAGTGTGAGTGTGATAGTGAGTGTGAGTGTGATAGTGAGTGTGATAGTGAGTGTGAGTGTGATAGTGAGTGTGATAGTGAGTGTGAGTGTGATAGTGAGTGTGATAGTGAGTGTGAGTGTGATAGTGAGTGTGAGTGTGAGTGTGATAGTGAGTGTGATAGTGAGTGTGATAGTGAGTGTGATAGTGAGTTTGAGTGTGATAGTGAGTGTGATAGTGAGTGTGATAGTATGAGTGTGATAGTGAGTGTGATAGTGATAGTGAGTGTGATAGTGAGTGTGATAGTGAGTGTGAGTGTGAGTGTGATAGTGAGTGTGATAGTGAGTGTGATAGTGAGTGTGATAGTGAGTGTGAGTGTGATAGTGAGTGTGATAGTGAGTGTGATAGTGAGTGTGATAGTGAGTGTGATAGTGAGTGTGATAGTGATAGTGAGTGTGAGTGTGATAGTGAGTGTGATAGTGAGTGTGATAGTGAGTGTGATAGTGAGTGTGATAGTGAGTGTGAGTGTGATAGTGAGTGTGGGTGTGATAGTGAGTGTGATAGTGAGTGTGATAGTGAGTGATAGTGAGTGTGAGTGTGATAGTGAGTGTGATAGTGAGTGTGGGTGTGATAGTGAGTGTGATAGTGAGTGTGAGTGTGATAGTGAGTGATAGTGAGTGTGATAGTGAGTGTGAGTGTGATAGTGAGTGTGAGTGTGATAGTGAGTGTGATAGTGAGTGTGATAGTGAGTGTGATAGTGAGTGTGATAGTGAGTGTGATAGTGAGTGTGATAGTGAGTGTGATAGTGAGTGTGGGTGTGATAGTGAGTGTGATAGTGAGTGTGAGCGTGATAGTGAGTGTGATAGTGAGTGTGATAGTGAGTGTGATAGTGAGTGTGATAGTGAGTGTGAGTGTGAGTGTGATAGTGAGTGTGAGTGTGAGTGTGTGTGGTTTATCGCACACACAGAGACACAACAGAGACACACACACAGACACACACACAGACACACAGAGACACACACAGAGACACAGAGATACACACACAGACACACACAGCAATAGAGACACAAAGACACAGAGCCACAGACACACACAGAGACACAACACAGAGACACACACAGACACACACAGACAGAGACACATACAGAGACACACACAGAGACACACACAGAGACAAAGAGACACACACAGAGACACAGACACAGATACACACACAGACACAGTGTCTGTGTGTGTGTGTCTGTGCAGTTTCCATGAGAAATATGAAGAATGGGACGGTGCAAGCATGTAGGTTTATGCGGCGGACCTATTAGGAAGCAGTTTCCATGAGAAATATGAAGAATGGGACGGTGCAAACATGTAGGTTTATGCGGCGGACCTGTTAGGAAGCAGTCTTCATGAGAAATATGATTGTTTGTTTGTTTGTTGTTATTTTACATCCTAGCAACATCTAAGGTCATATCAGGAGAAATATGAAGAATGGGACAGTGCAAACATGTAGGTTTATGCGGCGGACCTGTTAGGAAGCAGTCTTCATGAGAAATATGAAGAATGGGACTGAGAGAGAAGCGACGACAGCTTAACGACAAAGACGACACCTTAACGACAAAGACAACACCGTAGCGACACTCTACCGACACCATATCGACAGGCGAGCGACATCGCCTGTCGTCGCCTGTCATCGAAGTTTTTCAACATGTCCAAAACGCCGACGACAATCCGGCGACAGGCGAGAAAATGGAGGTGTCGCGGAGGTGTCGCGGCGACAATCAGGCGACAATCAGGCGACACCCGACGACACTCGATGACAGACCGGAAGTCGCTGTCGCTGGGCTGTCGTCGAGGCTTGTCGTCATAGTGTGACAGCCACATAATACTGATAGAATCGGTCTGATGGTGATTGAACGCGACACAATTAAGTCAATCCGGCAGCCAGCCTTTGGCCACACACCGCGCGTGCACAAGATGTTGTACTCAACCTTCACCATCGCTTCTGCTCCCCGCCGTTGACCCACCATACCCTGCATCTACCCCCCCCCCCTACTATTACCTGTCGTTCCCTACCATACACTACCTCTATCCCCCCCCCCCCCCCCACTGCTGCTCGCCGTTACCGAACCACTACCCCACTGCTACCCGCGGTAACCCTATGCCTACGGCCTTTCCCCCTACAGTCTTCCTGCGTTGTCATTTTACCTACCCCAATGCCACCACTACCAGCTCCGAAATCTACCCCGTGGGTATCACGCTGCTACCCCCGCTACCTCCGCTACCTCCGCTATCTCCGCCACCCATGCCACCTCTACTGCCCATGCTACATCCGCTACCACTGCTACCCCCGCTATCCTTCTCCCGCTACCTCTGCTACCTCTGCTGCCTCCCGCTACCTCCACTACCCCCCCCCCCCCCCCCCCCCCTGCCCGCCCGGTGGCCGGCTCTGGGGCGCAGACGTAGTGGGTGGGAATTAGGGTATGCCTTCGTGACTTCCTTCAAAGTGAACTCTCGGCAATAATGGCCCGGCTTCGCGCTGAGTGGCTGAGCAGTCCGTTGTGAATGTGCAGAGACGCAGGACTCCTCGGACAGGCCATGCCGCCCGCTGTGGTCGGTGGCCGCGTTGAACCAACAGTTTGCCCCTCCAAACCACCAGAAATAACCAAGTGTTACACTGTACTGGTCACCTCAAGGACAGCTTGTGTTCGCAGCTTCAGGGACACTGGCACCAGCAGAACTGGGTGTCTCATGGCTTAGTGGGGTTTTTGCGTGTGGGTTATTTTTTAAGAGATGGTTTGTTTATTCTGCTCATAATTGTTAAGTGCATGCACTTGTTTTCGCCACTGTGCAGTGGTGGTTATAATGCACACGGATACATGGTTCATACAAATCTATTTATTCTTTTCTCTTTTGTTTGTAAATGTCGGGGGGGGGGTGCTGAATAAACCTGTCCAGGAACTGTTGGTAAACTGCGCCCCTCGGTCACCGCTCCTCCCCCTGAGCAGGCTGAGTGCCCCCAGCCCTTTGACAGCGATTAAGACTGAGGCGGGGGCTGATCCCGCATGTCCCGCGTGGGTGAGGCGCATCTCTGCCCCTGCCTCTATTCACGCAGAACCTCCCTCAGTGTCCTGAATGCTAAAGCGCGGGTTTTACTACGCAATGTCCGCCTGGGATTAGAAAGCCGCATTGACAAGAATGGAACAAGCCTACCGTAGGCCTACAACCCGCTTAAACCGACTGAGTTTAACGCAGCATATATATGAGTTGTACTCCTTTTGCCGCCCTGTTTAGTTTGACATGGGGCGGACACTACAGAGGCTTCCATGACATGGGCGACGTGTTTGTGTAGTATTCGTAAGTGTCATAAGTGTCGTAGAAACGCCCCGACGAATGTTCTCCAGTTTGGGTTATTCACCTGGCGACATCTAGCAGATGTGAGCGAAACTACACATCGGCACTCACGCCATCTGCAAACATGCAATTGTCAGTCGTCACCGGAAAGCCTCTACTATATCAAAATACGCTGAGCCTTGCGGTTTTCAATTTTGAAATGGTAGTATCAATTCACAATGAATTTAGATTTGATAGAATGTAGGCTTTTAGCTGACCTCAGACAGCTTTATGCTCCATGGGTAAAACCTGATATAGTGGACCTGTTCAGGGTCAAGTACATAATCGTTATTTTATGTCCTAATGCTAATATCGAGCCACAATATATACTGGATTCTTTTAAGAACTGCATTCCCGATTTCCGATCAGGCATCCTTGCTGTCTGTCGCCTGATATCCGCCAAGCATTAAGGCATGGACCTTAACACATAGATGACACTCCTAGTTGGCCGGCTGAATTGCGGACCAAGCAGTGACTACATACATTTTCTAATCACCAGTAGCTAAAAGATACCTCAGACTACACAATAATTTAACTAGAATAAAGGGATTCGGTAATCGGTAATTAGGTTTCCAGATACCAGCAAAACTATTTGTTGATTATGTGTTTGGGTCACATCCAAGATGGTTGCATTCTGTCTGAACTTAGAATTGCGTCGTGAGTGTCTATGACAATGGCAATCACTGATTAAAGGGATTCCGTTGTCAATACCATTTAGAATCCGACAGGCACAGCAAACCACAGTGGCATCTTAGCCTTACACGACCAGGCCAAGTTATTGTGTCTCCTGCAAATAGTGGCGCGTGATGCGCGTAGATGAAAAGAGCGCCATAATCAATCACCTGGATTTAACTGCCTGCCTCATTCATAACACAAACATCTCGCATTACACGAAAAATGTGCGCCGCTCAATGAAAGATATTCACCTTAATGCTGTCCAAATAAGGCATGCAATTATCTGTAATTACCCACAATTCCAATTACTCCTTACATGCAGGTGTGAATGGTGCACAGAAGAATGCCCGCTGGTTGCCTCCCTCCCGGTAATTGCCCCGTGTGATCTCGCGGGTGGCGGGAATGTGTGATGTGTCTCGAACAATTCGAGCCGTGGCCGGCAGAAGCCGAAAACAAGCCACTTGTCACCTCGGCAGGTGTCCGCCAGTGTCCGCTAGGTGGAGGCTAGGTGGAGGCTAGGTGGAGTCTAGGTGGACGCTAGGTGGACGCTAGGTGGACGCTAGGTGGACGCTAGGTGGACGCTAGGTGGCCCTGGACGCTAGGTGCAGGGCTAGTGGCGAGGGACTCCCCGCTGTGCGACGGCCACTCTCGAAGGTCGGAGGGGTGTCGAGGACGTTCCCTGCCCAGCTATCAGCGCCCTGCACCACCAACAATTCACCCCGCAGTTTATCCAAAAATGCTACCCCCATCAGTAAGTCAAGTCAGTTCATGCTGATCTGTCATTTAGCTTGGTTTAATCCAGACGAAGAAAAAGTAATAAATGCATTTAAAATACTTACACATGTAGGGTAGCCAATGACTTGGTAGCAACCAACAACAGGAATGCAGTTTCCGGATGGTGGAATGTGAGTTAGGAAATCGGTGCAATGCTCCCAGTGGGACCTACAAAGAAGCCTACTTGGCCCGTTTATGGGTGTTTTACAAACCAGCCTCTCAGCCACCTGCCCGCGGACGGCCGGGGAGGGGGTCCTTCTTTGGTATGTGTGTGTGTGTGGGAGGGGGGGGGGGAGCACTTCTCCAGAAAGCGCCAATTCATCGACAAAACACAACGGCGGCTTCTTGGTAGCAACTACACCGTGTGTGAATATATACGTGTGTGTGATGTATAAGCAAGTATGCGAGTATAAAGGCGCGGAAGGGAATTACTCTTATTATTCCTTATTACTTGCTATCCAACTTATCTGACCCCACCATCCGTCCAACCGGTGGCGCCCCCACCGGCGCTAATCCGAACCGGAGGATATAGTTGTGTTTGTTTGTTGAGGGTTGTCATCCTAGCAACATATATGGTCATATCAGGACGGGTCGGAGGGGTAACAGTACACACCCACTGGGAGATCAGACCACTGCTATCATGACCCGATATTCCATTCAGTCACATTATCCTAATACTGAACTAACCTGTCCTTACCTTATCCTAGTAATGCCGTGAGGGAGGCTAGGTGTTGACACCATAACCCGATAACCCACAGTCACATTATCCTTCGCCGTGATTATTGCCTATGTTGCCGACACGGGGTAAAGCAACCACCAATCAATCAATCAACATTATCCTGACACTGACATAACGAGTCCTTGACCTATCCTATTCATGCTGAGTGCCGGCTAGGAAGCAACACGTATCAATTGTAAAGTCATTCGTTTGACTCGACCGGGAACTGACCTCCCGACCTTCCGACACGCGAGGCTTGCGCTCTCCCGATTAGGTCACGACGCTGGGTTATACATATATGTATATGGTTATATATGTATTGATATATATATGCAATATATATGTTTATGTATATAATACGCCTACATAAACTGTATCAATAAACTGTCTAAACAGACAATCCGTGTGGCAGTCAAAGCTAATCCTTTTCAAGTTTATAGAAGGAAAACTCCGATCACTCGTGAAAGGAAATCGCTCGTCTAGTGAGACAAGTCTGCACCCATTGCAACTAAAATGTCTGTTTTAAGACGAGTAGGCAAAAGATGCACAACAAAACAAGCGGACCAAGGCGGGGCTGCGTCCGCTGCGTCCATTCATACAGCGAAGGCAGCTGTGTGTCGGCCTTGATCTGCGGCGCCGAATAGAGGCTGCACCTCGGGAACCGGCGCGCCGGCTTCAAAGAAAAGGGCGCACGTGCATTTACTAAGTACTCACCGACCAGTTCCGCCGAGAACAGAGCGGAGCGGCAACTGGTATGGCCTTACGTCTGAACAGAATTAGACGGGTAATTAAACTCATCTGCCAATTGCAGCATGTACTACTACTACTAGGGCATGATGCATTAACTATCTTGTAATTCTGTCGGTGATTTTAATGGATTTGGTCAGTCTTCTGTTAGTACAGACTCGATGCTGTAGGGGGAGCCACTGACTTATAATGTAACAATCCAAGGAGGTTCGGCTCCCACTCCCTCCCTGCCCCCCCCCCCCCACCACCACCACCACCACCACCACCACCACCACCACCACCCCCACCACCACGACCAACCCAACTACTGCCATCAGATATGGGAAATCCAATCAGCGCGCGGACTATCGGCGAGACAATCCGAATTGTATCCAGATCGCCGTTGCCGATAGGGCGCTATCGGTCATCTACACCCGACACTTGGGTGCGGGTCGGCGGGCTGCGCTGCAGGTAGCCCCGGTCAGCCGGGCGGGCCGGGAGGGCCGGGCGGGTGGGGCGGGGTTTGGGTGGACGTCCGTAATGACCATAAGGGGCAGCAGGCGGCTTACACTTGACTGTTGTTGTGAATTACGCTAACCCGGGTGCTTAGGTAAAGCCTCGGGCCCCCTCCCCTCCCCTTGTCCTGGGATCACGGCTGGGGCTGAAGCTGAGCCGGCCGTTCCCTCGCTGCTGGCCGGTCGGGTGGGCGCAGCTTGTCGGAGATTTATGGTTTGGACGTGGTGGGGCACATGGAGGCGGACAAAGGCATAATACACCACCATCAGCCACTGTCAGATTCACCACTCCGCGTCTTGACGAGTCCTTCGAGTATATTTAAAACCCATATGGGAGGTGTGCAGGCGCTCGTTGAGTCCATTCCACAGGGAGTTGTGCACGGCCCAATTATAGTACAAACTTTATACATATAAAATATATATAATATAAATATATATATATTTGTGACTTCTGGGGGGTTTGTAACGGTTACCGGCTGCAGGACTGAAGCAATATAGAGAGGCACCGATAAATCAGTCCAATCGTTGGTTGAAGTTTAATCTTCTGGTGGGATGGTTGTAGAGAAGCTGGTGATGTCTTTACAACAATTAAATGATGAATCGTTGTGGCGGCCCCAAATCACTCCGGTCTGATGGTAGCACAGCACTGGTCTCCAGTCAACAGCAGCAAGGGTTTAGGAGGAAGGGACGGATAAAGGTGGGTCCAACGGTTTCAGCTACAAGAACAAAGCGAGAGAAATGATAAGGTAAAGGACCCCACCCAAGCAAACAACTCCCTTGATCAGGGGGAGAAGTAAGCCTGGGAGAGAAAAATAGGGTAGAGTATAGGAAAGTGAAATGAGGAGAGGTGAGTAAAGGAAAGTTGAGTCTATTTGCTCTATGGTGACCAGCCGGCGAGCCAAAGACACAGACAGAGTAAGTTCAGAACGTGAAATGCTGGCAGGCTCCCCCTCCTGGAACTCTTTTCAGACATTATCAAGGAGGAGCATAGCCAGCAGAGAGGAGATAAACAGAGGTGTGGACGAAGTGCGGTCTGGATAGCAAGTGTATATATGTGTGAAATAATTCCCTCTTCAAGTGGCTCTGCGTTGGCAGGATGGCGAACTAGTGCAAAACTGAGGTTGGTTGGTTGTTGGAGGTTTATGTCCTGTCAACATCCAATGTCATATCATGATGGGTACCGACTTGTGACCCTATTGGGTGGGGGTGAGGGTTGGTATGGGGGGGGGGGGCGCTCAAGGAATACCACTGTGATGAACTGCAGTCTGATGAGAGGCAGGTGGCTAGCATGACAGGTGACTAGCGGTGGTGGTGGTGGTAATGGTGGTGATGGTGAATGTAGGGGTTGTGGTTGTGGTTGTGGTTGTGGTGGTGGTGGTGATACTGATAATGGTGGTCGTGGTGATGATGATGGTGATGGTGGTGGTGATGGTGATGGTGGTGGTGATGGTGGTGGTGATGGTGATGGTGATGGTCTACAGCTTAGAGATGGTGGGCTATGTGAGAAGGACACATACCTGTCTAGACTGGCCTCAAATGCTATTGCAATATTGTATTCGGGTAGTATCTAAGTTCTAACGGGATGGTCGAGTGAGCAGGTTGTAGGAACAATCCCAGGCCTAGTCAAAACAAAGTCTGCCACAATTGATGTTTGTCGTTCATTACCTTGCCAGGCATTCGGCATAACTAGGGTAGGGCAAGGACTGGTTTGCAGAATAATGCTCGTCGAGACCGTCTTAAGTTGTCCTTAAATGTTGATAGGATTTAAAACCCAAATAAAATGCAGTAGGACAAATTAGATTACATGTGTTCATCGTGAATCGTGATAGGCAAGCATCAACTGAAGTGTCCGGTGCATATTTAAAGCTGCATCATACGAAGAAAGAAGCACACTTTCTAAACCAAAACATACCAACATATTCGTCAAGAATTTCATGGTGCACTCCAAAAGTAGGTTACTTCTAACTAAAGTTCAGTAGATTATATCGTTAACCTTTTACGTAAAGCAGGTTACTTCTAACTAAAGTTCAGTAAATTATATCGTTAACCTTTTACTTAAAGTAGGTTACTTCTAACTAAAGTTCAGTACATTATATCGTTAACCTTTTAGTTAAAGCAGGTTACTTCTAACTAAAGTTCAGTATATTATATCATTAACCTTTTACTTAAAGCAGGTTACTTCTAACTAAAGTTCAGTACATTATATCGTTAACCTTTTACTTAAAGTAGGTTACTTCTAACTAAAGTTCAGTACATTATATCGTTAACCTTTTACTTAAAGTAGGTTACTTCTAACTAAATTCAGTACATTATATCGTTAACCTTTTACTTAAAGAGGTTACTTCTAACTAAGTTCAGTAATTATATCGTTAACCTTTTACTTAAAGCAGGTTACTTCTAACTAAAGTTCAGTACATTATATCGTTAACCTTTTACTTAAAGCAGGTTACTTCTAACTAAAGTTCAGTACATTATATCGTTAACCTTTTACTTAAAGTAGGTTACTTCTAACTAAAGTTCAGTACATTATATCGTTAACCTTTTACTTAAAGTAGGTTACTTCTAACTAAAGTTCAGTACATTATATCGTTAACCTTTTACTTAAAGCAGGTTACTTCTAACTAAAGTTCAGTACATTATATCGTTAACCTTTTACTTAAAGCAGGTTACTTCTAACTAAAGTTCGTACATTATATCGTACCTTTTACTAAAGCAGGTTACTTCTACTAAAGTTCAGTACATTAACGTTAACCTTTTACTTAAAGCAGGTTACTTCTAACTAAAGTTCAGTATTATATCGTTAACCTTTACTAAAGAGGTTACTTCTAACTAAAGTCAGTACATTTATCGTTAACCTTTTACTTAAAGCAGGTTACTTCTAATAAAGTTCAGTACATTATATCGTTAACCTTTTACTTAAAGCAGTTACTTCTAACTAAGTTCAGTACATTATATCTTAACCTTTACTTAAAGCAGTTACTTCTAACTAAAGTTCAGTACATTATATCGTTAACCTTTTACTTAAAGCAGGTTACTTCTAACTAAAGTTCAGTACATTATATCGTTAACCTTTTACGTAAAGCAGGTTACTTCTAACTAAAGTTCAGTACATTATATCGTTAACCTTTTACTTAAAGCAGGTTACTTCTAACTAAAGTTCAGTATATTATATCGTTAACCTTTTACTTAAAGCAGGTTACTTCTAACTAAAGTTCAGTACATTATATCGTTAACCTTTTACTTAAAGCAGGTTACTTCTAACTAAAGTTCAGTATATTATATCGTTAACCTTTTACTTAAAGCAGGTTACTTCTAACTAAAGTTCAGTACATATATGTTACCTTTTACTTAAAGCAGGTTACTTCTAACTAAAGTTCAGTAATTATATCGTTAACCTTTACTTAAAGCAGGTTACTTCTAACTAAAGTTCAGTACATTATATCGTTAACCTTTTACTTAAAGCAGGTTACTTCTAACTAAAGTTCAGTACATTATATCGTTAACCTTTTACTTAAAGCAGGTTACTTCTAACTAAAGTTCAGTACATTATATCGTTAACCTTTTACTTAAAGCAGGTTACTTCTAACTAAAGTTCAGTACATTATATCGTTAACCTTTTACGTAAAGCAGGTTACTTCTAACTAAAGTTCAGTACATTATATCGTTAACCTTTTACTTAAAGTAGGTTACTTCTAACTAAAGTTCAGTACATTATATCGTTAACCTTTTACTTAAAGTAGGTTACTTCTAACTAAAGTTCAGTACATTATATCGTTAACCTTTTACGTAAAGCAGGTTACTTCTAACTAAAGTTCAGTACATTATATCGTTAACCTTTCTTAAAGCAGGTTACTTCTAACTAAAGTTCAGTACATTATATCGTTAACCTTTTACTTAAAGCAGGTTACTTCTAACTAAAGTTCAGTACATTATATCGTTAACCTTTTACTTAAAGTAGGTTACTTCTAACTAAAGTTCAGTACATTATATCGTTAACCTTTTACTTAAAGTAGGTTACTTCTAACTAAAGTTCAGTACATTATATCGTTAACCTTTTACTTAAAGCAGGTTACTTCTAACTAAAGTTCAGTACATTATATCGTTAACCTTTTACTTAAAGCAGGTTACTTCTAACTAAAGTTCAGTACATTATATCGTTAACCTTTTACTTAAAGCAGGTTACTTCTAACTAAAGTTCAGTACATTATATCGTTAACCTTTTACTTAAAGCAGGTTACTTCTAACTAAAGTTCAGTACATTATATCGTTAACCTTTTACTTAAAGCAGGTTACTTCTAACTAAAGTTCAGTACATTATATCGTTAACCTTTTACTTAAAGCAGGTTACTTCTAACTAAAGTTCAGTACATTATATCGTTAACCTTTTACTTAAAGCAGGTTACTTCTTTACTAAAGCAGGTTACTTCTAACTAAAGTTCAGTACATTATATCGTTAACTTTTACTTAAAGAGGTTACTTCCTAAAGTTCAGTAATTATACTTAACCTTTTACTAAAGAGGTTACTTCTAACTAAATTCAGTATATTATATCGTTAACCTTTTACTAAAGTAGGTTACTTCTAACTAAAGTTCAGTACATTATATCGTTAACCTTTACTTAAAGTAGGTTACTTCTAACTAAAGTTCAGTACATATATCGTTAACCTTTTACTTAAGCAGTTACTTCTAACTAAAGTTCAGTACATTATATCGTTAACCTTTTACTTAAAGTAGGTTACTTCTAACTAAAGTTCAGTACATTATATCGTTAACCTTTTACTTAAAGCAGGTTACTTCTAACTAAGTTCAAATTATATCTTAACCTTTACTAAAGCAGGTTACTTCTAACTAAAGTTCAGTACATTATACGTTAACCTTTTACTTAAAGCAGGTTACTTCTAACTAAAGTTCAGTACATTATATCGTTAACCTTTTACTTAAAGCAGGTTACTTCTAACTAAAGTTCAGTACATTAATCGTTAACCTTTTACTTAAAGCAGGACTTCTAACTAAAGTTCAGTACATTATATCGTTAACCTTTTACTTAAAGCAGGTTACTTCTAACTAAAGTTCAGTACATTATATCGTTAACCTTTTACTTAAAGCAGGTTACTTCTAACTAAAGTTCAGTACATTATATCGTTAACCTTTTACGTAAAGCAGGTTACTTCTAACTAAAGTTCAGTACATTATATCGTTAACCTTTTACTTAAAGCAGGTTACTTCTAACTAAAGTTCAGTACATTATATCGTTAACCTTTTACGTAAAGCAGGTTACTTCTAACTAAAGTTCAGTACATTATATCGTTAACCTTTTATATTTAGCTATTTCTACAAAGGCACACAAAAGCACCACAATTATGCAACTTTAACCAGACCATGTGTTGAGTATATTATCAGTCAGCATCACGGTGTGGGGTGAGCTGCATGCCCTATGAACCAGTAGGGCATGGTAAACCCAGGGTAGTTAAAGTTGCATAGTTCGGTGGTTTTGAGTTTCTCTCATTTTCTGATATAAACATATTAGGTTGATCATTCTATTCTACCTTACTTTAGTTTGAAGTAACTTTTATTTTAAAATGCTAACTTTTAAGATATTTGAAGTGCAAATGTGCTAAGTTAAATTTGGCAAGCTTGCCAAAACTCTAACACCATAGGCTTCTACAGTAACATGTTCTATTAAATTGACTCAGTATTCTCTTAAGTTATATGTGGCGACAAATGTTTAATAAGTGTAGGCCCCGCTAGCAGATTCAAAGTTAGATATGTAGAATCAAATTTAGATAACTGTTTTGGTTTTGAAATTTTGATGTTTTCATCGGACTATGCAACTTTAAATAGATGGGTACAAAGTGCACGGTGTGAACAATGTGCGGATGGGTAGATGGTGAGATAGCCTGGGTGGGGGGGGAGGGGGGTCCAGTGGTTGTTGGGTGGTGAATGTACAGCGTCAATTGTCGTTAGTTTCCTTCTGCGAAGTGCTTTAAAAAAACAGAAATTTGTTGTTGCATTCTGGGTTTTGTATTAACTGCTGAAGCTAGGAGAATGTCGATTGCAAACAATCTTTCCCACTCCATCACAGTCTTTGTCCAATCCGAGAAATTCCAAGTAGAACTAGAAGGTATCAAGTTAGTATTTTGATTTGATTGGGCGTCGAACCGACGACCTCCCATAGGGAGTGGTGGGTTGTGTGGGACGCAGCTTCTGACGGAGGTTCACACCACACTGGGACATGAGAAACTTGGGTGAGGAGCAAACACCCAGGTTGCTGGAGTTGTTTTGTTTCGGTTGTTCATGTGTTCTTCCTCTTCCTCTGAGTGCATCTATTTGCAGTGCTGGGACCCTGGTCTTCATAACCCGAGTAGCACATACTGAATTCATGTGAAAGTCTGGGTGTGGAGCTGGGGGTCGAGGGGGGGGGGGTGTTGTGTACTAGCCCACTTCTGTTCTACACTCTCCGCAAGGCGTGGGTTTTATGGGTTTGGTTGATTGCTTCGTAACGCGTTAACGATGTGCAGGAGGTGGGTCACATGGGGTGAGAAGGTGGCGGACGGCGTTGTTAGGGTTATGTACCAAGTACGTCACGGCGAGGGAGCCTGTCTCATTGGGGCACTAAGTGTGTGTGTGTCTGTTATGTGTGTGTTATGTATGTGTATCTACTATGTAAGTGTTTATGTGTTATGTATGTACTTATGTCTACATGTATAAATGTGTATTTTTATATATGTGTACGTATGTATTATGTATGTGTTTATGTATGTCCATATCTATGTATGTGTGTACATACTATGTATGTGTGTATATTATGTGTCTATGTACATATGAAGAGTTCAGGTGCAAAACCATGTAAACGCTAATCCACAAATGTAGTATAAATAAAGGATTTTTACCTGAAAATAATTGTTATTCTCACCAATTCCACTTTTGATATGATCACATGGTTATGGGGCAATGGACAAAAGAGTAGCAATACAAAAATTAAAAAACCCTTTAAAGGTTTGATTCCAATGTTTATCTCTATTTTTGGATTGGCGTTTTTCGCCCGAACTCTTCATATGCATATGTGTGTAAGTATGTATTGTGTCTGTGGGTGATATGTATGTCCTTATGTGTGTATGTCTATGTCATGTGTGTCTGTATTATGTATGTGTTTATGTATATACATACATAAGAATGTGTGTATGTACACATGAATGCATGTGTGTACATATGTGTATATATATGTAAGGATCTATGCACATAGATATGTATGTAAGTATGTGTGTAAGTATGTATGCGTGTATATTTGCAGTCTGTATGTACATATGTGTATGTTTGTGTGTATGTATTATGGATGTTATGTGAAACATGTGTGTGTCTGTGTGTATGTATTATGGATGTTATGTGAAACATATGTATGTCTGTGTGTATGTATTATGGATGTTATGTGAAACATGTGTGTGTCTGTGTGTATGTATTATGGATGTTATGTGAAACATGTGTATGTCTGTGTGTATGTATTATGGATGTTATGTGAAACATGTGTGTGTCTTATTGGTGTTCATTTAGGTGATTTTACCGATAATACAAAAAAGCATGAAATGGAAAAGTGGTTGAAATGAGTCAGATTGTTGTCCTCTGATGTGAGCAGTGATTGTGTGCTTGGACGAATTGGGGATGCGGGGGGGGGGGGTATAAATATGGCAAATAGCTAAAGGGGGCAGAAGTTGGGAGCTTCTGACCAGGTAGTATGGAGCGGTGAGGGGAGATCCAGCATTGAGTTGTGGTGGGCATAGAGAGGCCACGTCACTGTGAACTAGGGTGCGGTGTCCAGCACTGAAACGATGACGTATACTGAGGGCGTGGTGTGCAATGTGGGGCTGGCGATTATTGGGCTGTGATCAGGGTATGTTGAAGATGTCTCTGGTGGAAAATCGGCGTGAATTATTGGGTTGTGGTGAGAGTGTGGTGGGCGGGGTTGTTGGATTGTAGTTAGGATATGGGGCACTACTGAGTCGTGTGAAGATCCTGTGTGAATTACTTGGTTGTGATGAGGATGTGCTGGGTTGTGATGTTGGGTTGTGATGTTGGGTTGTGATGTTGGGGCGTGATGTTGGGTTGTGATGTTGGGTTGTGATGTTGGGTTGTGATGTTGAGTTGTGATGTTGAGTTGTGATGTTGGGTTGTGATGTTGGGTTGTGATGTTGGGTCGTGATGTTGGGTTGTGATGTTGGGTTGTGATGTTGGGTTGTGATGAGGGTGTGATGGGCGGTGTTGTTGGGTGGTGTTGTTAATGTTAGCTTGTGATGGGGGTGTGGTGGGTTGTGTTGCTATGTTGTGTTTTTGGTTGTGATAAGGGTGTTGTACTTGTAGGCTGTGTTGTTTGTTTGTGATGTGGGTCTGGTGGTCTGTGTTGTTGGGTTGTGATGAGGGTGTGATGGGCGGTGTTGTGGGGTGCTGTTGTTGGGTTGTGAAGGGGGGGTTGTGTTACTATGTTGTGTATTTGGTTGTGATAAGGGTGTTGTATGCTGTGTTGTTCAGTTGCGATGAGGGTGTGGTGGATTGTGCTGTGTTGTTTGGTTGTGATGAGAGTGTGATGATTTGTTATATTGGGTTGTGATGAGGGTGTGGTGGGTTGTGTTGTGTTGTTGGGTTGTGATGTGTGTGGTGAGCTGTGTTGTTGGGTTGCGATGTGGGTGTGGTAGGCTGTGTTGGTGTGTTGTTGGGTTGTTATGTGGTTTGGTGTGTTGTCTTGTTGTGGTGTGTTGTTTGGTTGTGGTGTGGGTGTGGTGGGCTGTGTTGTTGTGTTGATGTGTTGTGATGTGGATGCGGTGGCCTGTATTGTTGGGTTGTGATGTGGGTGTGGTGACCTGTGTTGTTGGGTTATGATGTGGGTGTGGTGACCTGTGTTGTTGGGTTGTGATGTGGGTGTGGTGACCTGTGTTGTTGGGTTATGATGTGGGTGTGGTGACCTGTGTTGTTGGGTTATGATGTGGGTGTGGTAGCCTGTGTTGTGGGGTTGTGATATGGTTGTGGTTGCTTATGTTGTTGGGTTGTTATGTGGATGTGGTGGCCTGTGTTGTTGTGTTGTGGTATTAAATAACGTCCAGCAACGAGCGGCAGGACTCCTGGTTGAAGTGGGGTGAGGATGGGGGAGGAGATCCTTTCGGTTGCAAGGACAGGGAGAAATGAATGCATTCACATGAGCACCGTGCAGCAAGGACAGGGAGAAATGAATGCATTCACATGAGCACCATGCAGCAAGGACAGGGAGAAATGAATGCATTCACATGAGCACCGTGCAGCAAGGACAGGGAGAAATGAATGCATTCACATGAGCACCGTGCAGCAAGGTCAGGGAGAAATGAATGCATTCACATGAGCACCGTGCAGCAAGGACAGGGAGAAATGAATGCATTCACATGAGCACCGTGCAGCAAGGTCAGGGAGAAATGAATGCATTCACATGAGCACCGTGCAGCAAGGACAGGGAGAAATGAATGCATTCACATGAGCACCGTGCAGCAAGGTCAGGGAGAAATGAATGCATTCACATGAGCACCGTGCAGCAAGGACAGGGAGAAATGAATGCATTCACATGAGCACCGTGCAGCAAGGACAGGGAGAAATGAATGCATTCACATGAGCACCGTGCAGCAAGGACAGGGAGAAATGAATGCATTCACATGAGCACCGTGCAGCAAGGACAGGGAGAAATGAATGCATTCACATGAGCACGTGCAGCAGGACAGGAGAAATGAATGCATTCACATGAGCACCGTGCAGCAAGCAGGGAGAAATGAATGCATTCACATGAGCACCGTGCAGCAAGGTCAGGGAGAAATGAATGCATTCACATGAGCACCGTGCAGCAAGGACAGGGAGAAATGAATGCATTCACATGAGCACTGTGCAGCAAGGTCAGGGAGAAATGAATGCATTCACATGAGCACCGTGCAGCAAGGACAGAGAGAAATGAATGCATTCACATGAGCACCGTGCATCAAGGACAGGGAGAAATGAATGCATTCACATGAGCACCGTGCAGCAAGGACAGGGAGAAATGAATGCATTCACATGAGCACCGTGCAGCAAGGACAGGGAGAAATGAATGCATTCACATGAGCACCATGCAGCAAGGACAGGGAGAAATGAATGCATTCACATGAGCACCATGCAGCAAGGACAGGGAGAAATGAATGCATTCACATGAGCACCATGCAATTTGCCTCCTCCCATTCCTCCAGATCTCTTTACAAATTGCATTCTACTTACAATCACACACACGGCCCAACGGGGCTGATCCGTGCGCATGGCATTTCCCCATTTCGCCGGCTTGACCACGCCCACCAGCCACAGCCATCCACGTGACCTCACCAAAACACCCCATTGGTGGCGCCACCATCGCGACGCGCGCTCGACCCGGGTGGTGGGTCGGGGTGTGAGCTGGGCCTGGCGGAACAGGCCAGGGACCAGCCAGGGACCAGCAGGACGGCCGCTGTCGCATCCCGGGTCTCGGGGGGTCTGGAAGCAGGCGTTCAGAAGCAGAGAAGCCTCCGTCGGAGTAACACAGCCACCCACACCCCTCTCCCCGCGCACTCTCCCGCCGCACACACCTGCTCTCCAAGCACCGCGTGGAAGAAAGGCGAGCCGAGGGCAGGGCAGGGTGAAGCGGAGGTTCCTGCCCGAGTATAGCGGCGCCCCCAGTGTTATGACCCTGTGTAAGTGGCCGTCGGTTTCTTAAAGGCGCGGCGGCAGGATACAGTCGCGTCTCCAGGTCGTAACCCTGCCACGAACGTTGGGACTTCGGCCCGTGTGTGTACAGTGTAATGTGAAGGCCGTACTTGATGGACATACGCCGCTGAAAAAATCAATCCGTGCTGACTGACACCAATGCAGGACGTAAAATTATTTCTTCATCCTATGGAAAGTACATGCAGAATCTCTACGAGGACTTGAACACGAACTAGCACTATATACTATATAGTAGCAGTAGTAACACTGACCGGGTTAACTTACGGTTGAATTGCGGACAACCAAGTGATGCACAGTGGATTGGTTCCTTTTAAGACATCTTCTTATTTACTTATTCGACTACTTATGAATTTAATGAAAGCTGTCGATCGGCGTTGGTCGGTGATGAAGACGGTAAGGATCCACATACTCCGTATTAAAACGGGTCATGCCGCTATCGAAATGGTCACTTTCCTCTTGCTGTTGTCCAGTTGCGTAGCTTTTGAAGTTTAGTTTCCGCTCATTCAGTCATTGCACACGGCGACGTGGTTTCTGCACTGACCGCCTCGCCCCGCCCCGCCCCGCCCCGCCCCGCCCCGACCCGACCCGACCCTCCCAGCCCCATGGCTTCGTTTTTCCCGCCCGTCGTGCACACCACACTCCCGCCGCGTCTGATAATGTTCTCCGCTCTCGGCTGCCTTGATCTGTTTCCCAGTGATGGCTGGAAGGTGTTAGAGCGATGAACCTGGCGGGCATTCACAGGCTTTCCCGGGGCTGCGTGTAATAACATCCGCCCCGCCAGTTAGCGTCGGGCCGTCGCCGGGACCCGAGACCCCGAGACGCCGCGCGCCGCCGCGCGCCGCCCCGCCCCGCGCCGCCCCGCCCGGCTCTCCCTACTCCCGGTCGGCGCGCCCCTCCCGCCGCGACGAGCAAATTGAACGAGCTGGGTTAGTTATTAATGTCCGCTAAACGAGCGTACCTTCACCCTGCGCGGTTCTCACAGTCGGCGCTTTGGACATCAATGTCCACATCAAGTGTTTACACCCGACGACAGGTGCGTCCCTGTTGTGAGGCCTCATAAGTATATCCCCCTCCCCCACCCCGTCCACCTCCACCTCCACCTCCACCTCCCCCTTCACCTTCCCCCTCTCTCTGTAGCCGCCCCCTCCCCACCCTCTGTGTTGCCCCCACCCCACCCTCTGTGCTTGTGACCTCGGTGCATATATATATGCCTTATTGCCACCATCCTAAGACACCCCCCCCCCCCCCCCCCCCCCCCACACACACGCCGCTCTTGATGCACACACCACCCCGCGCCTATCCGCCCCTCTAACGGCTCTCCGTCTTGTTGCAGGCTGGGTGGAGCGGGCGGCTCCCGGCAGGCCCGGCCGGTCGCGGCTAACCAGACGGACGTGCGCACAGGCCGTCGCACTGCCTCACCCGACCCCGGAGTAAACCCAAGCACACGTCCCGGACCCGGATACCCCCAGCCCCGGCCGGCTGCTGTCCGCCGCGCGGCTGAAGCTCGGGCCGCCAGCGGGCGCAGGACTCCGCCCCCACCCGACTGTTGTTTATTGTCGTCACAAGTCAGAATGCTGCTGGGGACTTGGTTGCCGTCGGGCCGCCTGGCCAGGTGGGAGACTCGGATTGTATTCCTCCTGTTACAGGTCGTCCTCGCCACGGCCATGGACATGTGGTGGTGAGTAGCCTTCACTTAATACTCATCAACACTTCATGTATTGACACACTTAACACAAGTATATTGCATATGTATTGTAGGTGTTTTCATGGATTTACAGGGAATGCGTTTAAATTGTTTATTTACAATAATACATCATTTCATTACATATATATTAGGTATGTGCGCCAAACTTGCCGATCGCTGTCATAGTGGGTGCCATTTTCCTGTGACGCCGATCTCCATTTTCTACTGGTCGACCCAATTACACCGTTCCAAATGACTGCCTCCTGATTGGCTAGAAATATGTTTTTGCGTATGTAATGAGCATGACGTCATAGAGGATTTCCCGATCTATTGCCTCATGTTAATTCTTTTCTGAATGACGGTTTATTTCTGGTAGGGGAAGAATTTCTCCCAACTGAGCAGATTTTGTACAGTATTCATGACCAAAATTCGACATCAAAGCAGGTATGGTCCCTAATTAAAATATATAGTTCCCATTCTATATGTATTTATTGTTGTATCTATGAAATACCAGGAGGAAATAACAAATCATGCCAAATGGGAAAAACAAAATGGCAACTCAAGAAATTCTGCAAATTGCACACAAATGTAATCATCACCAAAATTTCACACCAAAGCAGGTTTGGTCCCTAATTATAACATATAGTTCCCATTCTATATGTATTTATTGATGTATCTATGAAATACCATGAGGAAATTTGCAAGAGAAATGTAGTAACAAGCTCGAGGAAAGTTTTTTTTAGCAAATGGGAAAACAAAATGGCGACTCAAGAAATACAAACAATATGGTATTAACCTAATAATTATTATGTTTGATCATTATTAATAATTATTTCCAGCTGTTCAATGGTGATTTTTGTGATTGATCTACATAGAGAATTCTTCTGGCGTTCAGATACTTAAACGATTTTGGGAATTTGTTGAGAAATAAGAAAGTTACAGCATTTTCCCTAAAAACACAGTATGTTTTGATCACACCTTCTTCATTTGGTTTAAGGTTAATTGTGAGGACATAATTTGGCTAATTAAAAATAATGAAAAAATCATAACTTCTTTATTTCTCAATGGATTGCAATGATCTCAGTGTCATTTTCTTTGTCTCTTCATCCTCTTTCAAATGAGCCCAGTTACACTGGAATTGGAGGATTTTGAATTTTTGACTCACATACTGGCATACACATACACGTAGTGACATACACTCATACAAATATAATTATGTATATGTGTATGCATGTGCGCATATGTACGTTTTGTTTGTTTGTTTGTTGGTGTTTAACTGTTTTACGTCCGACCAACATAACAGTCAAAACTGACATAAGCCATAAGCCATGAGGATGGTTTATAGCTCAAGTGCTGCTCTACCGGAAGGCTGTACCACCAGGACCAGACCCCGATATCCCACCCAGATGCATTATACCCTCACAATCCCGACACTCAGCAAACCAGTCCTCGTCATATTCTATTAATGCACAGCACCCGGCGAGGTTTGCGACATGTATCAGTTTTGTATATTATTGGTTCGACTCGGGATTCAAACTAATGATATATACAGACATGTGTATACGGATATGTGTATGTATATATGTATTATATATCATATGTATGTATATGTGTACATATGTATATGTACACATGTATATATGTATGTATGTATAGATATGTATATGGATGTATATATACGTTAAAATATCTATCGTGTCCATTTCTCTTTCCTGGTTCTTTGTAGTAATCTTGACCGTCCTTTCATCGGCACTTTTAGCAACATTGTTATTGTCATGAGCCCCACACTGACCACACCACCCCAACTCATCCACGAACGACTTTTAGCAACATTGTTATTGTCATGAGCCCCACACCACCCCAACTCATCCACGAACCACTTTTAGCAACATTGTTATTGTCATGAGCCCCACACCACCCCAACTCATCAACGAACCACTTTTAGCAACAGTGTTATTGTCATGAGCCCCACACCACCCCAACTCATCAACGAACCACTTTTAGCAACATTGTTATTGTCATGAGCCCCACACCACCCCAACTCATCCACGAACCACTTTTAGCAACATTGTTATTGTCATGAGCCCCACACCACCCCAACTCATCCACAAACCACTTTTAGCAACAGTGTTATTGTCATGAGCCCCACACCACCCCAACTCATCCACAAACCACTTTTAGCAACAGTGTTATTGTCATGAGCCCCACACCACCCCAACTCATCCACGAACCACTTTAGCAACAGTGTTATTGTCATGAGACCCCACACCACCCCAACTCATCCACGAACCCTTTTAGCACAGTGTTATTGTCATGAACCCCCACCACCCAACCATCACAACCACTTTTAGCAACAGTGTTATTGTCATGAGACCCCACACCACCCCAACTCATCCACGAACCACTTTTAGCGACAGTGTTATTGTCATGAGACCCCACACCACCCCAACTCATCCACAAACCACTTTTAGCAACAGTGTTATTGTCATGAGACCCCACACCACCCCAACTCATCCACGAACCACTTTTAGCAACAGTGTTATTGTCATGAGCCCCACACCACCCCAACTCATCAATGAACCACTTTTAGCAACAGTGTTATTGTCATGAGCCCCACACCACCCCAACTCATCCACGAACCACTTTTAGCAACAGTGTTATTGTCATGAGACCCCACACCACCCCAACTCATCAACGAACCACTTTTAGCAACAGTGTTATTGTCATGAGCCCCACACCACCCCAACTCATCAACGAACCACTTTTAGCAACATGTTATTGTCATGAGCCCACACCACCCAACACACAACCACTTTAGCACATTGTATTGCATGAGCCCACAACCCAACCACACAACCACTTTTAGCAACAGTGTTATTGTCATGAGACCCCACACCACCCCAACTCATCAACGAACCACTTTTAGCAACAGTGTTATTGTCATGAGCCCCACACCACCCCAACTCATCCACAAACCACTTTTAGCAACAGTGTTATTGTCATGAGACCCCACACCACCCCAACTCATCAACGAACCACTTTTAGCAACAGTGTTATTGTCATGAGCCCCACACCACCCCAACTCATCAACGAACCACTTTTAGCAACATTGTTATTGTCATGAGCCCCACACCACCCCAACTCATCCACGAACCACTTTTAGCAACAGTGTTATTGTCATGAGCCCCACACCACCCCAACTCATCCACAAACCACTTTTAGCAACAGTGTTATTGTCATGAGACCCCACACCACCCCAACTCATCAACGAACCACTTTTAGCAACAGTGTTATTGTCATGAGCCCCACACCACCCCAACTCATCAACGAACCACTTTTAGCAACAGTGTTATTGTCATGAGCCCCACACCACCCCAACTCATCCACGAACCACTTTTAGCAACATTGTTATTGTCATGAGCCCCACACCACCCCAACTCATCCACAAACCACTTTTAGCAACAGTGTTATTGTCATGAGACCACACACCACCCCAACTCATCAACGAACCACTTTTAGCAACAGTGTTATTGTCATGAGCCCCACACCACCCCAACTCATCAATGAACCACTTTTAGCAACATTGTTATTGTCATGAGACCCACACCATCCCAACTCATCCACGAACACCTCACGAAGCTAAGTTTGTGTTTACATAAATGTTCTACATAAACCATAGGCCTACAGATCCATCTCTCGTCCCTCAACCCTCACTGTGCAAACATCCATATCTGGTCCCTCAATGCTCACTCTGCACACATCCATCTCTCGTCCCTCAACCCTCACTCTGCAAACATCCATCTCTTGTCCCTCAACCCTCACTCTGCACACATCCATCTCTCGTCCCTCAACCCTCACTCTGCACACATCCATATCTGGTCCCTCAACCCTCACTCTGCACACAGCCATACCTGGTCCCCCAACCCTCACTCTGCACACATCCATAGCTGGTCCCTCAACCCTCACTCTGCACACATCCATATCTGGTCCCTCAACCCTCACTCTGCACACATCCATCTCTCGTCCCTCAACCATCACTCTGCACACATCCATATCTGGTCCCTCAACCCTCACTCTGCACACATCCATACCTGGTCCCTCAACCCTCATTCTGCACAATTCCATATCTGGTCCCTCAACCCTCACTCTGCACACATCCATATCTGGTCCCTCAACCCTCACTCTGCACACATCCATATCTGGTCCCTCAACCCTCACTCTGCACACATCCATCTCTCGTCCCTCAACCCTCACTCTGCACACATCATCTCTTGTCCCTCAACCATCACTCTGCACACATCCATCTCTCGTCCCTCAACCCTCACTCTGCACACATCCATCTCTCGTCCCTCAACCCTCACTCTGCACACATCCATCTCTCGTCCCTCAACCCTCACTCTGCACACATCATCTCTTGTCCCTCAACCATCACTCTGCACACATCCATCTCTCGTCCCTCAACCCTCACTCTGCACACATCCATCTCTCGTCCCTCAACCCTCACTCTGCACACATCCATCTCTCGTCCCTCAACCTTCACTCTGCACACATCCATCTCTCGTTGCTCAACCCTCACTCATCACACATTCATCTCTCATCCCTCAACCCTCACTCTGCACACATCCATATCTGGTCCCTCAACCCCCACTCTGCACACATCCATCTCTCGTCCCTCAACCATCACTCTGCACATATCCATCTCTCGTCCCTCAACCCTCACTCTGCACACATCCATCTCTCATCCATCAACTCTCACTCTGCACACATCCATCTCTCATCCCTCAACCCTCACTCTGCACACATCCATCTCTCATCCCCCAACCCTCACTCTGCACACACCCATATCTGGTCCCTCAACCTTCACTCTGCACACATCCATCTCTCGTCCCTCAACCATCACTCTGCACACATCCATATCTGGTCCCTCAACCCTCACTCTGCACACATCCATATTTGGTCCCTCAACCCTCACTCTGCACACATCCATCTCTCGTCCCTCAACCCTCGCTCAACACATGTGGACCTCATCCTCGTCCTCATTATCATCCTCATCTTCATCCTTATTCTCAATCTCATCCCTGTCCTCTGCCAGTATGCCACTACCTCCACCAGAACTCGGTGACTCTCCCACCCCGCAAGCTGCCACCCCGTTCTCACCACTTTGTGCCCCCCGCTCTTCACGTCCGCCCATGACCCCTCCACAACCACCGCCACCACCACAACCACCACCACCACAACCACCACCACAACCACCACCACAACCACCACCACCACCCACAACCACCACCACCCAGACCCCGGTTCCTTCAGCCGGGTGCCACCAGTTCGGCCTTCATAACGTCTTGCACGTGTGCACGCCCCCCTCCCCCCCCTACCCCCCCCCCCCCCCTCCCACCTACTCACGCGCTTCCATCCACTCAACCATCGGGTTTACATTACACGACATGCCATATTGTGTTACGGGCCCGGCGTGTCTGCCGCCAACTTACATTACATTTGTGAAGAACTGAGGACTGGAGAACAGGTATGAGTAAGTCATTTGACCTGGGATGTGTCTCCTTTAAATTGACTCGTCGTGTGTCGCCATCAACACGGCTTCTTCTCAAATGGCGACTTGGTTGTTTGTTACGCCAACCTCCACCTGGTCTACAGTGTGGTTTGATGGCATTCGCCATTGTTAACGCGGACATGTCGGAATTAAAGTTGTTTTAATTGGCCGAAAGCAATGGGAAATAGTGCTTTATAGGTGCATAATGATATCGCTTTATAGGTGCATAATGATATGGGCGTACATCCAACTCTTAGAATGATCAGGTCATTACATAATATGCATCACATTATAAAACAATCGATTAATATAGCCATATTGTATGGAGAATACGTGACATGTTTACAAATGTTCACGGGTTACCTTCCGTCTACACACATCAGCCCTTCCTGGTGCCATTCTCTGCCCGTTTACCTGCGCGTCTAGTCAGCCCCTCATGTCTTCATGTTATCACGTGCACGAATTACATATCGGTATGTCACCTTATCTGGGTAAAGAGGCGGAGAGGGCCGGACGCCCCGCCGCCCGCCCAGGTACCCTAGAGGGGGGCTGCGATATGACACACCGGCGTGTGGAGGTGGGGGTGGGGGTGAACACCCCGGACTGTGGGGCGGGGGCGGGGTGCTGGGAAGGGGCCGTGTAATCGACACGTGCTACTGACAGCTATAATCATATGGCGGTTATCCGACGCCACGCGAAGAAATGTATATATTATATATACACCTACCAGTACCACCCATACAGTGCAACTTACTACCTACACCTACAACCAAAACTACAACTGTAACTACACCTACACCTACAACCAAAACTACAACTGTATCTACAACTACAACATCAACTACAACTACATACAGTGCAACTTACTATCTACACCTACAACCAAAACTACAACTGTAACTACAATTATAACTACAACTACAACCTCAACTACAACTACAACTATACATATACATATACATATACATACACCTACACCTACAACTATACCCACATCTACACGCACACCCACACCTCCCACTACACCGATAACTACACCTACAACTATACCCACACGCACACCCACACCTACAACTACACCTATACCCACCCACACCTTCATCCTTCGTCCATCCTCCACCACCCCCCCTCGCGCTCTCCATCATCTATACACTTTCTACTATGTACTCTCTACACTATCAACTCTCTACTCTCTCATATCCTCTCTGCTCTCTCCTTTCTCCCCTCTCATATACTCTGTCCTCTCTCATCTGTTCTCTAACATATCCTCTCCGCTCTATCCTCTGTCATATCCTTTCTCCTCTCTTATATTAAAGTTATAATAAGTTATATCCTCTCTCCTCTCTACTATCCACTCTCATCCCTCACCCCGTAACTCCAATCGTTTCCACGAGTCCTTCCTGCTTGTTTGTAACCTTTTTTCAATCGCTACCGCTTTGTTGTCGCGTACTTCTCTTGCCGACCGTCTGGACCCCGTCAGTTAGCGCTGAACACCTGCAGCTTGCACCTTCTCCCGCACATGAACCACGCGTAGGTCATGGCCACGCCACCCACCTAGATACACCTGGTCCTCTCCCCCATCCCTCCATTCCTTCCCATTCCCTCCCCTTCCCTTCCCTCCCCTTCCCTCCCCTCCCCTTCCCTCCCCTTCCCTCCCCTCCCCTTCCCTCCCCTCCCCTCCCTTCCCTCCCCTTCCCTCCCCTCCCTTCCCTCCCCTTCCATTCCCTCCCCTCCCCTTCCCTCCCCTCCCCTTCCCTCCCATTCCCTTCCCTCCCCTCTCCCTCCCCTTCCCTCCCTTCCTCCCTTCCCTCCCCTTCCCACCCATTCTCAAGCCTTCCCTCCTTCTCTTCTCTTCTCTTATTTCCCCCCTCCCGTCCCCTCCTCCACACCGCTCCCCTCCCCACCCCTCCCTTCACCACTCTGTACACCAAACAGCCACTGACGACCCCCCCCCCACACACACACACGCGCAGAATTCGGATAGCGGGCAATGCTGAAGAAGGCCGTGCAGTTGATCCAAGTGTGAGACAGTGTTATCTGTATAGCTGACTGGGAGACAGTTCACCCACGTATCACTCAGTCCGACGTGGCTAATTGACCCTGACACACGGAGCGCTGTGCTTGTCCACCTCCACACCCGACATTCCCCGTCCCCCTGAGATAAGGCGCCGGCGAATGTGAGCGTCAAACCGCGGGCTACGTGCATGTGCACGTTATAATTGCCTCCTGTCGGGCGGGTTCCAACTGGGGCGGCACTAAAAGGGTCTCCCCCTGGCGGCGGGTGGCGGGGTGCAGGGGGGGGGGGCATAGTGCCGCTTTGTTTTTCATGTTGAGCCGCCGCTAAGGACCCGACGTAACTTTCGGCGTGCACTTAACGGCGCGAGGATCCCCGACCCCGGGCTACCTGCCCGCCGCCGGTCTCGTCACACAGATCGCCGCATCTGGCGCCGTGGCGCTGGTGCAGTGCGATGAGCCCCGCCCCCTCCCCCCGCCGAACACAGTAGCGGACATACTACTTCATCTAACACAACATTCTCATCTTTGTAGTTCAGCGCCATAGTTAGAGGGCGCTGCTCTACCCCAGCACACGGATAAAGACACACACCCTGGGTATCTTAGTCCGTGTGTCGGCTGGGTGTGGCATTAGGGTTTTGCACATTCATGTAATGCAGCTATCCATGCGGATGTAGTGGTGTCAGAATGGTCCATACCTCGGACCTTCGCTCCTACTAGTTCGCCGACCATTCTCATTAGGACAGTTATGTAACACGTCCCATTAATATGGTAAAAGCGTCAGTTAGCATGCGCGCGTTGCGCTGTTGTATGAATAACTATCTAGCTATGAACTCTGTTTGCAGTAGTTGTGTTTTGAAGGGGCTTTTGGTTGGTAAAGTGTGGCGTCGAGACCCATCAAACATGTACTGCGTACGGCTCGCACCTCACACATGGGGGTGATGGAGAACATAATGTAATCATAACTACGGCCAGGTGTGGGCGGAGGTGGATGACCGTGGCCGACCAGACAAGGCATGCCGGCCCGGCCTGACAAGTGTGTCATTCAGATGACGACCGCCGGCCTCTAGCCGCATACCGGGGTGTGCCGGCCGGCGCGGCGACACCTTGTGGTAGTTAGCAACTCGGGATGATCGTCACACCCACCAAGACAATGTCATTATATATAACGTCCATACAACCAGGTTAACCCAAACAAAAACTGTCCGCCCAAATTGCCATTTCCATATAGATGAAAAGGTGTTGGTGATGTAGCAAACTAAAACTTGTGGGTGTGAATACCCTCTGAATGATCGGTTAGTGTATGGCATACTTTAAACATGAGTGCATGGAGCCCTGTGAATGATTAGTTATTGTGCAGCGAACTTTATCATGAGTATGTGGAGCCCTGTGAATGATCAATTAGTGTATGGCAGACTTGTGGTGCCCTGTGAAGCATCGGTTAGAGTACAGCAGGCTTTAATGTGGAACCCTGTGAATGATCGGTTAGTGTATGGTATACTTGAATATGAATGTGTAGAGGAGCCCTGTGAATGATCGGTTAGTGTATGGCAGACTTTAACGGGAGTGTGTGGAACCCTGTGAATGATCGGTTAGTGTATGGCATACTTGAATGTGAATGTGTGGAGGAGCCCTGTGAATGATCGGTTAGTGTACGACAAACTTTAACATGAGTGTGTAGAGCCCTGTGACTGATTGGTTAGTGTATGGCAGACTTTAACGTGAGTGTGTGGAGCCCTGTGAATGGTCGATTACTGTATGGCAGACTTTAACGTGAATGTGTGCAGCCCTGTGAATGATTGGTTAGTGTAAGGCAGACTTTAACATGAGTGTGTGGAGCCCTGTGAATGATTGGTTAGTGTAAGGCAGACTTTAACATGAGTGTGTGGAGCCCTGGGAATGATCGGTTAATGTAAGGCAGACTTTAACATGAGTGTGTGGAGCCCTGTGAATGATTGGTTAGTGTAAGGCAGACTTTAACATGAGTGTGTGGAGCCCTGTGAATGATTGGTTAGTGTAAGGCAGACTTTAACATGAGTGTGTGGAGCCCTGTAAATGATCGGTTAGTATAAGCCAGACTTACCATGAGTGTGTATAGCCCTGTGAATGCTCGGTTAGTGTAAGGCAGACTTCAACATGAGTGTGTGGAGCCCTGTGCCCGGGCATTGTCTTCCCTTTGTCTGTGCACTTTGTCAGAGCACAAAGCTGGTGTCGGGGTGCTTCCCCGCCTCTCACGGCCTCTGTCCGGCCTGCCCCCGCCCCACGCCGGGTGTCCAGCAGCTCGCCCACCTCACGCCATTATGTCTTCCCTGGTATGTTTCATCACGTGCTTCAGACATTAACGGCATTGTCCGCATGTTGTGGGAAGACGCCCGGCGTCACGTGATGTTCATACCTTACATGTTACAGCTGCATAGTCCGATGGTTTTGATTTTCTGTCGTTTTTCTTAGGTTGATTGTTATAATCTACCTTACTTGAGGTTGAAGGAACTTTTATTGTAAATTAATGTTGGCGTGCGGGTAGAAATGCTGACACCATATGCATCAGCAGCGACAGGTTTTATTATATTGACTTCGTATACCCAATGTGTAGCAACTAATCTAGTAATAGTCATACTCAATAGGTGCACCAGTTATCTAAGTTGGCTAATCAGTGGTTAGGTTTGTGAAATTTGATACTTCATCAGATATGTACCTTTAACTTTTACGTAACACTTTCCTGGTATTCTATTCGGCCCCACGCCGATAGAAACACGGAGACGCGAATAAACCACATCAAGAATGTTTGCTTTTAAAAAAAGCAGGAAGACCAACACCAAAAACGTGGGTGGATGGGAAGTTGGCTATTTGTATGCTGGTTATCTCTATGTGGCAATCGGATGAAGAGTTGGCATTGCTTGTATTGCTTCTATTGCTTGTTTTGTGGGTGGGTGTTGTTTTTACATAAATATATTAGGTTGATACCTACAATCAATTTGACTTTAGGTTGAAGTTGTGTGTGTGTTTTTAGTGATCGTTTGTTTATTCTTCTCATAACGGTTAATTAAGTACATGCACTTGTTGTTGCCATCGTTCAGTAGTGGTCATAATCCATTGATTTCCTTTATCAATAACTTCTGTAAAATATTTGTGATGTAAAATTGGGGAGTTTCCTGTTTTCCCCTTTTGTTTAAAAGGATTAGTTTTGGAGATATTTGTGAAACGATGTCAAATTATTGTGGTGTACACATAATGAGGCTGGATACCATGGGCATGTTCTAGTAAATTGGCTCAGTATTCTGTCCATGCAGGAATAAATGCTTAATGCTTGCACCAATATCTAAGTTAGCGGTTTAGGATCAGATTTAAATAAATGTTTTGGTTTAGAAAATGTGATGCTTTCCTTAGATTATGCAGCTGTAAGATATATGTGTACACTCTTCGCTGATGCTATGTTAGCTAAGACCGTCACTCCAGTACCCTCATGCGAAGTGCCGCCGAGACCAAGTGGAACTGAACTAACTACACGTACTAACGAGGAACCAGCACCACAATGTACTGGATGGCAGTGCCCACTGACACACAAACCCATTTTACTTCTATAGATTTCATTACCATATATGCCAACCATGTGAGACCACTCTCGAAATAAAAAATATACACACTTTAGCATTTTATGAGGACAGTTCGGCTGTCACCTGGTGTAATTTTTAAAATGTGCTCAAGCCTCTTGACATACATTTTACCATCTTTTGACATGTTAGTTTCTAGGAAAACTAAAGTGACAACAATCCAGACTCATTTCTCATGGTGACTATCAAAAAGATCATCTACCAATCAGCAAACAACCAGTACATGCAATAACACATCGTATCGTCTAGTAACAAAATACCACCCAGAATGACTGCAGCTACAGACACATACTTATAAAGCCATGAGTTGTGTGTTTAAAAGTGCATCACTGTCTAAGTTTGATATGTAGAATCAAACCTAGGTAAGTGTTTGATGATTTCAGTGGACTATGCAGCTTTAAGAAAGCCACTGAGCTGAAAACGAGACATGGTGTAAAGTCCTACTTTCTTGCACGTGAGGTTGGGGGTCTCTAAATGAAGAGAGTAATTGGATTAAGCATGGCATGGAGAAGTGTTGACAATGACCAGCATAATTCAATTATTATTAAATGTGCTGTGGGTTATCCCCATCTCACACCCAAATACACATCCCCGCAATACTAACAAAGCTGTAGAGCACAGCCTTATCCACCAGTCTCGCCTTCCACGAACCGCCCGCCCATCCCACACCCCGACACCAGTTCCTTATTTAGCCGCCCCAAACTATCATTAAGTCGCCCAATCCCAACTCGTTTCACTAACTATCCAACGCTCATATGGCTTTGGAATCCACGAATTCAAAGTGATTAAATACGTGTTAATAATTGACGGGTTCAGGGATAACAACTTTCAAACGCCATCTGGGCTGAAATGAAACCATGACTACCACGTTTGAGCTGAAGCTGCCATCATTCTGATAATCAAGTCCATTTTGCTGTTGTTGTGTTTTTGTGGGTTTTATTTTGCAGAAGCTGGTATATAATGCCCTACTCAATACAACATTGCTAGACTTTAACTACAGAAAGTACACCAGTAAATTATATTTGACAGAAAACAACTAAATTGGATTTGTCAGGTTTTGTGCCCGAACCCTTTGATTATATTCACCATGGTACTATAGAGGGTATGCACTGACGTCACCAATGTGGCGATACAACCACAATAACAAACCCAACAAACTCAATGCATTGTCAATGGCCGTGAGCAATCTTCATACAGAAACAGCTAAGTATCTCTAAAGCCACACCACCTAGAAGCAACCCGCTTGGAACACATATAGAAAACATGTTTAACAAAAAGACTATATTAAATTGATAAGGTTAGGGTTCTGGATTTCTATTAATTTTGAATAAAACTGACGTTTTGCACTGCACATACTGGCAAACTCAATGCATTGTCAATGGCCATGAGCAATCTTCATACAGAAAAAGTGAAATATCTCTAAAACCACACCACCTAGACACAAACCGCTTGGAACACATATAGAAAACATTATATTAAATTGGTACGGTTAGGGTTCTGCATTTCTATTAATTTTGAATAAAACTGATGTTTTGCACTGCACGTACCAGCAAACTCAATGGGTTGTTTACCGGTTGATATCGCCACAATGGCCGCGCATCCGGTTGATGACGTCACGGGAATATTGGTAGTACTAGTAGTCATAAGGAAAATGCCTCCAGGTTGAGCATTGGGTTGTACAAGAACTTAACAGAGCCTGTTGTTAGAACTTAGAAGTGTGTTGAGGTGCGTGCGCCTGGTGCTGACCCGCTCCCCTCCCCGTCTCCCCTCCACCTCCCTCTCTACCGCTGCCCCACCCCCCGTCCCGTCCCCCGGCGTGCCTGCCGCGCACTGGGGCAGGCTTTGTATCGCGTGAGGCGCAGATTCCATTTCAGAACCGCATTCAGGACGGCTCAGTTCGTGTTTGTGACGCCCCTTGATTCGGCTCCAATTATCGCCGCATCCAAAGCCGCGCCGGAACCGGAAGTGAGCCGTGTCGGCTGCTGCTGTTGTCGGTCCGGCAGCAGAGCAGACGACAAGGCGCGGCCGGCTCCGGTCTGCGCGCGCACCTTTAGGAATGTATGTGCATTGTCAACACAATCAGCCAAACCGCCGCGTGTGTGCGTAGGCATACGGAATAGAATGTATTTGATTACTTTGATCAAATCAACAGGCGGTAGGGGTGCAGGCTTGCGTTTCACTGATGACAACAATACCACACACTCACCGACATGCGTGATCAATATTGACGAGCATTGTTAGCAAACTGTGCAAATTGGAATTAATCCTCGTCCTTAGGGTCCGATTTAGTTAAGTAGGTTTAGGAGATTCGGTTTCAATTTGATGGAAATAACTTTGCAACAACATGACAGTTCGAGTAGCATCCAGAAAACCGGAAATGGGAATTAAACCATGGGAACCCCGTCGTCGTTAATTAAACTCGACTTGGCCGGTGACTGGATCCATGGCTAGATGCCTCAACATCCGAAAGAGGATTCACAGCAATTGATGATTGATTGTTGGTTTCTTTACACAGTATCGGCAGCATATGCCATATTCACGGTGAGAATAGTTTTTGGTTTGTATTCGCCCTTACAAGTGTAAAGGCATGCAATCAATTATGTGTCAATAGACACTTATGAATTATTAAAAGCTCACAATCATATAATAAAATAAAATAGATGAAATAATTAATTGATAATTTTCATAGAGACAGTCCCCATAGAACTATTTCATGTCATCAGCATAGGGATCTAGGTCAGTGCGCGCGCCTTTTGGCTGCAGGACGTCACACTGCAAACTCAATGGCTATGAGCAATCTTCATACAGAAAAAGTGAAATATCTCTAAAAACACACCACGTAGACACAAACCGCTTGGAACACATATAGAAAACATATTCAACGAATAGATTATATTAAATTTATACGTTTAGGAAACTCAATGCATACACGATGTTTGCAAACATTGAAAGGGGTTTATAGAGACCGTAACCACAGTAACCACCCTGCTGCAGACCCACCCCCGCCCCGCCCGCCACCTCCCACTGTATTTTCATTACAATCCTTTCGCCAACTGTCACCCATCTGTGCTGGTATATTCTTAGCTCTTTTTTCTATGCGCGATTTTCTCCAATGTCGTGTCCAAGCACGATCTGTTCACTGTGGGAGAGATTTATAAATCGGAGATACCCCGTTGTTGCAACACAGTAGTTGTATTCATAACACACATCCATAGGTGTAAACCAAAACACGCGTGCCCGCTGTGTGGAGCCACAGACAGGTGTTTTCGGTGTTACACGACTATACAGGAGCCACCAGAGGCCGGTCGGAACTGAGGCGTCACAGAGGGGCGTCATATGGGGGGCGTCACAGGGGGGGGGGGGGCACAGCTGCCCCCCCCCCCCGCAGTCTTAATCCCAGCATCACCTGGGACGAGTATTACACACAAGCAGCTTACATTCGCTGCTTACAGTGTTACATGTACAGTGGGCGGCCACTTGCCAGGTGTGGCATATGTCCGAATGTGTCAGCATGAATTTAGGCTGAGAAAATTTGTAGTTGAATTTAGTTACAGCGTACCGGTTACTATAGGTTTACTTTTGGCTGACATTCTCGGGTGGGCGGGTGGGCGGGGGGGGGGGGGGCTACTTCGATACCTGACAAAATTCTATCAGCAACTGGAGGACTGGGGAGCACCCCTTCCCACCGCTCTGCCCGTCGTGTTCGGGTCGTGGTGGTGAGGTACGATGGTATAGGTGCTGTAACTGGTGTTTTGATGTTTTTTTCACCTCAGTCCGATATTCCCAAACGACGTCATCTTCACATGGTTTGTCAACAATTCACCAGCCATTTGCACACACACACACATACACGCCCCCAGTCACACCATGTCCCCGCTCACCACCGCTCCTGTGTGGAGGGAGTCTGCTAGGGACTGACTGCTCTGTGCCGAACGTTCCGACCGTGCACTGCACCCTGTATTTCCGGGATCACCGGGGAATGGAGCACCGCCTGTTTGGGCGCTGATTTGTTTGCAGACCGTGCAGCTGCCACCTGTTAGTTAGATGTTCGCCCTACAGGTGTCGCTCCGGCGCTGGCGGCCATGCGGCAAAACGGCTTGATTACAACTCCCAAACCTGATAGCCCTGACTGCGGCCCGCCCGCACAATAGCACCGATAGCCGAGAAGCCACATGCGGGTATCAATTTGCTGCACTAATACCAGTTTAGGTGGCCGCCATTGTGCGACAAGTCATAAAAAAAGGTGCCGAATCGGGCATCGGGTGACACACGCCAGCGCGCCCACATCTCATTCACGGAGCTGCGTGTCTCAGCGATGACTCCTGCTTTTCTTGTTTGCATTGCGAGTACTTGACGCATCTACCACGGCTGGTGCTCTCTGACTGTCGGGCGGGCAGGCAGCGCCACCTGCTGGCCCCACTCCGTCACGCCCTGATTTTGTAGGAAGAGTTCTGATCTTTGCTACTCTCTTCCGATATTACAATTCCATGTGTAAATCTTCCCATTTTTACTCCCACACCTAATCAAAATTAAAATACCTCTCTTGAAGATTTATACTACCTATCATGGATAAGCCTGAATAGGCGTGTTTTCACCATTAGACAGTTTGTCGATAGAAAGCCCGAGCCTACACTTTTACCGACCCAAGGGATTTTTAACCTCCCACACCACATAGACATGGTATGAGGGCAACACCAATGGCAAACCAGCTACTGACAGCAACATAAAGAGAGCAGCAGCTCAAGGGGGGCAAGGAAAACCTAGAAAATTACACATAGACACATGGAACTTGTAAGTTGTATGAAAAAGTATATAATATATTATATATTGTATGGTTATACTATGTCATGATATATATCTTCTATGTCATGATATATATCTGATTGTTGTGTCACGCGTTTCCACACACAAACTTATCTTCCTAATAAAATGTTAAAATCTTCCTATTTCTGGTTACACAATGTTGGCATCCTGCTGATGCGGCGGCGGTCTGTGTGAACGCCGCCCCGAGGAATGATTTCGATCAGCGTCGCTCAGCGGGAACCACCTTCCGACGGCCTGTTCGTCTTGGTACCAGCCGCACCCATAAGGCGGCGCTGGCGGTCAGCAGGGCGCGAGGTGGCGCATGCACACTGCCGCCTTCTCGCGCACCTGGCGGCGGCCACCTGCAGGCACGGGTGCGTTTATAAGTTAATGTTTATCGCATCTTTCTGCTGCAGATATCCGAGCACCTTCTGATGTCATCGGATCCCTGAATGTGGCGGGGCTTTTTTACCCCTGCTTTTTTACCCCTGCTTTTCTACCCCTCTTTTTTACCCCTGCTTTTTTACCCCTGCTTTTCGAGCAATTGCCTTTTCCAGATGCTATTAGGGGCGCGACCCCCCCCCCCCACACACCTGCAGTTGGAATGTTTGCAACTGTTCCACCGTGTCCCGGCTCTCAATGAAAGGAGGTGTCGCTGGGGACATCAATTCTGGATGCGTGTGTATAACTATAACTATAAGCCAGTTGATCAATGCTTCAGTTGCAATGAACCTGTTGGGATAACCCATCAATTACATCTCACAAGCTGCCAGCTTTCAGCCTAGATACAGGTTTCTGGACGAAAAGCAAGATGCTGACTGACGAGATTTATATCGTGGGTGAACAGACATCCATGTATAATGTTGGAAACCAATTAATAGAGACATGCCTGCATAGTGGACGAAGCACCATTTGAAATGCTTCTGTTTTGTTCTATATCCCTCGTGGCTGATTACCTTTCATGGATTACATTCTAGGTTTTGCAGCATTCTTTTTGGTCCCATTACTGGTATATTAGATTACTAAGAGGATAACCATACATCCCATCCTGCCATCTAAATATCAAGACATCCGGGTATTGAGACCCAACTTAAAAGATATAGCAAGTATGTTGATTCCCACTAGAAGGTATTTACTACCTTGAATAAAGTACTAATGGGTCATAGAAAGCTATTCCCCCTCTCACAAATACGTATGGATAAAACCAACTTTATTACATTATTACCCAGCTGTATTCGCCAGAAAACATGTATGTGAAACTACTTTGTATTTTAAGAAAGCACATGTTTTAAATCAGAGTTCCGTTTGTTAAATAAACATACTGGATTATATTGGATTAGTGTGTATGTTTAGGTTTCTGAGTGATCTTTTGACAACAGGAATTTAGATATTGTATATATATATGTATATATATATTATATATATTATTTATATATAAATTTATATATATATATTTATATATATATTTTTATATATATTTATATAGATATTTTTTATATATATTCAATTATAGTGATACTGGGTGCCTAGCATAATTTAAATGTGTAAATATATGTGTTGACATCGAATTACATCGGGTGTCTGTCGTTGGGTGAAATTTTGCAAAATGGAAAATCATAGTTGGTATTTAGTACTTTCAAGGCTTGGTGGGTGTCGCCACCCGTCCGTTCTTATCATTGAGCATACAAGTTAAAAGTTATTAAATTGTGTTTCTATAGAAAACTATTGGAAAGATTGCCTGATTGATCAATCAAATAATTTTATAATTGAATGAAATATTATTACATCGGACAGTTGATACTTGTGTGAGGGGTCTGGGAAGAAAGCTAGAACAATAGAGTCACCACTTTTGTTGTGGGGGGGGGGGGAGAAAAAGAGAGGATCATTTACAGTCTAGCTTTTTAGCAAAAAGAAGCAACATCACTGTCACGCCAAACTACATTCCCACGGCCAAATTTGTATATTTTTTGTGGTTTAGTGTTGAACAAGTTATCACAGATTTACAGTATTAACATCTAAATCCGGAAAATTTGATTAAATCACTGAAGCAACATGATATTGCATTTTTCTTCACATGATTACAAATATTTCACAGTGGACAGGCTTGAATTATTCACAGTCTATCAGAACAGCACACCATAGGGACAAGTGGAGAACCATTGAATCCAACCCTCGACTAGAGGACGGAACTATTGATTGATTGATTGATTTCGACATCGGAAATCGCATGTTATTGATGCATTAAATTGATATCCGTACCTGGCATAGTCTAATTCAATTCAATTCAAGTCGAATCCAAATCGTGTCGGGGCGACATTAGGTCTGATGTCGCACCAGCACAAAGGCTACTAACGTTGATACAACGTCGGGACGACTGACGTCATATTGTTATAGGGGCTTCCTTATTTCAACGATACTTTTCCTATCCTGGTAATGTTGCTGGACTGATCAGTCCCCACTTACTTGCTGGACTGATCAGTCCCCACTTACTGGGTCGGGCCTCAAATAGTCCATTCTGTGACGTCGTGCATGGAAAGGACAGGTGGAATTACATAGGTTATAATGAAAAGTCAGCTGGCTTCAAAGTCACTATTATTATTAAGTATTATTCAAAGTAAGGTTAGGGTTGTTTTCCTTAGGGAATTCTCTTGCAGTAATCTGCTTCTTTATAACCGCCCCTCTATAAGTAGTGTGTCTAAGCAGGTTGCTTTTTTGTTTCATAGGGACAGCTTACACATTTGTATATGTATTCTCTACACTATTAGTATTAACAGCTGAGAAGGGTTATTTGGACTGAATGAGTCTAAACTTGACCACAGATACTATCAACATTGATTAAACCTTAAATAACTAAAGAAAAAGAAAACGGTAGTTCCAGTCATGAATAATCTGATTGGATCATGGTAATTGTAATTTGTAGTAAAGTCGTGTTAACTCAGTCGGGGATCAAACACGCATCTCTCGCATGGGAAAGGAGCGACTAATTCATTCGGCTATCCAGTACTCCGGGATCATGTACTCACTGTGAGTATTATCTATTTGTTCTGGCAACATATCTGCCAGACAAGAGCCATATTGGTCGTCTGCTGCCGATCAGCGGACCCAAGTGACTTGGGCGCGTTCCAAATCCCCCTAACACATGCGCACTTGCCACTGCACGCGTACACACATGTACCCACAATGCACCCCGTCTGCACGCCAGTACCGGCATGTGTGTACCGCCGGAACATACACTCTCATGCAAACCCTGCGCAGTCGTTCACCAACAGTTCGTATTAACACGCCTCGGTGATGTGCCCGACGCTCCCCCTGGTGGCATAATCTTTGCCGGTGGTTGTACGTGACCCCGTACTTCCGACCCGCCTGTTGTGCGCGGACACACAGGTGTAGCTGACCGGGTGGTCGGTTAATAAGTGCGGCGCCGCGCCCCGGGCCGTGAGAACCTCCCACGCCGGGTACGGTCCGGGCCGTACCCGGCTTGTTTCCGCCATTAGCCGACAGGGGCGCTAATGGTATAACAACACTCACCCGGCGGGTATCAATCATGCTGATTGGGAGGCGAGGTATCAGGGATGCTGCCGAAACCGGGCAAAGATAATGGCGCCATGAATCACCGGCATTTAGGTTGGCCGGGCACGGGGGGGGGGGGGGGGGGGGGGGCGACACGGGGACTGTGTGTGTAGTGGAGCGCATTTTTTCTGTATTCTATAGGCAACATGAGGTATGGACACTCTGAGTTATGTAGTAGTATTACGTATTAGTTACCTACAGCAAGACGTACATGTGGCTTACGCTAGTCTATATATGCGCTAAGTAAGTCCCATGTAGCCAGCCTGCACATGAAGGGGACACAGGTTCAGATCTTGCATATCTCCCATACATTGTAGGTAAACTTGAGACTGTTACACTAAGTCATGTATTCCCAATTTACTACAGTGTCTCTGTCACTCCGCCCCCCCCCCCCCACAACGTGGCCTGCCATGACTTTACATGACCGTCACGTCTAATGCTTCAGTCCCCAACCATACTTACCAAAATATCCAGATTGCTTACCATACACAAAATCATGGAGGGTTGATGCTCAGTGTGTCTAAATTAAGCTAACCATCTCAGCCCCCCCCCCCACACACACCTTACCAAAGTCATCTCCATACGCTATCTCTGAGTCACCAAGCCGGATCCTTCAGACTAGTTCTTCCCACGTCTCCATCATTCTTGTGTATTTTACTCTCACATTAACCCCCCCCCCCCCGGATCCTTCAGACTAGTTCTTCCCACATCTCCATCATTCTTGTGTATTTTATACTTCTACATTAACCCCCCCCCATCCTTCAGACTAGTTCTTCCCACGTCTCCATCATTCTTGTGTCTTTTACTCTCACATTAACCGTCCAACTCTAACCCTCTCTCTCCTCACAATCTCACAGCGACCCCAGGGAACTTCATCTTCCAATAAAGCCACCTCTTAATCTTTTGGCGCCATCCAGACCGTCCAGTTGCATAATCCGATAGCTTTGAGTTTCGGCCACGTTATTAGATAACAAAAATATCAGATCGATCATTACAATCTGCATTTCCTTTAGTTAAAAGTAACTTTTGTTTTAGGAAGAAATGTTATCTAAAGACTGTCGTACACTATTAGACAACCCTTCTTTCTTATTTCGCTGCTCCTTGTAGCTGCCTTCTGATCAAACAATAATTGGCGAGGACACTTCAGATCAAATAATGTGTGTATGCTTACACTTGTATTCTAGAGCCGTCTTAAATGTATTCGTGGATTTCCCCATCACACACTCACTCAGGGGGTGCGGTGGGTCTGGGGCAGACACTAACATCTGAGGGTGGGG